>JADHKQ010000035.1:0-433413 GCA_019925375.1 Sporothrix euskadiensis
CCGCCCGCCCCCCCCCCCCCCCCCCCCCCCCCGCCCCCCCCCCCCCCCCCCCCCCCCCCCCCCCCCCCCCCCCCCCCCCCCCCCCCCCCCCCCCAAGAAAAATCAATTAAAATACATTGGTTCACAAAAATGATGTTTTTTAAAGCTTTTGATTTTGTCTGATGTGACCGGGCAAACCCTGTCAGATTGGTTGCCTTTGCTATTACTTCATGGAAACAATTATATTGCCGCACAGTGCTCTGGAATATCAGACATTATTCGCAGTCTCCAAAGAGAACAGTAGCAGATACTTGTCTACGTAGCAAAGATAAATCTCGGACTCTTGTCACCCAGTTCCCGGACTTCCTCCTCGGTCAGACCAGCAATGCGGCCATCTCTTTTGCCAGCCTTGCGCTGCTTGTTCTCGTAAACATAGTACGCCCAGACCAGCGAGTAGGTGACGACAGCAAAGGCGCCCATACCCAGCGAGATGGCGTGGCCCTTGACGTAGCGGGGAGCCTGAGACGCTGGGTAGACGTAGCCAGACATGATGCCGGCGCTGTTACCGATACAGGCCTGCATGGCAATCGTGGTCGTCCGTTTACCGTAGCGGGGGACGTTGGTGGGCAGCCAGGCAAGAGGCTGGCCGACGACAATGTAGAGGCCGGCAGCAACGAGGAAGCAGCCGGCGTAGTGCACAGAGACGCCGCCATCGGATATCAGCATGCCGTAGCCGGAAATCGTGACGATGCCCGAGACAATGACAAAGAGAGCTCGGTGCTGGATGCGATCCGAGACCTGGCCAGCAATCAGGTAGGCAGCCGCCCCGACAAGGTAGCAGGGGATGGTCAAAACCTGGATCACAGGCGTCGAAAAGTCGGCGTTGATGCCCTTGATGATTGTTGGGAGATACGCCGAGAAGGCTGGGTTGTTAGTAGGGAGGAGGATAGCAGAAGAGTGTTGGGCAGATAGTGGCCAGACGGCGGACTCACCATAAAGCATGACATCGGCGCCAAACTGAGCAAAGCAAAAAGCCCAGACTGTCCAGTCGGCAAACGCCTCGAGAGCGTCGTTCCAGTGGAACTCTTTGGCAGCCTGGGTCATACCGGGCTGGCGATCTAGGCGGCGCACGAGCCGAGCCCGTTCCTCGGGCGTCAGGTAGTAGGCCGTGCCGGGCTCATCAGCAAGGCCGAACCACGTGGCCACGCCCAGCACGATGCAAGGAAGGCCTTCGAGAATCATGATCCAGCGCCAGCCGCTGTAGCCGCTGTGGCCTTCGAGAAAGCCAATACCGAATGCGAGCAGGCCACCGCAGGCACTGGACAGGGCCGAGCAGGCAAACAGGACAGCAACGCGGAGGGCAATCTCGCGGCGGGTGTAGAATGTGGTCAGGTAGATGACCAAGCCGGGCCACAGACCACCCTCAAGAGCACCCAACAGCAGACGGCAGGCCAGGAAGCCACCAAAGCTCTGTGCGAAGCCGGAGAACGTTGCCACGAAGCCCCAGCCGGCCGTAATGAAGCCGAGCCAGCGGGACGGGCCGATGCGCTTGACCATCCAGTTGGCCGGGATCTCTACACTGATGTAAGTCGCAAACAGAATCGACACGAGGATCTGGTACTGGTTGCCCACGAGGCCCAGGTCGGTCTTCAGCCCATAGAGCCTGAGTGTATTGTGTATTAGTGGTGAGAGGACATGGTGAAAGGACATAAAGGGCGTGGTGAATAACAGCGGCCTGTGAGCCTCGCACTTACGCAGCATTGCCAATATTGACACTGTGGATGTTAGTCGATGTATTCGCAGCAAAATCAAGCGGACTGTCTTTGAGGTTGGTTACTTACCGATCAAGGACGCTGAATATGTAAATCAACATGGCCAGTCTGTATGTGTTAGTTTATACTGCCTTTTAATCATGCAAACAGGTCCAATACGAGAGTTCGTACGTCATAATACGAAGCTGTGATTTGGTTAACATATATCCTGGACATGGAGTTTGAATGTTGTCTTTTCCCTTTCTTCCCTTCCCCCTTCTTATTTTTTGTATCTTTATTTCTTGTCACGTATGTCACTTACATCCAGCTTTCTGACCAGCTTACGGTCAGCCTTGCGGTCAAGCTCATTCTCAGCATCGTCTGTAAAGTCATCGCTAAACTCGTTTGGCGGAGTCGCTATGGTCGACGCGGCAACATCACCCGTCTTTTCGTCTGTATGTGAGGACATGTTTGTGAGGAACCTTGGCGTGTCGATTTGGTTGATTCTTGGATCGTCAAAAATCAGAAAATCAGAAAATCAAATGCAAGGCTGACAGTGATCCATGATATACATATATACAGAGTAGAATAAAGTCAGTGGATGAAAGAAAAAAAAAATCGACAATAGAGACAGTCAGCCTCTCAAAGTGAAGTTTGTTCCCCGTCCCCACCCCTGTCAATGGCTTCAAGCACGCAACTGAGGCTAGATCCCCAAGACTCGTCGAGTATCCTCGAGGCTCGTGCATGTCTTAACGGTCCCACAAGCAGGATAGCGTGTGAATTGTGCAATCGATGGTGGGTTCGACGCCACTAAAGAAGCCGATATTAGTAGGAATTTGGAAGGCTTTAAGTAGTATTAGGAGATCTTAAAGCCCGAATCTAGCAACTCAAGCAGGCTGCCATTCGGACTCCGATGTAAGTCGGAATGCGACGAATGTGACGAATGTGACGGTGGCAATGAATTGCCGGCAGATGGATCGAGTGTGAATGGGTCAATTAATCGGCTCGAAGCAGTAGCATTATGACGACAGTATTTTGTTTGTAATTTTCTTGTTTTCCTGATAGTTTGTTGTGTATGAATATCCTTGATATTTTTCGTGACATCTAGATCCGTCCAAAGAACGAAAAAAAGAATGCCAAAATGAAGCTCACAATCGACGAAGCCACCCGCATGGCACACGATGTGCTTGTCCACACAGGATACAGCACACTTGCTGCAGGCACGATCGCAGCTCACCTTATTGACAGCGAGCTGCGTGGCTACACTGCAGCCGGCCTTGCACGAATTCTGGCCGTTCGCGATCGGTTGAGTTTGAAGAAAATACAAAGGGTTGTCGAAGATGTGATGGTCACAAAAGACACGGCTGTCGTCGCCCACATTGACGGTCAAGATGCCTTTGGCTATCTCGTCGGCCAGCGTGCAACCGAGCTGGCCATCAAGAAAGCCAAACAAAATGGCATTGCGATTGTCACGGCCAGCAACACATGGACAACGGGCATGCTGTCATACTATTCCGAGATGGCGGCGACGGAAGACCTTGTGTCTATCGTGACGGCCAACTCGACACCCTGGGTGGCTGTACACGGCGGCACAACGGGTGTGCACGGGACAAATCCGCTGTGTATTGGCTTCCCGGGTGCTACTCACGATAGCACGCCGATCATTCTCGACATGGCCACCTCGCAGCTTCTGCATGCCGACGTTGTCCTCGCCCAGCGCCTGGGAACACCTCTACCAGAAGGCACGGCCTTTGACGCTGAGGGGAAACCAACGACAAACCCGTCCGATGTCTTTAGTGGCGGTGCCATTGCACCTTGGGGCGGCTACAAGGGCTCCGGGCTGGCGACGGTGGTACAGCTGTTTGGAGTCCTGGCCGGGTCACCAGCCTTTCCACCAACCCTCGAGCAGTTTGGCTTCACAATCATTGTCATTGATCCGGCACAATTTCAGTCAATAGATGCGTATCGGAAGCAGGTGGCTACTTATGTTGAGGGTGTGCATGCAAGCTCGTCAAAAGACACAGACAGCCCGCCGCTACGGTTGCCATTTGAGAGATCAGCAGCTCAACGGGCGGCAGCACGGAATGCGGGCACAGTGGATGTGGATGATGTTGTCTACAAGACGCTGAAGGATATTCTAGCGTCGAGAGGTGGTGCGGCAGGTAGCACAAAGTGATTATATTAGATTCAAATTAACAAGCATGTATTTTTGCCATCTTCACAATTGTCTTTGATTTTATGTGTATGACTTTATTTTATAGATAACATATCCTATCGCCCTACAGATGCACTCTGTTCTCTAGAGATCGCTGTGCACCGGTGACCTTGTGCGTCTTTATCTGTATCTTTCCTGTCCTTTCTACCTCCTCTGCTTCTGCCTTGCATCTTTCTCTTTCCCACCAGGCAAGACGCATAGAGATGACCTCGTTAAAGGCGTCAGTCCATTTCTGTTCAAAGGGTGGTAGGACACGCCCAGTCGTGCCTTGTGCTGGTTCCCCGGCCAGACTGCGGAGACCGTCAAAGTAGCCAGCAAAGTCGGGCGCAATGTTGAAGAAACGCACACCGTCGTCTTTTGCGGCTATCGTATCGGCCTCCCACTGGAGCATCTCTTTGGGGGAAGGCAGAGTGGCCCTGCCTGCAAAAACACGCGCTGCAGCCACAGCCTGCCACTCGAATACTCGAAATGTCAGTCCACCGGCAACCATGCCAATAAATGCGAGGCTGTGATCATCCATATGGAAGATATGGCGGTAGAGGCCCTGGATACGGCGGTTCTTGATCTGGACACCCGCATTTTCTAGGAATGGGAAAGAAAAGTCGTAACCAGTGGCAAAGAGAACGATATCAACATCCTCTACTGACGAACCATCGGCAAAGCCGATCTGGCCCGAGTCCGGGTGGAACCGTACAATCTGTGGCCGAATATCCACATGGGGATGTGTAAAGGCTGGCCAGCCAAAGGCCGGAAGTGGCTGTCTCAGAGATGCAATGGCGGGCCGCTGCGCCACCTTTCGGACTGCGTGCAGGGCATCAAAGGCAGACACAGAGCCACCGACGACGATGACACGCTTGTTAGTGTAATCGTCGACTGACCGGTAGTGCTTACTGTGCCGAATACGACCGGGAAATGCTGCATCGTACTCTGCGAGGCCGGGAATGGGTGGCAGATATGGCAGCGAATAGTGACCGGATGCGACAACCACGGCATCGAACGTCTCTTGCCACCACTTGTTGACTTTTCTGTTGTCTCGTGCCGTCTCTTTTCTTAGAGTTAAGATCCATTCTGACCCTCTTTTCTCGGCACGCTCAACGTATGTTCCAAAAGATACAAGTGAACGGTGGTGCCCTGAGTCGAATATGTCTTCAACCCAGCGCCGGATAACCTCGCGGTGTCGAAACGGCGCATTGGGTCCGTACTGTGTCCGCGTATGCTCAGAGACGACGGCTGGGATCGGTTCTTGTGTAAACGACATAGTCTGAGGTGGCAGGTTGCTGTGAAGACCATCGTGGACGCCGGTGTGAGCATACCGTTGAGATGGGTCGTTGAAGGCGTTACTGTATGCAGTCTCGATGGGATACATAGAGGGCTCCGCTGCAGGCAGCTCGATAGGGTGGTCAGCTGTGCCATTGAGGAGAGCCCGGACTGAGGGGATTGCCGGCCGTGATGTGAGACTTATTGGGTCATAAACCCAAGTTCCGCCGGGGACGTTTTTTCGTTCAAAAACACGGACAACATCGAAAGCCTGCTCCTTGACGAGGGCGTCAGTTGCAATAGCTCCGGCTGGACCGGCACCAATGACGCCGACGCGGCGGCGGAGTGTGCGCCCTGCTGGCGGTGGTGGTGTTGGACCATGCATTGCGTACTTGCGTATTGCGTGTGTGAGTCGTCGTTCGCTGTGCTTATCTTGTCGACTCCCATATAGTGTGTGATGCAGTTTAAACACTAATAGCAGGAAGGAGCAATCGAATTACACGGCGAGTTAGACGGAAGGCGTGCTCTTGTACAATCAAGGCAAGAGCACACGACTGCTCGTGGAGGCAGGAGCGAACGATGTCTGTTACGTATGGCGTCTCTTTGTTGCTTTGTTGCTTCTCTGAATTTTCATTTTCAGCATCCGATTCTCAATCGACATGCAATCACCCGCCAGCCACACAACAACCTTCAACACTTACACGAGGCTGCACGCCATGCACTCGAGCTGTCAAATCGCCGCTACGGGCTCACAACCCCGACTGACCCCACAACAGAGAGCGCCAAGCCCGATGTCCCGATGTTGGAGCCCGTAGCGTGAAGTCGTTTCACACTGAAAAGAAGCAAAACCTTCACCCTAGACCTCTGAAAAGGAACAAATCCCCTGCATCCTTGACCCAGTATCATGGGTCCTTGCGATTGCGCCATCGTCGCGTCCATTGCGCTCGCCAACAACCGCCAGAAAATGGCCCACAACCACATGGTGAACGCACATGGTGAACGCACATGGTGAGGCTTACTTTTGTGCAAGTCCACTTTGAGATTATTTAAAGATTCGGAGAGTGGTGATATGAGAAGTGAAAGGTCCGGAGTACTGCCAAGTCCATCAATCTCTCCTCTTGGGCTTGGCCAGTGTCCCTTTGTAATTTCGAAGGAATCTCGAATGGGCAATTTCCTGTCTTGATCTTCCTTGATCTTCATGTTGGAACTGAACGTCACATCAATTTCGGCTTTGGATACTCAATTTTAAGAACATCCCCCTTCTCGCACAGCAATGGCTTCACTTTTGAGTTCAGATCTGCTTCATGCAGTAAACCTGCCATCTCGCTGGCTATTCGTCTTGCTGGCCACAATCGCCATCTTCTGCTCCGTCCTCACAACAAACTACTTCAATCATGGTCTCAACAAATATCCCGGCCCACGGCTGGGTGCCGTCTCCGACCTCTGGCGGTTTCTGAGCGTCTACCGCGGCAAACCACAAGACGATCTTCGTGTGTTGCACGCAAAACATGGCGATGTTGTCCGTGTCGGGCCCAATGCGCTGTCTTTCAGCCACCCGGACGCCGTGCGGGACATTTATGGCATCAGCAACAAGCTGACAAAAAGCGCATTCTACCCGGTGCAGATGCAGCTGTCGCGCGGTGTGGTGCTGCAGTCGCTTTTTGGCACACAGGACCAGGACTACCACATGCGTCTCCGAAGGACGGTCAGCAGCGCTTTTTCGATGACGGCCATTCGGCAGTACGAGCCCCGCGTCAACGAAACTGTGCGAGTGTTTCTCAAACAGACGGAAAAGCTCTACACAGACACTGGCGCAACCTGCAACTTTGTCCAGTGGCTGCAGTACTTTGCGTTTGACGTTATTACGGAGATCACGTACAGCCGGCGCGTTGGGTTCGTGGACCGCTGTGAGGATGTTGACGGCATTATTGCATGGCTGGCGGGCATCTTCGACTACCAGGCACCTGTAGGCCAGATGCCGTGGCTGGACAAGCTGTTTGTCAAGAATCCAGTGCGCACGCTGTTGAGCAAGTACGGCTTAATCGACAACTCGTCGGCCACGGCCAAGTTCTCACGGGCCCGCATGGCCGAGCGGTTTGCCGAGATGGAGGAGAGACGGGCCAAGGGCGGCGACGATACGGCCGTGGGCGAGGACAGCATGGATCTTTTGACCATGTTCTGCCGCGCGCAAAAGACGGACCCCGTCTTCTTCGACGATGGCCGTTTGCTTACGATGACGACGTCGATTGCTCTTGCGGGCTCGGATACGACAGCAGCGAGTCTTGCCGCCGTCTTCTACCACTTGCTTAAAAACCCACAGTGCTACCAGCAGTTGGTGGACGAGATCAACAGCGCCACGATCGAGGACAAGGATATTGTCACCTACACTGAGGCACAGCAGATGCCTTTTCTCCACGCCTGCATCCAAGAGACGTTCCGCATGCACCCGGCCATTGGTCTTGTGCTTGAGCGTCTGACACCACCACAGGGAATTGAAATTGCTGGCCAGTTCGTGCCTGGTGGCACCGTGGTCGGCTGCAACCCATGGGTCATCCATGTCCGGCGCGATGTCTTTGGCGACGATGTCGAGGTATTCCGCCCCGAACGGTGGATGGTCGACCCCAAGGCCAGCCCGGATGCAGAAGAAGCCCGAATCAAGGAGATGACCAACACGCTGTTCCATTTTGGCGGCGGTTCGCGGACATGTCTGGGGAAGCACATTGCGCTGCTCGAGATGTACAAGCTGGTGCCTAGCTTTTTGCGGCGGTACGATGTGAGGCTGACGACGGACGAGGACTGGGATTTGCACAATGCCTGGTTTGTCAAGCCGAGGGAATTTGATGTCAAAATTGTGTCAAGGAGGGAGAAGGTGGTGAAGGCTTGAGGACACTAAAATAATATATGTACAGAACGTAAAAGATGAACAGAAGACAATTAACATGGACGTAGACAAGGTCCACCACGGGCCACCCAATAAAGGAAGATGAAAGACCATCAGCGTAAACACAGGACTGATTAATATGTACAAATCTGTATATAAATGTACAAAAAATGAACAAGAAAGATGAGGCCTTCACGGCTGTTCTGCGACGACTTTAGAGCCCTGTCTTACACTCGTTCTGTGCCCATGACAGGCCCCGCTTCTCCATGTTATCTGAATGGTGTCATTTACGGTGCAAGCACGCCAGGATCGATGCTTGGCCATGGAGCTAGCCGTAAGTGGGAAATGTTTATGGAAGTAAGTATCTGTCGATAGGATCTCCTCAATGATTTAAAAAGTATCACGTCCTTGTAGTTTTACTCTGAATACTCTGAAAGTATCGCAAGAACGGCATGGAATCATGGAGCTGCCGAGTCAAGTTTCTTCTCCTCGCACATCATCGTTGGCCTGTCTCGAGTGCCGCCGCCAGCATCTCCGCTGTGATGCGGGCCAGCCAGCGTGTCGACGATGTACAACTGCAAGAAGGCCATGCTATTATGCACCGTCTCGGCGAGGACGCAAACGGCGGCGGGAAGATGATTCCATAGCGACGACGACAATAGCAACCACAGTAGCGACCACAAGAGCGACCACAACAGCTTCGACCACGCCAACAGCTTCTGCCATCGCCGCTGGACTGGACAATATGTCGTTCCAGTCTCCCTTGCCGCTTCTTGGTATTGTTGACAACACGCACAATACGCACGTCGAAAACAGAGACAGCGACAACGACAACGACAACGACGACTTAGTCGGCCTCTACTACACCTATTTCCACCGTGCCCATCCGTTCCTTGTGCCCCGTCGACTGTATCATGCCCAGCAGTATCCTCGCCATCTCCAACTAGCCGTCCAGTTTATCGGCAGCCACTATGCATCGGGCAGAGAAGGAAGAGGGGCGAGCCTGAACCTGCATCGGCGTGCCCGTACAGAGCACTTGCGTGGGCGTGTAGGCCAAATCGTTCTGGATGCGAGCATGGCCGACAGCAGCAGCGGTGGCGGCCACCAAGCTGTCGCCATGGTGCAATCGCTGATTATGCTCGCCATTGCACTGCACGCGAGACACGAACTGGCTGCGTGTGATGGAGCGATTGCACGCGCCTTGCAACTGGCAACGGATCTTGGCATGCACCGCCGTGAGTTTGCACGGCGTAGTGCTTGGAACGCAGTCCAGCAAGAGTCGTTGCGGCGCACTTGGTGGGAGCTGTATGTTGTCGACGGCTACCTGGCCGCACTGCACCACAAGAGCACCTTCTGCGCCGGCGCTATTGTCAAGAATGGTGGCGCAGCGAATGTGCTCCTGCCCTGCGAAGAGGCCGTTTACGAGATGGGGGAAGGTGGACATTTACCGCCAGTCGCACCTTCCCTTGAAGACTTTGACAACCGCCTCTTCTCGAATGACGACGACGAAGAAGACGAAGAAGGCGAAGAAGACAAAGAAGCCGAGCCGAGCCCTTCTGCCAGTCGTTTCTCTTCGTTCGCCTACCGCATCGACTCTGTCCGGCTCTTAGGCCGCGTGCTAGCCGTCACCCGCATGGCCCACGCCGTCGAGGGCTCGTCGGACACGTATGCAGGTGTGGACAGCGCCCTCGCCGGGTGGATGCACAATTTGCACCCTCAAAAAGTCCATGTTGTCCGCCGGGACGGAGTTGTTCGCGATGACATGCTGTTCCAGGCCCATATGCTCGTCCACTACGCCACCTTGGTGTTGCACTGCCCCCGCAGCGACCTGGTTGTCACCCTGCCGGCGGCGGCGCGTATCTCCTGTGGCCAAGCCGACTGTGTCGGTTTGAGTCCGAGCGCCATTTCGCACCTTCACGCGGCCAAGGCGACGAGGGCCTCCACACGCCTCACCAGTCTGGCCTCGCTATGTTCGCCCGTCGTGCAAGAGCATACACCCTTCTTTGTCTGCGGGTTGTTGCTGGGGGCTACTGTCCAGCTGGCCGCTTGTGCCTCACGGCCGGTTTTGCGTTGGCAGTTTCGAGATAGTGTGTTGTTGGCCATTGGAGTGCTCAAGACCCTCGGTCGCACTTGGGCCCTGGCACACAATGCGCTGCGTCTGTTACGCGACGTGGCTGGTGAGGTCCTGCAGCAAAGTGTCCACAGCAGTGCTCAGCATGGTGGCAACATTAACGAGGCCGCAGATGTGGACGATTGGCAGGCAAGAGCTATTATCGATGCAAATGCGAGCTCAGTTGACGGCGATGCACTGGCTGCATTGTCAGATCTCATGCCGTCTCCCGACCAGCTGGATATGGAGCAGTTGGGTCAATTCGATCAAAATCAAATGGAGCACTGGACGCTGCCTCTAATGCTGCAGTTGGAGGACCACCAGAGCTCCCATTCCACTTCTCTTTGTTGATAAAGCCAACTCCAATAAATTTGATGAACAAATGGAAATTGCGGAGTCAATGGGACAAGGCACATAGCAATATTCACGACGTGCTCCGTACATGAAGCTAGTTCGTCAGTTTTACTCCGTAGAGGTAAACAGGTCAGAACACACGTTATCAACAATCAATTGCAAATAAATTGACAAATGATAATCGAAGACCGAGATCAAAAGTGCGACAAAATATGCAAAAGATAGTCTGTCATACTAGATTTTGTTTTCTTCAACTTTCTTTGGGAAAAGGGGGGGTGTTGATATTTGCTGCAAGTCATCCCGTACTACAAACATATACAGTGCAATACCGTACAAATACTGTACAATTAACACGGTACATATCGATATCAAACTGGCCCCACTATTTTGTTCAACAGCCTCAAAAAAGTCATTTCAGTGAGTTGAACGACATCCATGAAAGTGGGTGAGACCACAAACTCACAATCAAACGACAACAAACAGTGACGAACGGCAAATGATAGCCGGCGATTTGTGACAAGGCGAAACATACACTAGTCAGACACATTCATTCTTCACATTCATTCTTCACACCCATATACGCCACCACACACCACACACCACACATCCACACATGCCCATCACGATTCTGCCGCCGTTGCAGGCGGCGTCTCGCCGGTTCCAGTCGACCCCGGCGTCCAAGGCCCAGGCGGGTGGCTGGTCGGCGACGGCAGCAGGCGCAAACGACAGCGAGGATGACTCAGACGACTCGGATGGCGTCGAGATAATGGAGGGCGGCCAGGCTGGCGTCGACGGCGGCGATGACAACGACAACGCTGGCGGCAGCTACGAGATCGTCACACCCGGCGAAATCATCACAGACGACCCGCAGTGGATGCGCGGCCACGGCACGTATGCCGACACGCGTGGGTCTTCAGGTGGCATCGTTTCGTCGCTCGCGGGCACTGTCGTGCGCACGAACCGCCTTCTGTCTGTACGGCCACTGCGCGCCCGTTATGCGCCAGAAGTCGGTGACCTGGTTGTCGGCCGCATCGTCGAGGTCCAGGCCCGTCGCTGGCGCGTCGATGTTGGTGCCTCGCAGCTGGCAGCCTTGCCGCTGTCGGCCATCAATTTGCCCGGCGGTGTCCTGCGCAAGCGCACGGAGACGGACGAGCTGCAGATCCGCTCATTTTTCGCCGAGGGCGATTTGTTGGTGGCGGAAGTGCAGCAGATTTTCGGTGACGGCGTTGCCGTGCTGCACACGCGCTCGCTGCGCTACGGCAAACTACGCAACGGTGTTTTTTTCGCGGTAACGGGCGGTGGCGCAGGTGCCGGCGCAGGTGTTGTGCGCGCGCGGAGACAGGTCTGGACGGTCAGCGGCGACGACGATGACGACGAGCAGGGCCACGGCGAGGATGCTACCATGCACGGAAACGATGATGCTGCTGGCGGCAGTGGTGGCAACCGGCACGCTGCTGCCTATGGTACGGGCGCCGGTAAGATCGACGTTATCCTGGGCGTCAACGGCTACGTCTTTATCGGTGCGCATGTCGAGCCGCACGCAACACACCAGTCTGCTGCGGCAGCCGCGGCGTCCGGTGCCTCGCCAGGACCTGCTGCTGCTGTGGGCATTAACAACATTGAGGAGGCCGTCAGCGCGGCCATCTACTCGAGCCAGAACGACCCCGTCAGCCGCGAAACCATGCGCGAGATTGCCCGGTTACGCAGCGTCGTCGGCCTGCTGGTCGAGCACCGGCTGCCCATCGACGAGGTCTCTGTCATGAGGGCATACCGGGAAGCCCTCGATGTGGCGCGGCACTCATCCGATCGCGGCGAGGACGACGTGTATCTGGGTGGTGAGCGTGGCGACAAGATCGCCAAAGAGTTGGGAGGACGGTAAAAGCATGAGCATTCACTCAGAGTGATTGAATTAGCTTGGGTTTGGCGGTTTTATAAAAGCATCTTCGGTATTGCTCGGTATATCATGTTGTTTTCTCACTGTTGTTTTTTTCGTTGTTTTTCTCGTTTTTCTCGTTGATTTTGTTGTTCACAGCTGTTTAGGGCAACACTCGGCAGGCGTTTATAAAATATCATTTGATCTCGTTCGTTCCGTATCTCCATCTTTCCTCTCTTTTTCTCCCATCATCGATCGAATCGCCGGTCTATCGTATACACTGGCGACTCTCGCGAGCGAACTCTCGACCGGATGCGGTTCACCTCGCGCGCACCATACGGCGGACGGCGATTGTCGCCTGGATCTTCGATGCCATCGCGCAGCTTCCATTTGTGCCCCGCATAGTGTGTCGACTTGGCGCTCCAGTGGCACTTGAAGCAAAAGTCGTAGTCGGCACAATCCTCGCACGTAAAGCAAGGGCCGATTGATGGCTAGGAAAAGTATGTTAGCAGTCGTTCCTAGAAAGACAGGCTGAAAGATGGACTAAAACGAAAACAAGAGCATGGGGGCATAGGAGATGCATGGGAACTCACCATAAGGAAGCATCCGTCGCAGGTGATTCCCCAGTGTGAGTAGCCGGGTGCCAATGGCTTGCTGGTCTCGCGTATCGCGATATCCCGTTCCAGATCCAGATCCGGGTCTTGTGGCTCTTCTCGTCTTCTCCTCTGTGGCCGGTCCGACTCAACTGCCCGAACCACGATACCCTCCCGCGAGCTGCCTTCGACCCTGGGTCTTTCTCTGGGTCTCTCTCCGACTTCTCTGTCTCTTCTATCCAGGACGGACATGGTGCTCACCCTCTCTCTCAAGCTCTCTCTGGCCCAGTCCCTGACTCGGTCTGCGGACCGGTTTCTGACTCCGTCCCTTTCCAGCGCCATGTATTCCACTCTGTCCCTGTCCCTGTCTATGGGCCTGATTTCTCCTGTTTCCATGTCCATGGCTAGGACTTCTTGCCTGCTTTCGTTTCTGTCTCCATTCTCGTCTTTGCCACTGTCTCTCACTCTACTGCGGGCACGCCTCTCCGCAATCTGGAGAGCACGATTGTGCAGCGCCAGATTTATGGCAGGAAGTGTCTCAACGGCGTCGTGGTACTGTGCAATATTGAGCGGCGTCCAGCCGTCACGTGTCTCAAGGCTTGGGTCTGATCCGTGCTCCAGCAGCAGCCCCACGACCTCCGCACCCTCCTCGAGTCGACACGCCCAGTGCAACGGTGTCCAGCCGTCGTTGTCGAGTATGTCGATCTCGTTCTTCAGTTTGAGCCGCGGATGCTCCAAAAAGTAACGCACTGTGTCCACGTCGCCCGAGCTGGCCGCGAAGTGCAGCAGCCGCCGGCCCTGCTTGTCTGGGTCGAGCGCCGTGCCAAACGGCATCGCTTCGCCGCCATTGCTGAGGCTCTCCGCCACGCTCAGAATCTTTTCAAACGCATCCACCGCTCGCGACTGTACGGCCACATGCAGCGCATTGCGGCCTTGGATATCGCGTGCCAGCACCACAGATTTGTTCTTGGCCAGCAAAAGGTCGATTGTGGCTGTAGACGCCGAGGATACGGCTGCACTTAGTGCGTTTGGATATGAACCGCCTCCGAGCGCCGGGTCAGCCTTGTGGGCCAGCAATATGCTGACCACCTGGCTGAACCCTCCGAATGCCGCCGCCGTGAGTGCTGTGTTGAACTGCCCGCTCTCCTCGTTGACATCCACCTCGTAGCTTAGAAGCAGCTCCACCATTTCGACACTACCCGCTGCCGCAGCCGACTGCAAGGGTGCCGGGTGCAACTTGGCTCGCGCGCCGGCCTCGTCTTCGGGCTCGGCGATATCCTCTGACCGCTCATCTTTGTCGTTGCCGGCGGCGACTTTGCGTTCCCCTCTCGTCTTTGACCGTTCCTTGTTCAGCTTGTGGTGGGCTTCCAACAGCAATCTGGCAATCGTAGCGTTGTTCTTCTGGATGGCGTACGTGAGTGCTGTCAACTGGTTGTAGTCTCTCTTCTCAATGTCGACTCCAAGCTCCACCATCTTTGCCACGACCGCCTCGTCGCCGCGCCGCGCCGCCAGCACTAACGGTGACCCCTGCGTGTTGGCCGTCTCAGCGTTGAGGATGCGAATCATGTCGTCCTCCATGTCGTTCTCCTTCGCATACTTCTCAAGCTCGTTTAGCACCCGTAGGGCGAACGGCATCAACACCCGCATGATCGCCGTGTATAGAACAGAAATACCAAGCGAGTCCACCTGGAAAAGGACCGCCGGGTTGGCATCTAGCAGCTTGTTGGCCACAGTAAGGCTGCGTGTCTCAACCGCATGGTGCAAGGCGCTGCGGTTCGACCGGTCTAACGAGTCTGTGCTGGCGCCAAAGGCCAAAAGTAGCCCGACAGACTCATCCAAGCCGTTTCTAGCCGCATGCATGAGCACTGTCCTGCCCTCGCTGTTTTCAATGTCCACGTCGAAGCCCTGGTCAAGCAACCAGATCAGCACCTCGCACGTCTTATACGCCGCATGAAGCACCGTGTCGCCGTTCGTTGTACGTGCATTCAGTCCATTCTTGTCGTTGCCCAGTAAAAATTGCATCAGGTCTACACCGTTCCAGCAGGCTGCTAGGTGCAGAGGCAGCCATCCATCGACGTCTGCTTTTTGCGTGCTGATCCCTGCCGCTATCAACATCTCAGCGGCAACAACAGCTGTGCGCGCTGTGCTCTGTGCTGCACTATGCAGTGCATTCATGTTGCGGTCACCCGTCATTGTGACATCGATCCCGTCCTGGGCTAGGAGCACTTCTAGGATGTTGACGTGACCTCGCTGTGCTGCCCAGTGGAGTGCCGTATGCTTGGAGCCATCAAGCGCGTTTACCGAGGCTCCATATTTGAGGAGAAGACGGATCACGCTCACATCTAGCTCGCAGGCCCGGGATACGGTCGCCAAAGCCAGAATTCCCTTTGTTGTTGGCCCAACCCACGATACGTCCGCCCCGTTGATGAGGAGAAGCTCTACGGTCTCTGCGTGTCCAGATACCGCTGCAAGTGCCAGCGGTGTATAGCCAGATCCATCAGCCACATTAGGGTCTGCATTCTGTTCGAGAAGACACCGGACGATGTCATTATGGCCTTGGTTGGCGGCACAGTGAAGGGCCATCCGATCGTCCGCATCACTGCCATTTGTAAACGCCATTGCTGCGTTTGGGTCGTCAAGCTCCAAGCAGTACCTGACAAACTCCAGCTGCCCAAACTCGGCCGCACGAACAAATGGATAGATGAGATCGTCTCTGCTTTTGGCTGCCTCCCAGGACTTGAGAATGAGCATTGCAAGAGAGTCGGCACCGGGGTTCCGCTGTGCACCGACAGCGGAAGACAACAGTTCACTGTTGACGCGGCGATGGGACTTCGGTACGGCCTTGACGGTCGGGTGCTCCAAAATGTGTTTGACGGTCTCGATAGTCCCTTTTTTGCAGGCAGAAATCAGAGCATCTTCGATGAAAGACCAGGGGACGAGGCTTTTTCTTCTAGCGCCCTTTCCCTTCTCTGTATTTTCAGTGTCTCCAGTATCGCCGTCCTCGCTAGCATCGTTGGCATCGCTGGCATCTTCGCATGAGACTGTGGTCGCTCCATTGGTGGAGCCGTCAATCTGAATAACGGTCTGGTCAAGCAAAATCGTGAGAATTTCCGTAGAGCTTTTCTCTGCCGCGATGATTAGGGGGTTCCCGTCGTCTTGGCCTTCCTCGGAGCTCATGCTCATTGTATCATGCGGCTGGTCACTCTCCAGGAGATGCTTGGTGTCGTAAATGACTGCACCAGCCTGCTGCACCAGAAACCTGACGCAGCCAGCGTTACCGTAAGTTACCGCCTGCCAGAGAGGTTTCATCCCGCCATCGACAGCCTTGTCAACCTCTGCTCTGTGTGACTTGACCACAAGTTCCAACAATTTCAGGTAGCCAAACATGGCGGCGTAGCATGCCACATTGCTTAGCAGTTTCGCGTGGTATTCCTTAGGTCGATCGGCGGCGTACTTTTCCATCCAGCTCAAAACTGGCTCGTAGACCGCAAAACAGTTGTGCACTGCCGCAATCTCCAGGGCCACGTCAATGGCCTTATTTGCTTCCACATCGTCCAGGGGCTTGTGAGTTGCAAGAAGAGCCTCAGCAATCTCGCCGTAATTGTATCGAGCTGCCACTGGGACGGCGCTGGCAACTTCTTCCGCATTTGTTAATTCTTCTCGGAGGATACCGGTGACAATGTCGAGTTTTCCTGCTTGGACAGCGAGAACAAGGGGGCCGTCCATGTGTAGTTTCCTTGTGCGGCTGAACCTCGCCCAGTAGAAATCATGTTCCATCTTCCGCCGGATTTGCATGAAGACCCGGTTCTCAGCCAAGCTGCAGATTCGTGAGACGTCTGCTGGCGCTTTCTCAACATGGATACGCCAAAACTCGCTCGCATAGGATTTCAGGTGAAGTATGCTCATGGGTGTCTTGAGAAGACTGTTTTCCTCAGCGATGCAATCAATGAGGATATCAGCAATCGCATTCTGATCAGGAACGTGCAGTTCGGCCCATTTGAGCCCGAGACGAGCTTCTTCTTTCGTGAGGCAGTCTCGGAAGTAGCCATGAATGGCTTTGTTTGGAAAACAAATCCTCTTGTTGGTGGCGTATATGAGGCGGCCATAAATTGCTCTGAGCGCAGGCACCATATGCGGGACCTTTCGTTCGTTGGTCGAGAGCTTGACTCCAGACCAAAGCTCCTCCTGCGTAAACGGCTTGTACGTGTGGACAAGCCAGCCGATGGCAACCTTGATGAATGGCGGAGACGTGCGGAAAGCATCTTCAACATTGCGGGCAATTGTTTCCCAGATGACCTCTTTGGCGATGTTGCCTGGAATCACAGGGGTTCGATTGTCGGGGTCCTTGACAACGATACTGTGGAGGGCGTTGATGACTTCAGCGTCGTAGCCGCATTGGTCCAGTATGAGAGACTCGTACCGCGCCCGGTACTTTCTGTTAAAGCAAGTGCCTGCGAGAGCCTTGGCGAACTTTCGCAGTGGTTCTTTACCAAAAACCGAGACGGGGTCAACGACCTCCTCCCCGGCCCAGGGTGTGTTATCAACAGGACCTTCGTCCATCGTGTGTCGATTGTAGAGGATGACCAGTTTTACCGAGATCCTACTTGGGTTCTCCTCAAGTGTTTTCGCATCGGCTGCGTCTTGGAGAGAGCGAAGAATCTCCAGCGATTGCTGCCAATTGGGGTCGCGCAACGGAAGATCTTCAAGCAGTATATGAAGATGCACTTTCTCGCCCTCCTTGGCCGGTAACGGTACAATGTTTGCGAGCAGCCTGCGGAACAGCTTGGCGGCATTTCTTGCCGTCCAAGCAATCGATTTGGTCATTGCTGTCGAAATGGCTTCAATATACGTATAGAGATACGGTTCATGTGAAAGCAGCTGGTAGATGAGAGCGCCCCAGAGAGAGTTGGGGAACTTCATTTTGACGTAGCAGTCCGAATGTGCATAGTACAGGACAGGGCGGTCGCTGATTTTCAGGCACTGGTAGAGGGCTTTTGCATCCAGCGGGCCCTCTCCAATCGCAAGGAGAGTGTCGTGCTTGGCGAAGTGGTCGTCAAGGTATGCCAGCGTTTCTGTTTTTGTGCCGTTCTTTGGTCGTTTCCACTGGCTGAGCTCAAGAAAACGGTGCAAGTTGTCGTTGTGGTTCTGAAACAACTCGCTGGACGGCAACCAGCGAGCAAAGAAGTTAAGGTGGTTCCGAAATTGCGCATTTGTCTCTGGGAAGATTGTCAGTTCCTGGCACACCATACCAAAGCAGCGCATTCTCTGCTCAGATAGCAATATGCATACACACACACACATGTATATACATATATATCGATGGATGCTTTACTTACCAGCTCGGATAGCTTTTGCTATTTCGAGAAAAACTGGATCTTCGTCGCTGGAAAATGTGACCAGATCCTCGTGGTTTCTCTGGCGGCCAACAATGTTTTCGTGCACGACACCCATAGTAGCCGAGTACGGGGGGAGGACCTGGATCAGTGTCATTATTGTTGCACATTACTAGTTGGTCACATCAGCTTGAAATAACCATACCGGTTGATCCCTTGATTCTCCGTCAACTTCCTGATAGATGTTGATAAATCGACGATCGACTGCCACGTTGAGGAAATCGCAAGAGACCCCCTCGAGGAATCTCGAAAGGGGACCAAGACGCGTGGCCAGGCTTGGGACCATACGCAGCTTTGCAGGCGATGCAAGAATGATACTGAGCAATAGGTCTTCCCATGAGCCTTCATCGAGAGCGCGATGCGGTGTGCCAAAGAAGATCTAGAAAAGGGGCACAGTAAACAATGCGATGTTAGTACTCTGCTTTCCTTTTTGTCGGCGGTGAATGAATAAAAGCTATTGGGAAACGGAATAAGCATGGGCACGCACGATTCTTTTGGCTTGCTCAGCGATATGCTTGAATCGTTCTTTCTCATGCGCTATGAGAAGGGCCTTTGTCGTTGACAAAATGTATTAGCACAGACAAGGCAAAGCAAGGTTTTTTGAAAGACGCTCACCTTCTTGACCACAATGCCGCCGAGATCGTGAGCCACAAATATGATAGGTGCTGTCTGTTGATTGTAAAAGTGACTGGTTAGCAAAATATGTTGAATGCGGTTTGGGAGACAAGCCCAGAGATCAAAGCTCATGTCACAGCTCATGTCATGGCGATGCCTTACCATAAGCGACGGGCTTGATCTGTCCAGCATTCTCAGGAGCCGGTTAGCAGCGCTTGTAATACCTTCCTCGGAGAGGAAACCGCCGATGCTGCCCGGGAGCAGATTGTATCGAAACGTCTCGATGACCGCGCCTCTTGCATGTTGTGGCAGGAGTTCGGACAGCCAGTTGCACGCGATACGCGTTTCTGGGGAGTAGGACGTCCATTCCCAGTGTGGGTTGCTTGCCAGGCCAGAGACAGCAACGACTCTGTAGCAATGTCAGTCCATGTACGTCGCAATCCTCTACACAAAGGCAAGCCTCATCGTCGATGCAGCGGATGGCACTCACCTGCACTTAGGGTCTTTCCGAGTTGCGTTGACGCTGAGGTTGCCAAACTGTCCAAACTGTCTGACCCTGTTGGGCTCCTCAGTTGCCAGGTCCCAATTCATCGCGGTGGTGGTACAACGCAGTCTGGTTCGAGTTGCGACAGAAAAGGTGTGAACTCAGAGGCAGCAAAGGCGACAGACAAAGACGAAACGCGCGACAAATCGGTCAATGTGGGGGCCGCGACGACAGATGCGAGAGAGTCTCAGCACGACAGACGCATGCTCGCACGTCTCTTGTTGTGGATGTTGATCCGAGTCGCGATTTTCTGTGATGTGCGGACTTTTTTATCCTCTGTACCATGTTGATCGAGTCGTCATGGCCTTGCAGTAAGCAGGGAAAAGAAAGGCGCGTGACAACACAACAGCCCCTCGACACTGGAGCCTCAGCTGCCAAGTCCTTCCATGTCGCACTGCATCCCGTGGTATCGTTCGTGGGGTGGGCTCAGCAGCGTGGTTGGTGGGCGCAGGCAAATGAGCGAAATGGGCGCTACCGCTGCAGCCGCCACATCATCCCTGTCCCTCACGGTGGAGAGAGGAGGGCGTTGGAAAAGACAAGGCTTGTCTCGTCAAGGGGTGGAGGAGGAAATGAGAGATTGTGGGAGTTTTGGAGATCAAGATAAGGCTGGTGTGCTGGGCTCGCTGGGTTTGTTTTCGTCCAAAGTCGTGATTTCCTATCTTGCATTTGGTCTGGCCGGGCTCCTTCCGTCAACTAACAACACTCAACTCGCGGCTTCCCTCCACACGAATGGTTGTCAACTTGCTCTTTCCCGGCCCTGCTCACAGCGTCCTTGTGTTTTTGTTTCTCGCGTGCTCCTTCCCCGTTCGCATTGCACGACTCTGTTTACTGCTTCTTCGCTCTTTCCATACATTTCGTCTAGCGGCCTTCCTTCCTCACTTTGCGCCGCGCATCGCATCGCATTATCGTTTGCTGCCTTTGTTTTATTTTCCTGTTTGCCCCCTTATCCCTCTCCCCTTTGTTCACCCTCGCCTATTCGCTTACTCTACCAACTGCACACAACAACAGTCCCGCTCTGTCGCCCGCCATGGTTATGTCGCGCGAGATGCCGGTGGTCAACACCGGCGTCGCCACTGCCAGCAAATCGCACAAGAAGAACACACAGGAGGCTGCAGCAGCGGCCCTCCAACAGATGGCCCTTGACCCCCCCGGTGTCAGACTTCCAGACACTGCCAAGTTCCTCGGCTTCAATGCCGTTCAGAACAAGATGCTTAAGGGTAGAGCCCACACGCTGCACATGGCTCTGGCCACTCGATTCAACAGCGATACTTTCGCTCCGGATCGGGCTCGGGTGTTGGATGAGCTCTTGAACGGCAAAGATCCAGAGAACGAGCGGCCTTGGAATCTGTCCCTGCTGTTGGCAGAAGGCTCTCAGGGCCTCATCCTCCACACCCTGCTTGACCCCAGCCAGTTTCTTGAGGATGCGTCAATGTACAGCTTCTGCCGTCTTCGGGCCTTCATTTCTCTTCTTTTGGAGATCGAACCGTCGATGCTGCTTGTCTTTGATAAGACTCGACGAACACCGCTCCATTGTCTCATATTCTCGTCCGCGTCGGAAGACGATGAGGCGGTATCATCAAAATTGCTCAGCGAAGTAAAAGAGGCTATCATCACGTTTATGTGTACAAAAGACGGCTTCGATACCCGGTTCAGCAAACTGGCAAGGCAGGGGAGACAGGGAAGGACGGAGAGGTCAAACGGTGAATCCCGACAAATAGACAAACGCCAACGATCTGCACAACCGCGATACCGAAACGACAGTGACAACGACAGTGTAGATGAGCAAACAGCAAATACCTGCGCAGTTTATGGCGGCTCATGTGCCGGTCCTGATAGCCTCGGCATGCTTTGCTGCATTCGCGACTGCGGTGCTGCAATGGAGGAAGCCTTGGTATCACTACAAGAGCTCTCTAACATGGACAGTGGGCTCCAGTTCCATGCCGTGCATGCTGCTATCGAGGAGGATATTGCATTTCCACCTGCGGTGGTTGATGCAGTAAGTCCCTGTTTCGATGTTGTCGATAGCTTTGGACGAACGTGCTTGCACCTCGCCGTCAGCATGCCCTTTACAAACACCAAAATCCAGTGGGCCAAAAGCCTCGCCCACATGTGCCCCCTGCTGCTGGCTGAATCGTGCGAAGTCTATGTTACGGATAGCAAAAAGAAGAAAGTCACTCCTCTTCAATATTTGGCGGAGCAGCGGCTGCTGGATCCCATGCCGCGACAAAGAAAAATCAAAGTCCAAAACTACAAATCTGGCCAAGATGATCAAATGGCAATCTTCGAAATTCCACCTCTGGCGACGACTATGGATGCGAAACTGGCCGCTCTCGAAGACGACCTTAAATTGCACTGTCTGGCTGCGTTCGAAGACTCCGAGTTATGTCGCAGCTTCATGTATACAGAAACCAACGGTTCGTGATGACTCGCCCCTAGTGAGAGGTTTATCTACCAGTTTGCTGACCAGTGTCTTCGGTTTTTTATGATAGAAAAAGAAATCGATTTTCCGTTAAAAGACGTGACGGTTTCCAAAAAGACGCTCGACAGCCTTTGTCAGCATTTTCGACCTGATCGTCAACTCAAAAGTGTTTCAATCGAGAATGTGCAGATCGAATGGGACCAAGCAAGCAAACCGTACCTAGATGCCCAAGATTGGGGTTGCGCTGGCAGTTCCGACCTCTACCTTGTCTTCAACTGGCTGAAGCAGACTCACAGCGTCAGGAAGGTTTTTCAAGTGTCAGTGAATGACTTTGATGACCAGTCTTCTGGTAGCCTTTGGCGGCGACACAGTGACAAGGCCATTGTCGAGTGCCTGAAGGGACTCGGTGTCGAGACTTGGGACTGGCAGCGGCCCGATATTCCATGCTCTGCCATCCAGGAGGCTGCCGGGGACTCGGTCAAGACTCTGTACCTTTACAGCAGCGGCCTCGACGCAGTCCTGGAAAGTTGGGCTTCGCCCGGTGGTCTTCCCCGACTCAAGAACCTTGAGCGTATTTATCTGTGCGCTGGCCAAGGCTTGGAGTCACGAGAGCACGCCAAAAAATCCGCGACAGACTTCAAAGCCACGATCGAGAGAAACTATCTGCAAGTAAACGGACGGAGCCTCGAGGCCGTCGAGTTTGCCATGCTCCAGACTCCAGAACAACGTGCTCTGGACGACAGAAACAGCTCTGCTAGTGCAAACGAACATGAAGCGTATGTGCAACCCGCCGCCGTCAATGGTTGGAGAAGTTATCTGACAGTTTTGCTTTTACAGAAACGAATGGCTTCACAGCATGGATCAATTTGCTGCTTTCATGGATCAAATCGGAAATGTACGTTTGACTGTTGTGCTGAGTGCCTTTTGGGGTTAACATGCAGCACATCGCACAACCTTGTGGTGAAACGCAAGAGACTGACTTGTGAATAATAGGGTGAGTCTAAAGTGCCAATCAAAGTTGCGCTCATCGACGACGGTGTCAAATCGAGCTACCGTGGCCTGGATGATAATATCCTCTGTGGCCAGTCGTGGCCGACACCGAGGACAATACATGAGAAGTCCAGAGTCCCGCGTGTCGTTACGTCGCCAAGGTACAACAGTTCACAGACTGGCCATGGAACTATAATGGCGTGGTACATTCGTCGGATGTGCCCCAGGGTAAAGCTCTGTGTCGCCAAGCTCGATCCCGTTGTTCCAGGACTGCCGACTCTTGAGGATAAGGTTACCTTTTCTGTTGAGTCCGTCATAAAGGTACGTTGTATGGATTCTTCTGCACACTCGATTTTTTTAAAATTAAAAATGAAAAAAAAAAAGCTAACAAAGAAGGCAATCCGATGGGCCATAGCCAAAAAGGTCGACATCATATCGATGAGCTGGGCTATTGATGACAATGTACCATCAGAAATCAAAAAGTCACTCAGCCAAGCCATCCGCCAGGCAATCGATGCCAACATCTTGATTTTCTGTGCGAACCCCGACAAAGGCGCCGAGTACGCCAACAACTTGACGTACCCGTACCACCTCGAAAAGGAACACATCTTCTGCATTGGTGCCGCAGGACGAAACGGCAAGCGCTGGGACTGGATTGACGCCAGGGACAAGTCGTGCACTTACCTGCTTCCCGGCGTTGACCTCGATATCCACATGGAGGTAAAACAGCCCACGCAACCTGTCATTATCCAGCCGAATCCCTTGATATCAAACGAAGGTCCTCTCGTCGACCGGCCTCTGCGGGAAAGGAGCAAACAGAGCGGCAGCTCGCTGGCTTGTGCACTGGCTGCTGGCTTAGCAGCAATGATTCTGCACTGCGCCCGCATGAGCGGAGCCAACTACAAGCAGATTGACTACTTGAGGACCTACGACGGGATGAAGAGCGCACTCGACAGCTTGTATCCCGACGGAGGTGCTTCGGCGTCGGCCGCGGGAGAGGGCCAGTGGCTGCCGGTCTCGTCTTTGCCATCCGGACGGAGCTATGCGCACATCACTTCGAGTGACAAGAAGTTCAGAGTGCTGGAGGATAGAGTGGAAAAGTTTCTGGAGAATATGCCAGACGATTATATCAGCACGGTGCCGTCAGTCGGCCGATTATCAAAAACGCCAACGATGAATGTCAACAGCTAGAAGCTGACGGATCTAGAGGGCTCGCCTTACAATACAAGCACAAACACATCCAGTTTTCCTGTAAACGACAACGCCACAAGGACCTTTGTTTTCGCTGTGCAGATTCGCATCACATAGCATAAGTGAACTAGCCCCCACCCACACGGCACACACTAAAAGAAAGTCCTATGAGAGTTCGAGACCGAAGAAGAACGTTTTGTTTTACTCAGTACGAAGCTACTCCTCCAGACTCGCTACAAAGTATATTTAAATGAACTTTATTTCTAGGCCACAAAACGGCGGCTGATGCACATCTCCAAGCAGTCCACCCATAAACTCACAAATTAGGTGTGCTGCGCCTCGCCAGCCCAGGGTATCATCAGTGAGAGGATCAACACCCCTGTACATATACGTCGTAAGCGCTAAGACCAAGACAAACCAAGGATTGGCTGAGTGCGGACCCCTCACAGGCTCCGACGCCATACAGCTCTTATTTTCGCCAAGCGCCGGCTGAGGCTGGGATCCTGCTCCGCCAAAGATACTCAAGATGTGCAGACGAGAGAACAGCCAGCCTTCACAAGAGACCTTTAAAGATGGCCAAGTTGAGCCCGCCTTCATTTACAAATATAAAGGTGCCTTTAGTAGAATCGACGAACGACCGTTAAAATCGTATGAAAGTACGAAGTACATCGTACAAAAAGTTTCAGTACGAGATATTCGACACGCACCACTGAAGACACCGGTCAACAATGGAAGAGACAGGACGAGAGAACGATGTTGTCGTCTTCAAGCTTGTCGACGCTTTGAACGGCGCGGATCCCTTAGCCGCAACGGCTGAACTCAAGACCAAATTTCATCTCAAGGGCACATCCCTCGGTGGCCAGACACCCAATGCAGGAGGGCTTGTGGTGGACGAGGATATTGGTATCGACACGCTGACCGTGCAGTGCGTTGTTGACTCCGTCGTCCATGGCACATTGACAGCCGATCAGTTCTCCGAGCCGGCATCGCTCTTCGTCTTTGAGTTTGCCTTTTGCCCGCGCAGCCGCAGCCGTCGCTTCCGAGACATTGCCATTACGCTGACATTTACAGCGGGCACGGAGCTGGCTATCCAGCCGGAGAACCGCTGGAAAACGGGCACGACGACCGTTGACCGCCAGCGCAGCCACACCATCAGCCCGTCCCTACAAGGTGCCGTGGGTCCCGCATCGGGCACATTGTCGTACCAGTGGCAGCAGACGGACTCGCGCAAGATCGATGACCACGTGTGGATCGAAGGTGTGGTCAAGGCGCTAGGCGAGCGGCCCGACGGACGGCGTGTCGCGGACAGTGCCGTCTGGGAGCTCCACGAAAACCACCAGACCAGCAGTGGCGTGCCAAGCTTTTTCCGGACGGCCGTTCTTTTGAAGCGGGAGAGCACACTGCGCAACGAGCCGTTCCAGGCGATGCTGTCGATTACGGGTGACGTGCACACACATGTTGGCGACTGGGCCAAGATTCACGGCCTCAAGGACGACCACGGCAGCGGCAGCAGCCCCAAGCCGAAACGCGAAACCCGCAAGCTGCGCAAGGGCCCGCACGAAGTCGATCCGGAAGACGAAGACACTGCCCCCATGACGGCCGCCAAAATTCCACTCTTCTTCAACCCTGCGCTGCCCGATCGCAATCCGCTGAAACTCGACAAGACCAACCTCCAGGGCGTTGATCTCAGCAAGTTCAAAGGTCTGGTCCACGTTCGCAGTTGGACCGAGAGCGCAGAGGAGGCTGCACAGTCGCAAAATGGAGCTGCTGCCGCACCACCGAGCCAATCTCAAGCCCAGCCTCCAGTGCAGCCACTGGCACAGCCTCAGACACAACTCCCAGCACCTGTTGTTCCGGCCGTCAGCTGTTCTCCTGCTTTGCTTCCTGTCGCACAGCCGACCACTGTCTTTCCAGACCTTCCACCGGTAACCGCCATCCGTTCCCCTTCACAGGTCTCGGACCTTTCGACCGTCGGGCAGCTTGATGCTAGACTTTCTGAGCTGGCAAGTGAGCTGGCGCTGGTCGACGAGGAAGCGCGGTATATGCGCCGCATGATCGAGTTGGTCGCAGAAAAGCGGCGGCTGGTCAAGGAGACGCACAGTCTGAGTGCCCTGCGCAACAACGCACTCGGGGCTGATCAGACTCTTTAAGCGAGTATTTTGTCTTAAGTGTTTTTTTTTTCTTTTCTTTTTTTTTCTTTTTTTTTCTTTTTTTTTTTTTTTTTTTTTTTTTTTTTGCGATGTTGCAATTTTGTTTGATATCCCATATGTACGATTTTTGTCAGTATGTTTCTTGCACTTGCTCTTCTAAGACAATCTCATTTGTTCTTTCATGATTTGATTAGTGGTATATATATGGGTGTACATTTCCCTGTCTGCGGATTTGGCAGCGTCAATTTTGAAATAACCATCACCATAGCCAGAGTCCCATATCCAAAAGATACGTCGGCCCGAGTGCCTAAAAAAACATAAGAAACCCAAAAATGACAATAATTATGAAAGTTTGAAAAACATTAATACAAGAAGGGCGTAAGCGGCAAATATGAAGACTTCGACAGAACAGAACAAATATGCAAAGACGAACATCGTTTAGCGTTGCCGTTAAGCACTGCCATTGGCATGGCCGTTGGTCACAGGCGTCGAACTAGGCTCTTAGGGGTCGAATAAATGTCAACAACCCCTGTCGATCACGGAGGGCCAGGGCAGCAACGAGCACAGCTAAGAAGCTACACCACCGGAAGAACGCACCTTGGGCGTTGCGGCCACCAAGGCCAAACAGAAGGCGCACCCAGTAGCCCAGGCCCTTGTTGATGTTGCCGTTACGGTCAAAGTTGGGCTTGGCCGCCAATAACTCCAGCATGCGCCGCTGGCTCCAATCGTACGGCATGTAGCGAACGCGCAGCAGACCCTCCATCCAGCGCGGCGTCTCGGCAACAGTGCGGCGGTGGGTGAAGACGTCAAACGAGGCGCGGCCGCGGTAGGCACCGGTGCCGGAGTGGCCGACACCGCCAAAGCTGACGGTGTTGGGTGAGCCGTGCATGAAGGCGTCGTTCAGTGACGCACCGCCAGAGTTGACCTCGCGGAGGACTAAAAGTGTTAGGGTCTTTCCATCAAAAACATCAGGAACATCAAAAACCTGATATAAATATCAATATCATTCATGGAACTCACCCTTCTCGTTCTCGGCCTTGCTGCCGAAGCTGTAGAGGGACAGCGGTGTCGGGTCGACCTGGTTGGCAATATGGATGGCCTTGGGCAGCGAGTCCACGGGCAGAATGCTAAAAATGGGACCGAAGCTCTCCTGTTGGATCATAGGATCCTCGACCGAATCAACCAGCACGACCGTAGGCTCCATGAAGAGCGTCTTCTCGTCCATCTCGCCGCCAACAACAATCTTGCCCTTGGTCTCGTCCAGCATCTTCTTGAGGCGCGCAAAGTGGCGCTCGTTGGCGATGTGGGCGAGCTCACTGTTACGTGCACCGTTGGGGAAAGTCTTCTTGTGTGCATCCTTGAGACCCTGGATGAAGGCATCAACGACATTGCGCTGCACCAGGATGTAGTTGGCCGACATGCAGACCTGGCCAGCGCCCAGCGTCTTGCCCCACAGCAGACGACGCGCCGCCAGAGCCACGTCGGCGTTGGGCGTCACAAAGGCAGGATTACGGCCGCCCAGCTCGAGCGTCACGGGCGTCAGGGTCTGTGCAGCCTTCGTGGCGACAATACGGGCCACCTGCCGGCCACCAGTATAGAAGATCTTGGCCCAGCCACGCTCTTCGCCGTCAATCTCGCCCAGCTCGCCGGGGTCACGGAAGTCCAGCAGCGCCGTCGTCTCGGGCACGGCACCGTTGACAACCTGGTACGACTCCGGGTCCAGAGTCGCCTCAATCATCTCCTTGAGGACCATGGCAACATTGGGCGCAACCTCGGACGGCTTAACGACAGCCGTGCAGCCAGCAGCGATAGCGCCGACCAGCGGGCACAGCAGCAGGTTGACGGGGTAGTTGTAGGCACCGATAATCAGGACGGCACCCAGGGGCTCCTTGCGCGTGCGCATGCCAGCGGCATAAAAGGTGAGCGCAATGTCCGGCGAGCCCAGTTTCTCGTCGGCAGCCAGCTTGTCGATCTGCGACAGCAAAAAGAGACAGTCATTCTTGACAAAGTCAATCTCGCTCATGAGAGACTCGTAGGCAGACTTGTTGAGATCACGGCGCAGAGCCTCACTGAGCTGGGGCGTGTAGTCGACGGTAGCCCAGTAGAGCTTGCGAAGCTGCACCTTGCGGTACTCCAGGCCCTTGGTGCGGTTGGTGCGGAAGGTGTTGGCAACTCTGTTGCACTTGATCGACACCTCCTCGAGTGCTGTTGCCTCAAAAGGCGCGATCTCGAAGCTCTTAGTCGCCATGCTGACAAGATGTGGGATCTGTGCAGCCCGCGTTCGCTTAAAGAGCTTAAAAAGTGCCGTTTTTTGGTGGTGGAGCTGCTTTAGAGAAGGAACTATTACAGCGCACGCGTGCTAGACCGAGGTTCCAGGGCCCAAGAGTGGCTGATCGAGATAAGATGCTGACTGGGTGTAAGAAGGAAGACGCGGGTGAGATGGCGCTGCCCTTGTGCAAGGGTTTGAAGGAATTGTGTGTGTTTTGTGTGTGGAAAGGTGCCAAACGGGCCAACGATAGAACCCGGGGAGATGTTGTGATGAAAGAGGGCAGAAATGAGTGCTGATTAGGAAACAGCAAACGAGATGAAGAAGCGAGGAGGCGCGACTGAGAACGGGCGACAAGGGGAAAGAGGTAAAGCTAAAGAGGCAAGAGGCGAGAGCCAGATATACGGTACGAAGCCGGATTGCTCTTACCCCACACGAGCAACACACCGTTGAATTGGCAGTTGGCCGTTGTTCACAGGCTGCCGAGGCACTCGCTAGAAGAGGAAATGGCGCGTGGAATCTCGCTAGTCGCCCTTTCCCCCAGTTTCGAGACACAAAAAGTCGGGGTAATTAATGTCCCAAAGGAAGGGGCGAACGGACTTGCTCTTATGAACCTGTGAGTGCATGTATCTTACAAAGTATACAAACTAGCAAGATGCAAAGATATGCCTGCCTTCTTGGGGAGGCAAGAAGAAGGAGGGGAAGCGGCGAGATGCACGCACGGCGTTGGCAGGTGCGAGTGGCGCGCCAATGCCGATTACTCAACAGTGAGCAAGCAAGCCAAGCGAAGCATCACGACACGATACGTTCGTACAAGGGTTAGAGAAGGACTTTTCTCAGCAATGTCGCAGATTTGGCCTCATTGCTACAGTGCCGACAGGCGAAGTGTGAGACGCGGTGCGCTTCAACGGGCATATCAGCTGGAAGCGTCCATATCTGTCGTGTACTCGACAGATCTACTCAAAGTTCTACTGATATTGGCGATGAATGGTAAGAAATGTTATAATATTCGTACAGCTGTCGCCATTTATTGAGGCTTGTCCTGTCCAACACGGACTCCGTATTTACATCCGAAACTCGTCTAATCACACGGCGCGCCGGCCCTGCACCTGTCTCGTCTCATCACGTTCATTTTCGTGTTGTGTTCTAGTGCCCCCTTATCCGAGCATCCATTTAGCGCCCAAGAGACTGCTCCTTGGCGGGCCGCAGCCGGGAGAATTCGGCGACGCGGCCGGTCATGGCCTTTTGGGCTGGGATGGCCAGGGCGGCCGCAATGCGCTCCTCGCCAATGACGAGCGTGCCATCATTGACCATCCTCTGGTCCAGCGCAAAGGACGCGGCGCGAACGGCCTCAATCTGCAGTTTGCGCTCCTCGCTCATGCGCCATTCGCGGGGGAACTTGGGCTTGTACGTGAACTTGTGGTGGCGGGTGTCGAGCGGGATGTCCTCGAAAGTGTCTGTGGGGTCCTATAGAGAGAGAAGAAGAAAAACGAAGCTGTCAGTCTCCGTCTCGCATTACCGAACAATACTGGGACGGGACGATGGAACATACCTTTGCCTCAGCAATCAGCCTGTCGACCAAGTCGCCCAGGTAGCGCTTGTTCTGCGCCTGGTGCTCAAACTGTTCGCAGCTGATGCGCACGATCTCCGTTTCCGGGTTGAAGCGCACACCGGCCAGCTTCTTGAGCTTGTTCTGCTGGACCGTCGTCAGGTCCAAATCAGACGGGCAGAACTCGACCACGACCTTCTTCTCGGCAGGGTGGAGCTCTCCCATGTACGACGTGTAGCGGAAACGCAGGGGCTGCTTGTTGGTCGGGGCGGCAAATGGCTGTGCAAACTCTAGAAAGCGGCTTTGTTAGCAATGGAGATGACCCAATTAAAGAGAAACAGAAAGAGAAAGAGAAAGCGCGCGCGCGGGGGGAGAAAAGGAAAAAAGAGAAAGGAGAAAAGAGAAAGAGAAAGAGTGAAAGCTGTATCAATCCACTTACTCGCCAACAGAGGCATCTCCCATGCAATGACACGTGCCAGGTTGCGCTGGTCACGGACTTCGTCGAGCTTGCTGTGGGCCATGTCCGTCATCTCGTCGCTAGGATCATCGTCATCGGGACTCTCCTGCAAGACCATCTCCGGGTCTTCCTCGTCGTCATTCCAGAACTGGTCCCTCATCTTCCGGTCCGGGCGGGAGGCGTTGCTTAGCGCACGCCGCATCTCTGCAATTTGCCGGTCACCAAGCAGAATTTCCTCCGGGCTAAATCTCCGGAGCTCATCCTGGTCAAGAAGTTTGGCAAAGGGCAAGGGCGTCCGCGCGTCCTTTTCCATTTGCTGCAACTCAATCTCATATGGATCGAGTTTACGCTTATCCTTTTGCGTGTCGTCACCGTCGTCCGTGGCACGGCGAAGGGCCGTGCTCGAGAAGCATCGTATCCGGCCTGCCTGTGTTTCTGTCGGCGCTGGTACCCGTGCGGCTCGTGTGGTGGAGGATATGGAGAAAGTTTTCGTTGAGGAGGAGGAGAAGATTGTCTTTGTCGAGACGGCCGCACCGCACCGGCGTACGCAGAGCTGCAGCGACCTGGAGGAAGCGCTCGCCATGATGAACCAATCAATATGTCGTCTTTATCGCCAATTGATGCCGTGGAAACAACAATCAATTGACTCTGTGTCGGCTCCGTGTGGAAGTGTCGTCAAACGGTCGAATGTTTGGATGTGCCTTTTCGGCAGTGCACTAGTTTTTTTCTCACGAACAGTCGATGGGGAAGCCACGCTAACCCTCTTTGGTCCACTCGCACCCACTATGATGATTATGTAATGGGACCAGAGGACATGGCCCACTCGTGCTGCTGTAGCTCTCTGAAGCACTGTGCGCTGTCGAACGACGTAGTACCTCAAAGCTTCCTTCTTGCTGCTTGGTCCCGACCCAACTCACTTCTCGATATCACCAGGACCGAGAACAGCTTGCATATAGACGATAAGGCTCGAGCATCTAGACTACACGGAACATATATTTATCTTGTGAGCAATCACCTGCTCTAAAGCAAGATTTCTGTCTCTTTTAGTGCGTTCCGAACGTCCTTCACCAAATTGAAATAACACTGACAACTCATGATAGAACCAAGGGACAACTCACATCTGCCTGCCATGGTCAAGGGCGGGGCAGTGCATCCAGAGGGCCGCCGATGCTTTGTCACTGTTGGCGCGACTGCGAGCTTCATAAAGCTGCTGCGCGACATCCTCGAACCCAGCTTTCTCAACTGCCTGGGCGAGAGAGGCTTCGACGAGCTGATCGTCCAGACGGGACCAGACCACGATTGGGCACTGGAGCAGCTTGAGCTCCTGGGCCAACAGCCACATACTTCGGTCAACGAAAAAGAGACGCGCTGGCCAACCATCGAAGTACTTCCCTACACAACAGACATGCAGTCCTTGATGCTGCCCTGCCGCGGCGAGACGAGCAAGACAAGACAGAAGCTTCCCGGCGCCGTTATCTCTCACGCAGGCTCCGGTTCGATTCTAGACGCCGTGCGCTGCGATGTGCCGCTGATTGTCGTGGCCAACCCGGACCTGCTAGGCAACCACCAGGCTGAGCTGGCTGACGCCGTCCACGATGCTGGCTGGGCGATTCGGGGCGAGCTAGGGTAGGTTCAGTGGCAGTCTGCTATTCTTATCGTGAAATACTAACACTGCAGACACTTGAGCGACGCAATCGTGCAACTTCAAGAGACTTTGGCAGAGACACAACCTGAGGGCCTGCCTCCTTACCAAGAACCAACATTTCCAACAGCCGAGAGTGAGCGGAGCGGCCTGTTTGACTGGGCAGCCATATACGCAGGACATGATCCAGGAGCGGCATCAACGGAGCCAAGTTTGCTACATTTGGACTAACAGAGTCGCATATTCTTATTGTTATGGGCAGTGCATGGGCGGCACACGGTTCTGGCGTTAGGGGCAGCACATTCACTATTCACTTTTCTTTGAATCATCAACAGTAATATACCCTGAATATACGGGACGGCGATCGATCGTTCTGCGTGTAAATATCAACTTATCACTTCACCAAAAATAAGTCTGTTTATACACACATGTTGTCCAGCTCGCCCCAATTTGCACTCTATTATAACGCTATATCGCTAGTTCATCAAAGCCAGACTCGCGCACCAACAGGGCCCTTATTGCAGCCCTGAGACGTTCCAGACCTTCACAGCCGCATCGACACCGGCACTCGCTACCTTTGAGCTGCCCTCAACCCAGGCCACGCCGCTCACACCGTCTTTGTGCGCGTTCAGCGCCTTGACACGGCTACCGGGCTTTGCCAGACTCCACACAAAAACGTTCGTGTCGAGACCACCGCTGGCCGCGTGCGTCGCCGCATCGTTCCATGCAATGGTCGTGACACGCGCCGTGTGTGCCGACCACCGGTCCGTCGCCACCTTCCACGAGCCAGTCTCGTATGCCACAATCTTTCCGCTCGAGTTGCCGGCTGCCAGATACTTGCCGTCCTTGGAAAAAGACAGCGACGAAATGGCCGAAGTCGAGTTCTTGAGCGTCTCAGCCAGCTTCAGTGAGTTGCTGCCGTCCAACTTGTACACGTAAACGACCGGCTCGGGGCTGCTGCCGACCGCCACAAACGATCCACTGGCCGCAATTGCCGTCGGCGTGTAGTCGGCCGTCAGCACCTCGCCGACCAGCTGGCCCTTGAGGTAGATGGCAATCTTTCCCGAAGCCAGCGCCACAAACACGTGGCCACTGTCCGTCGACGACGCGATGCCCTTGGGCTGGCCGCTCAGCTTGATGCCGTCAGAACCCGTGAAAGTGCGTGCGCCCTCATCCACAGTGCGCAGTGTGTCGTCCCAGCCAACACTGTAGGTCTGGCCCTGGCTCGCCAGAGAGGCAAACTGCGTCACCTGGTTCGTGTGCGCCTGGCCGTCCACGCCCTGTGCCTCACCCTTGGCCAGGTCCCAGTGAAACACACGGCCATCGAAGCTGCCCGTCCACAAACCCTGGCCCTTACCATCCGAGTCGACATCCAGCGCCGTAATGGACTTGTTGTGGCCATACACCACCCGGGCGGGTGTGTCCTGGCCAAACTTGAGATAGTTGATGTCACCGCTAAGGCTGATGCTGATAATCAGGTCGTCACTGCGCCCGGCCGGCCAAACAACGCCAACTTGCTGGTCAGAAACGCTCGCCACCGAGGATGATCCGCCCAGCCGCCACGTCTGCAGCAACTTGCCCGACTGCGTGTCCCAGACACGAACTGTCTGGTCAGCGCTCGCCGTCACAATGCGCTTCGAGTCCGAGGACCAGCTGACAGCAAAGATACTGCCAGTGTGTGCGTCGTCACCGCCGCCCACCGTGGTAGTCGGCTCGCCCGTCTTTCCGTCATACAGCTGGATGCGCCGGTCGGCACCAACGGTGACAAGCGTGCTGCCGTCGGGCGAAAAGGCCGTGCCAAACACAAAGCCCTTGTGCAGGCCGTCGGCCTTGGAGTTGAACTTGAACGGCGCACCGTGCAAAAAGCACATGGCACCGTCGTCGGACACCGTCGCCGCCCGCAGCGGCCGCTGTTGGCGCAGTGCTACCGCATTGGCTACCTTGCTGTGGCCACTGATCTCGCCCACACTGTTGCCGCTGTCGGCCGTAATGCAGTGGCCGAACCGCTCGCGGCCGTCACCAACCGCAATAATACGCTGGCTGTCGCCGTCCCACGCCACGTCGTTGATGCGCCCCGAAATGATGGCATACTCGCCCTTGGTGTTCACAGCCTCCACAGCATCCCACACGCGCACCTTGCCGGACACGTCGCCACTGGCAATGTAGAAACCCGACGGCGAGAACCTCGCCACTGTCGTCGCGGCCGTGTGGCCCGTGTACTGCTTGCACTCCGCCGGGTTGTCGATTGACCGGATGAAAATAGACTTGCCGGACTATCCAAAGGAGGATACGGGTTAGTTGAACTACTCAGCCGCTTTCGTAACATGCCGCCTCCACTTGCTCAATGTTGCACGTCGAGGTCTCGGGTCAACACTTACTGCGTATGCTATGCGTTGTCCCTTGGGATCGGCAGAGAGAGGTGTCGGCTGGCCACGAAGCGTGACCGGAGCCGCCGCCAGGATTCGGTCAACGGTAATGGAGGCCATATTTGCGTATGCGCTGCTGTGTTAGGACTTGAGGTCGTTTGGTTGCCTCTCTTTCTGAGAGTGTTTTGGTGTGAAGTCTCGTCGTGTCAAATTGTTCGCCAAGATAGTCCAGCTCGTTCAGAGTATGGGACCACCAGAGTATGGAAGCCTTCAAAAACAAAACAAAAAGCGGTTGCCTAGAAAGACGTGCCTCAAAAACTGAGGTGCAATCTCGCCAGAAGCTCCGACGTTCAAGCTCCGCCAGTTGTAATACGGTGCCAGAAAAGGGGGGCACTTGTTTTGGAGAGGGGCACGTCGCTGTTGCGGGGCAGCCCGCCAGGCACAGGGCCAGGGCGAGGCGCAACTGTCGCGCCTGCCAATCTAGCCAACTCGCTCCCACCGAATGCCGACAGCTCCTTCTCAATGCTGGCTGGTTCCTTCCTTCCTGCCTGTAAGCTTGGTGCGTGTCTTTGGGAAGGAGGCATTGATCATAACCTGGTGCCAAAATCGGGCCTGAGACAGCGCTGGAAAGCTGGCGAAACAGTACCCTGTACAAATTACGTCATCTCTATATGGGTGCATTGGGTCTCAGCTCATCCGTATTACTCACAGACTGCGCATCCCATGTCCACGTAAAGCAGCTTTACAACGGGTTATATGGCGTTGCTCAGGTAGAGATACAGCATAATTGTCCCATCTTTCAAGCTAAGCTGTATGTTTTTGGTTTTGTTTTCGGTTTTTTTTGGTCTTTTTTCTTCAGCAGCTAGTAAAAGTCGTTGTAAGTCTGCAGTGAAATATCCGATAGAATTAATATAAGATAAACGATACAATATCCAAAAAATAGGATTAACTTGCCAGGCTCGCCAGGCTTTCACGTCGCTTATGTATTCTTCTCCTGGCTTTAAATTTCGTGGTTCTTACACCGTTGTACTAGATGGTTTCTTGAGCACGGATCTTTATTTTTATTTTCATTTATTGTTTTTTTGTCAGAGAAGAACTACTGTTACATAGATATGACAGTTCTGGTGTCAGCAGTAGAGTTAGCAGAAACGCGGCAACTCGTGAGAGTCAAAACAAATTCACAAAAAACATATTCTTTATATTTATCATTAGAGGAAAATGACATAAAGTTCGCAGACAGCCAAGTCAATGTGCACATAGGCACCGACTACGGCTGTCAACCAATTTTCACGTGACCTCTTATCTTATCGGAACAGTCGCGTCCTTGCTGTGTACCGCGGCGCCATAAAGTTTCTGGCTGTCATAATTTATGTCGCTCGTCGGAACTCTTCCCGCAACCATCACCGACGACCCAAACCCATCCGCGCATCTTTTGGAGCTGTTAGCAGCGTCACCTTTCTTGTGAGTATCTCTCCGCCCGTCATTCATCATATTTCGTCAAGGGACGACAGCACACCAGACCGCACTGGGGCCTGCATTCGCCCAATCTGTCAATCTGCCAATCTGCCATCTGCTCGCAAGGGAGCTTCCCGGGCATTACTGCATCACCTCCTTTGTGACGAAAACGGATTTGCCCAAGCTGCCACGCTGCCCTGTCTTGGGCCGGCACGTTTGGACACCGCACCGACACAACAAAGTTTTCTGTATTTGAGCTTCATTTGGCGCAACTATATTTAACTGTCCAGGAAGCTCCTTTTGGTGGTGGACAACTGATTCGCCTTATTCACACTTCCCAACTTCTCATCCTCTAATTCTAACCTCACTTTTCGACAGGTCCCTAACCAAACGAAGCATCGTTACCCACGCTGGTAGCCATCCGTTCTGCTCTCCAAGAGCCGATAGCTACACTGTGCCAAGGTTGACGTAACGAACGCACGGCGCGCAAGTGCAAACGCATCTACATACCCACCTACAAACATACACACATACACAAGACACCATGGCAGACACCGTAAAGACAGAGGAGCCGACGACCGAGTCGATCGAAAAGTCGTTTGACGTCAGCGGTAACGATGAAGTGACCGGCGACGACGAGGTGAGAAATATACTACCGCGGTGAAGAGGGGGAAACAGTTCCTGTTTACAGGGGCACTTGAAGAAGAAAGAACGTATCCTGACAAAAGGGGGTTTGAATAGACGGAGATTTCGGATATGAAGCGCCGCGTGGCCGAAATGGAAGAGGAGGCTGCCAAGCTCCGCGAGATGCAAAAGGACCTCAACCACCAGAGCCAGGAGATCTCAGAAAACAAGGAGGACATTGACTCGCGGAGTATCTTTGTCGGAAACGTCGACTACTCTGCGTCACCTGAGGAGATCCAGGCACACTTCCAGAGCTGCGGCTCTATCAATCGGGTGACGATTCTTCTTGACAAGTTCACCGGCCAGCCGAAGGGGTAAGTTATTCCGTCACAACCGATGAAAAGAAGAGTACGTGTCCTGCAATGCCAATACTAACACTGTGCAGCTATGCGTATGTTGAGTTTTCTGAGCCCAGTCTGGTTGCCCAGGCACTGGTCCTGAACGAGAGCGTTTTCAAGGGACGGAATATTAAGGTATGCTCGCCGTCTCTCCTCTAATTCTGATATTTACTGCCTGCGCACATTTAACCTAACACCTGGCTTCTAGGTTGTTCCGAAGCGGACAAACGTTCCAGGTATGAGCCGTGGCCGTGGCAGAGGTGGCTTCCCCCGCGGCCGTGGCTTTTTCGGTGGTCGCGGTGGCTTCAACCCTCGTGGTGGCTACCGGGGCGGCTACCGTGGCCGTGGTCGTGGCGGCTTTGCCCCGTACTAGACGGGTAGTGAGAGTATGCGACCGTGACAACGACGACGACGTATTACGAGGCTTTCAGAGAGGCTTGTTGGGACGCGGCGCCACGCTGGTGCTCTGTTGCGGTCTTGGATCTTTTGTTACTTGCTTGCTATGTTTTGTTTCTCTTCACGGCGCCACGCTACCGCGGCAGGTCATGCTGTTGCTGCGCTTCTTTTCGGCTTTTGTATGATATGAATAGAATATCCTGGAAGGAGAAGAATAAAAAGGACGGAAAAAAAGAACGAGACTGATATTATATTACAATTTTTTGCAATTTTTTTTTTGCAATTTTTTGTATTCGTAGAAAGACCTGCGCCTTTTGCAATACACCACCACCACCACTACCAAACTCTATGTGTGTGCGTTACTTTCCCCTGCGTTTGTCAGTCTTGATTATCAAACTCATTTTCAATTAGCAGTAGACGACGATCTTGCTCTGTACGAACTACGAAAAGTGTAATACTGCAAAGACCCATATTTATAATAAGCCTTGCGAGGCATGCTCGGCATGTCACAGGGCTGCGAAGTGTCCAGGCCTACGGGCTAGGGGTTGCAGGCGGAGGATACCTCACGTCGGTCTGGTTGCTCCTCCCGGTCTACCGTAAGCCCGTCATCGTTAAATCCAGTTATAGTGTGCTCTTGCTCTGTGCTGTGTATTGTTCTCGACACCGTGCCTTCTTCTTATTGAGGCACATATGCTCATGTTCTTCATTGTAGGTTGTTCCTGCCTGTTCTTTTGGGTTTCTCTCGAAACGGAAGGCATGAAGCGTTGTAGTGGGCGCTTAGTTGACAGAAATAGGCCCTGATGGTAGTCGCGTGCCCCTCTTTTTTTCAGTGGCATCGCGCCTGCCGTGTCTTCACGAAGAGTCGAGGGAGTGTTGAGAGCTCGTTCGCTCTGTCCAGATCAGGCAGGGTGACGTTCTCGCATAGCGTTTCACTAGACGGATCCAAACGTGCCATTGGCACTCTCAACACTGTGCAAGCTCTCACTATATTATAAGCTGTATGAACATTTTGGCGCTGGTGTAGCCACTCTGTTACTGAGATGCGTGGCCTGCTGCGTGTCCTATTCGCGCTATCCCGCACTTGCCCCTCTTTTTCTTTTTCGCTTTCGCATTTGGTCGTTCTTGCCCTACAGGGGCAAGCTGGGCAGACAACGGCAACTTTTGCGCCCTTCGACCCCGGCGCCGCCTTCCGTCTAAATGTTTTTTGTAAGATCCCCCTGCGTGTGTACCAAGTTGACGATGCGCCCTTTGCTCTTTCCTGTTTAGTCTCGCTCAGTGTTCTTGCGTTTTGCCGTGGTAGCCAACTGGAGTCCTTGTTCTCCACCTATTTCGGCGTGTCCTGTTGACTCAAAAGGGGCCATCTTCTTGCATCCTCAAACCCACACCTTGCAAGACTTTGCTTTTGAGCTTTTCTCTTCGCACCAGCTTCTTGCCCCTACGTTGACGTGCGCCCTTCTTGCTTGTCGCTTTTGTCATCATTCCTTGCATCATCTTGCCCAGGCTGTGGTTAACCCCGCCGACGCCGAAAGTGGCGATCTCGACATCTCGACAGCCACTTTCTACGGCCTCATTTTCCCGACATCTTTTCAATATATATTTTGCTGCTCTACGGAGTACCTCGCGTGTTTATTTGCACACCTTGAGCCTTCCTCTGCCTGTCTTGGCTATTCGTCCGGCTACCCGTCCGCGACCTCCGTTGAGAGATCGCCCCAGGCCCTCACCCCATCCCATTTGCCACTCACCACAGCCCATCCAGCCATCGAACTCTCGCCCCCTGAACGGTTTTCTTACACTTGCCCTTCAGCGAGCCTTCTGGCCTTTCTGGCCTGTTCTACCCCTGTTATACAGCACCAGCAGCTGAGCAAGCTTTCGCACAGTATTACGGTATTCCAGATCGCCGGGCACCAGACAGTCTTATATTTCTGCCCACAGAACCATACTATTTAAGATACATTACTCATAGTGACTCTCGCACACTGCCACTGCACCAACAGGAGCACCCTTTCAGGCTCTTTTGGCGTGGAATCGTTTGCAGCTGGCACACAATATCGAGGCGCAGGTCTGGACAACAGCACAGCCTCAACGCTATCAGTAACGTACCGAGCCTACGAGCCTACGAAACCTGCTACCACCTTCTCCCAGTATCCACACACGCCTCCCGCCGACACACCTGTGCTGCGTGCTCGGTCCTGAACAGTCGTAAACTGGCCACGAAAAAATTACGAATCGAACTCTTCTCGAAACCACCGCCTTTTTTTTTGAACCTCTTCGACTTTTGTTGACCCGGCCTTTAAACTCTTCAACCTTTCCCAAAGAGCATCTTTCCATTGCCTGTCTTCAACGTCTGCACAGTATAGTGGAACGATTCGACCTCGACTTGCAACAGCTTTTGGACGGCGTCCTGCAGAAAGTAGAAAGTGGGGGGGAATACACCTAAAGAGCGCCTTTGTTCGCTGCCTATCACTACGTCCTGCCACTTCTGATCTTTCTCCGCTTTCCACCGCATCTTACTCTCTCTCCCACCAGCGGCCTCCCGTTGTCTGCGCCCTGCATCGCTCGCCCGTCCTTTCGACACACACACGCAACACGCTTCACGCCTCGCCGGCGTATCAACTTGCTCCTGTGCAATATCGTCGACCCCTGAGCTGCCGCCTGCCGCCTGCCGCATCGTCGAATAACCATCGTCCTTTGGCTTCTCAGCCATCTCCAATAGAAACTACATAGCCCTACCCCTTCCCTTTCGACTTGACCGACATTATCCTATCTACACGAGGTGTATCGATTGCATTTACCTCGCCGAGTCCCGCCATGGCCAACAGCCGCATGGACGCCGGGCTTCCTGCGTGAGTCCAACCTTTGCTTTGTTCCTCTGTGGCCTCTACTCTCGATCAGCCTTGCCCACAGCCACGCCACTATCGGAGCGCCGTCGTTGTCTGGCATCGTGCTCTGCGAGGATGAAGACGGAGATGAGCACCGTCCCTTATTTTGATGGGATTGTTGACTGATGCTAACCTTTTTTTATCAAATCACAGCCAACCTAATCTTCGCGTTACGAGTATGCACCTCCCACTACGCAACATTATCACCGGTGTTCATCGAACACCCCTTGGATGGCGCACCCCGCGCTGGTCATATTTGTGCCTCATGTGTACCGAGTGCTGACCCAGCATCTTTTCTTTAGTCATCGCGGCCGATGGTCTGTACAAACGTGACGTATTTCGTAAGTAACTAAACTCCGTCTTTTCACACAAATACATGTGTTTTCTAGACTCGTCCTCCTTTAGAAACATACTGACCCTGTTCCTTTCCCTCCTCGATGCAGGCTTCCCCGACCCCTTCGCCGTCGCAACTATCAACAGCGAACAAACGAAGACAACTGCTGTTTCCAAGAGAACGCTCAACCCGTACTGGAACGAGAGCTTTGACTTGTGCGTATTCAAGCCTTGTTATTCCTGCTTGCTGGCATGCCCACTGTGCTAACTATTGATAACTTCTGCCTCTAGCCGCGTGAACGAAGACAGTATACTCGCCGTCCAGGTCTTCGATCAGCGCAAGTTTAAGAAGAAGGATCAGGGTTTCTTGGGCGTCGTGAACATCCGTATTGGTGATTCTGTCGAACTCATGGCGGATTCGGATGGTGAGTAAAACTTCGTTTTGGCCCAGCACCCCAAAATGACCTGTGCCGATTTCTTCCTCCCCTTTTTAGATACATTCCGGATTCTAACCTAACCTGCCACATTACAGACCAGATGCTTGCGCCCGACCTCAAAAAATCGAACGATAACCTTGTTGTGCACGGAAAACTGATTCTTAACCTGTCGACCGACCTAACATCGCCCCCTCGCCAGCATCAACCCCCCCAACAGAACTCACAGCAGCCCTCCTCCCTTTCAGCAGCAGCAGCTGCGACGCCTGGATCCAGCGGTGCATCTGTCAACTCATCACTTGCTGCTTCCGGTGCTCGCACCCACGACCGGCCAACATCCGCCATGTCCGGCTCTGTGAACGGCGCATCATCGAGTGCCAATGCCAATAACTCCTCCACCCTCCCCATCCGTCCTGCCAGCCTCGTTGCGTCGAACACCGGCGCAAGTGGCTCGGCGCCCGCCCCCGCATCCTCCGCAGCGCCGCCTGCCGGTGCTCCTCCCTCCGCCGCAGCGTCGTCAGCGGGCGGTGCTGCGGGTGGACCTCACACTCGCACTACAAGCACTATGAGCCCCTTTGAGGATCACCTCGGTCGCCTGCCTCCTGGCTGGGAGCGTAGGGAAGACAACCTGGGCAGACAGTATTACGTCGACCATAACACCCGTTCCACAAGCTGGACTCGCCCTACCGCGAACGGATCTGTTGAGAGAAGCAACCAAGAAGCGGCCACGCAAGTCGAGCGCCAGCGCCATCAAAACCGTACACTTCCCGAGGACCGTACGGGCGCCAGCTCGCCCACGCTCCATCAAGACCATGTACAGCAACAACAGCAGGCGGCTGCCGCAGCGGCATCCGCGGCACCTGGTTCCGGTACAGTTATGCACACTGGAGCCACCAGCCCCGGTACCGGTGAGCTCCCTCCCGGCTGGGAGCAGAGATGGACCCCCGAAGGCAGAGCGTACTTTGTGGACCACAACACGCGGACGACGACCTGGGTCGATCCCCGCCGGCAGCAGTACATCCGCATGTACGGAGGCCAGAACAGCTCCAACGGTGTCATCCAGCAGCAGCCAGTATCCCAGCTCGGCCCGCTGCCCAGTGGTTGGGAAATGCGTCTTACTAATACTGCTCGCGTTTATTTTGTCGACCACAACACTAAGACGACTACCTGGGACGACCCGCGTCTGCCTTCGTCGCTTGACCAGAACGTTCCTCAGTACAAGCGTGATTTCCGGAGGAAGCTGATCTACTTCCGCTCGCAGCCTGCTATGCGCATCCTGTCTGGTCAGTGCCACATCAAGGTGCGCCGTTCGCACATCTTCGAGGACTCGTTCGCCGAGATCACCCGCCAGACTCCTCACGATCTGAAGAAGCGTCTCATGATCAAGTTTGACGGCGAGGACGGTCTCGACTACGGCGGTCTTTCTCGCGAGTTCTTCTTCCTGCTCTCGCACGAAATGTTCAACCCTTTCTACTGTCTGTTCGAGTACTCGGCCCACGACAACTACACGCTGCAGATCAACCCACACTCGGGCATCAATCCCGAGCATCTCAACTACTTCAAGTTTATTGGACGTGTTGTCGGTCTGGCTATTTTCCACCGCCGCTTCCTCGATGCCTTTTTCATCGGTGCTTTGTACAAGATGGTGCTGGGCAAAATGGTTGTCCTCGCGGATATGGAGGGTGTGGATGCCGACTTCCACCGCTCGCTGCAGTGGATCTTGGACAATGACATTTCCGGCGGTATCCTGGAGCAGACCTTCTCAACAGAGGACGAGCGTTTCGGTGTTTTGACGGTCGAGGATCTGATCCCTGGTGGCCGGGACATTGAGGTAACCAATGAGAACAAGAAGGAGTACGTCGACCTGATGGTGAAGTGGCGTATTGAGAAGCGTATCTCGGAGCAGTTCAAGTCGTTCCGGGAAGGTTTCAACGAGCTTATCCCGCAGGATCTCATCAACGTTTTTGATGAGCGCGAGCTGGAGCTGTTGATAGGTGGTATCGCTGAGATTGATGTCGACGACTGGAAGAAGCACACCGACTACCGTGGCTACACGGAGTCAGACGAGGTGATCCAGTTCTTCTGGCAGACGGTGCGCTCATGGGACGGTGAGCAGAAGTCGCGTCTGCTGCAGTTCACGACGGGTACCTCGCGTATTCCGGTGAACGGTTTCAAGGACTTGCAGGGCAGTGACGGCCCAAGACGCTTTACGATTGAAAAGGCGGGTGATATCATCAACCTGCCCAAGGCCCACACATGGTATGTACCCTATTTCCCACTCATCCTCTTTGGTTCTTCATACTGTGTTGGAACTCTTCTAACATTACATCAGCTTCAACCGTTTGGACCTCCCTCCTTACAAGAACTTGGAGACGCTCCAAGGCAAGATGACGATTGCTGTCGAGGAGACCATGGGCTTCGGGCAGGAATAGATTCTGCCACAACCTGAGGTCCCATCGACAGGCGCGCCAATATTGATATTTTGTTTTCTTACTGCTATCACTTTTCCTTTGTGCATTTTGGGCTATTTTCTCCTGTTACCTATCATACTTGCACGTTGGTTGTTGTTTGCGTCTTTTGATTTTCAATCTCGTTTTTATGTTACTTTTCCCCCTTGCACCAAACCTTGCGTGTTCTTGTGTTGTCTGTTTTATCTCTTATCTTTGCGTGCTTTTCATGTTCGCTTATCAAATGGAAGTATCAATATATTTTTCGCATTCAGAGAGTTTTTGTCTTTGAACGATATGCAGCACAAATTTGGAGACCGTTTTTTTCTTCTGTTTTACTCTGCGTTTTTTCTTTTCTTTGCTTGCTTTTCTCTTCCCTTTCGCCTTTCTGTTTGTGCTGCACGGTGTTAGGTGGCATAGTCGAAACAGTCTCTACCTTACATTCTCTTCGATTTTGACCTGTCAAGTTGTATAAAGCTCGTCTCGGACGCTCCTTGTACACTCAGCCTATCCCACAAATAATTACACCTATCGTTTAGCAGAATACATCCGCTCCTTCCCCGCGACGATGAGTTCGTGTGACTTAATGATCACATTGAATGTGGTACTGTCAGCATTGCGTTGCATGCTTATAATCTCCGCCACGCTTTCCGTCATGGGGCCAACTCATGAGCACTGTACTGTATATTTCAAACAGTGTACGCTTTGTAGTATTGTAGTTTCAAGTCTTTATTGGTTTTCAATTTTTTGTGTTCGTTTTCTCTTAGGCGCAATAGGGGCCGAGAATATATGTACATGTATGTAATATGAAGGTTGTGAAGAAATATGGGGTGAAATAGTTGGGCAATGCATGGGGAAAACAAAGGAAGTCAAAAGAGGCAATAAAATGAAAAACCAGCAACAATATAAAAGGAGACTGGGCAATGGAAAGCCCAGTCAAAGTCCAGCACCGCTCCCACCATCTACTAATAGCCCCGTCAACCCCGTCAATGTTAATTTCTGTCTTTTCTTCTTTTTTTTTTTTTTTTACTCTTTCCGGGTCAAAAGATAGAGTAAGTAGTCTAGTTGGGGACTATGTAGCCCTTCCGGTCACTCAACCCGCTTGGACCAGAAACAAGTGCCAACCACACAAGTAGGTACACATTAAGTACACAGAAAGATACAAGGCACTTGTGCATCTACTTCCGGTACCACATGCGGGTGATCTTGGTCTTCCGCTGCTTGCGCATCAGCTGGAAGACACCGTACATGAGGGCCTCGCTAGTGGGCGGGCAGCCGGGAACGTAGACATCGACGGGGACAACCCGGTCGCAGCCACGGACGACGGAGTAGCTGTAGTGGTAGTAGCCACCGCCGTTGGCGCAGGAGCCCATGCTGATGACCCAGCGGGGCTCAGGCATCTGATCGTAGACCTGGCGCAGGGCGGGGGCCATCTTGTTGGTGAGGGTGCCGGCGACAATCATGATGTCGGACTGGCGAGGGGAGGCACGGAAAATGATACCGTAGCGATCCTGGTCGTAACGCGGGGTGGAGAGGTGCATCATCTCGACGGCGCAGCAGGCGAGACCAAAGGTCATGGGCCAGAAGGACGACTGGCGGCCCCAATTGGCAATGATATCGAGGGTGGTTCTAGTAGACAGTTAGAGTGACGAACAAAATGGTACAGGCAGAAAAGACAGAAACCGAGGGAGGGAGGGTGCACGTACAAGGCGTATTGGACAAGGCCCTTGGTGCCTTCCTGGCTGGGCAGGGGCACTTCTTTCCGTTCACGGCGAGCGAGGCCGGTGGCGCCGTGTGAGTGGTGCTGCTCGACGGCGGCGGCATTGCTCTGGCGTGCGGACGAGGAGAGCGGCGCGCTGGACAGGAAGGTCGTGTGGAGGGAGGTGGCGGCCGGAGCGGCGCGGAAGGGGACCAGGGCGCCGGTGCTGGAAGCAAAGGGCATTGGCTTGGCTGGAGAGAGTGAGTTAGCACTAGCAAGTAAAATAGCAGAACGACAAAAGAGAAGGGCAAGTTGGAGGGTAGAGGGTATCGATGTCTATCCACGGCCATGTACATGTCGAAAGTCGCGTCGATAGCGGGCCAATGGAAACGGGGCAGCGAGGAGGGGACGAAGAGACAAGAGGGTCACGATGTGGGATAAGCACGAACCTCGCAGCATTGCTGTGGCCCTTGTCCGTAGAGAAGCAGACATGGCTGTGGGATGTGATGGTTGAGAGGAGAGGGAGGGGAGATGCGTGTCGTTGGCCGGTGAGGGCCAGAGGGGGCTGCTCGATGTGTGCAAGTGTGGCGAAGGCCGCAGATGTTGGCTTCTGCCTCTGTCGTTTCTCGGATTGCCGGTTCGGCTGCCGTCGCAAAGAATCAATTCAATCAATTGAACTGGGTCGGCACGGTCGCTGGCAGTATCGGTCGTGTCTGTGTGTCGCGATGGGGGTGTGTTCAGGACAATTGGCGGGCGTGGGCGACTGGGCGGGCTGGGGGCTGCAAAAAGTGATGATAATTCCTCGGGAGGAGGAAAAAGGTGCCCTCCTGTGCTAAGAGGCGGTACGGTACGGAGGAGGTTTTTGCGGCTTTTGTCGCCTCTGGCGTTGGTCAGAAAAGGCGAGGCGCTGATTGGCAGGGGCAGCTATAGTGGAGCTGGCTTAGTGCGTACAGTGTACGTTTTTCCGGTTATGAAATGCGGCTTGTTGCATACATGGGAAAGTGAGATATGAATGCACGTAAGCGTGATGCGAGAAGAAAACAAGGACGACGACGACAAGAAGGGACAAAGATAAACCACAACTCAACGCAGCTTAACACAGCGACGTGAACAAAACAAATGAAATATATTCTTCTGTACAGGGAAGCTCTATGCCATGCACTATGGCCATTAAAATGAATAAGAAACGCAGGAAAAACGTGAAATGCATGCCGTCCTCGTCTATACCCTTTTCCTCCCTTTGTCCGATTCCATATCCTTACAGATTCATACACATACACACACACACACACACCTGCAACTGCAACTGCTCATGCCGTGTGCTTGTAGCGCTCGTCCAGCAGCTCGCCCACGCTCTTCTTCATCCGCGCATCCTCAGCAGCACCAGAGTACCGCTGCTGCAACGCCAGCTCCACTTCCGACAGCTCGCCCGTTGCCTGCGCAGCAGCTGTCTGGGCCTTGCTTGTTTCGGCGGCCAGCATCTCGCGGCCCTTGTCGACGGCACGGCTGGCGACGTTCTTGGCCGTTGCAGCCGCCTCGTTGGCCTGTGCAATCGCCGCCTTCTGCAGGCCCTTGGCCTCGGCCTTGACAGTTTCTGTCACGGCGGCCGCACGGTCCATCACAGCGGCCTTGGCTGCTGCTGCTGTGGCCGCAGGCTCCTCGCCACCAAACGCCTGCCGCAAGAGCTGGCCCAGCCGGCCCTCGGCGTTCTCGCGCACCTCGATCCAGTCGGTCGTCTGCACCTTACGCACAGCGCCCTCAATTTCTGTGTTCCACCGCGTCTTTAGCTCCTCAACAAACGACGACCGCGGCTGCCGCGACATTTCCGGTTTGGATGGGTAGTAGAACTCCTGCGCGGCGGCCGCTGCCGAGAGATCGGCCGGGGTTTCGGCAGCATGGGGCGTGGCCAGGCGGGCGGCCGTGATGGGGTCGGCGAGGGCGAGCGCGCGCAGGACGCTGGTGTTGGCGCGCAGGACGTCGCACTGCCGCTGGCGGTTGCGCTGGTGTGCGAGGACCGTGAGGTAGGCGACTGAGAGCGTGAGCGTGACGCCTCCAGTCTGAAAAAAGTCAGTAAGAAGGCAACATAAAACATAGATTGACAACTACCTGTGCTTCGTAGCTGCATGCAAACTGAACCCGGCACGCGAGGAGACATACAAATCCTGTGGTGAAGCCCATGGCTCCGGTGGGTTGTGAGGTGACGCTGACGATAAAAAGGGGGAGCTGTTTCGGCCGGAGCGAGACGCCTTGTCGCGTTGTTGTTGTTGTGTGTTTGCTCTCGCGAGTTTTGCGGCCGAATTGACTGCCCGTGGCGTTATGTCCTTGATTCGGGTCGTTCCTTCCTCGTTCTGGTGACGGAATCGAGAATGGAAAGAATTCGCTTCCCAGGAGATTTCGCTAGAGTGAGCAGAGTGAGCTATCGCGCCACGGCACATGCGCTATTTTCCAGGCGACGCAGCGGTGCCTGCAGTACTTTTAGGGGTGCTGAAACCGCTGTAGAGCCGCTTTCTGGGCACTAGGATCGGCGCATAATTACGGAGTATTATGTAGCTATTACTACGCGCAGTAGGCACGGAAGCAGGGAAGGCACGCGGCAATACCCGATCCACAATTTTCGCAGGAACCAAGACGCAGCGGAAGAGAGAGAACACAGCAGCACGTGACCTCGACTTTTAGTGGGAGAAAAGTTCGAGATGCCAAAAGTGCTCCACTAGCTTCAACCTCAACTCTCACGAGATATTCGACGACAACCTTTCTACGCACCTTTCTCCCCCAAACACGACGCCAATTGGGCTTGCAGACCAACTAAACGCCATCTGGGACGGCAGCCAACTCCTCGACACCCACGGTACCTCCCCACCCACCGTCGCCATGGCCGGTGGTCTGGTCAAATACCGGCATCTGAGCCGCGACTCTGCACATCGCCAGGCCCTGCTTCGCAACCTGGTCACGTCCCTCATCAAGCACGAGTCAATACACACAACATGGCACAAGGCAAAGGAGGCACAGCGGCTGGCTGAAAAGCTGATTACCTATGCCAAGCGCGAGAACGAAGAGACGCGCCGGAAAGCGCAGGCCATTCTTTACGTGAGTTTTCCTGGAAGCGAACAAAACAAAGAGCCTGCGACGTAACGGAAAATGCTGACACCTGCCACCACACTGTGCAGACCCCCCACCTCCTCATGCCCAAGCTGTTCGGCCAGCTCAAGGCCCGCTACGCCGACCGCCCTGGCGGCTACACCCGCGTCCTGCTTACCGAGCCCAAGAAGGACGACCAGGCTCGGTCTGCCATCCTCGAGCTCGTCGACGGCCCCTACGACATGCGGTTTGCCCTGACCGCCGCTGCTATCGCTCGCGACCGCACGCTGGGCCGCGAGTCGTCGGACCTGACGCTGCGCAACCGCAGCAAGGTTGTGCGATACCGCAAGGAGGGCGAGCACGAGTTTGAGCTCATGGTCCGCCGGACGCAGAAGCTCCGCCTCGACCAGGCCGGCACGCAGCTGGCCGACATGGAGCCCATTATCTCGCAGCGTCTGCCCAAGGCCGACGAGGAGCTAAAGCGTGCCAAGCCCACACACGACTACTGGAACCTGGGCAAGAGCAGCGGCTCCTCTGGCCGCCGGAAGAACCCCAAGGCGCTGACGGATAAGATTGGCGATCCTGAAAACAAGGCACCGTCGCCGCCGTTATAGAAACGGAATAAGGAAAAGGGCGACGGATGAACGGTTAATAGATGTGGGAATACGATATGACGAGCAAAAAAATAAAGGCGAATAAATGAGAGAGTGCTCTCAGTATTCGTGCACAGCATTAACTCTATATACCATTGTAAGATATAAAGTAAAAACTCCATATATGAAATGATCTATATACCATGTGTCCCTGAAAAAAAAGCTAGTCTGAAAAAACAAGTATGAAACGATGGCAGTGAAAACAACGACAGGACGCCCATATGCTTTTGTAGATCCAACGCGATGCGGTCCGAAATATACAGTCTATATTCTCCCCCTTTTTGTCTGCCCTCGGTGTTTACAAACCCTTGTCCTCTTCAAAGACAAAGGTGTCGCTGCGCTCACGCAACATCTGGCCAACGCTTGCGCTGCCTACAATTCGCTCCAGCTTGAAAGCATCAAACTGCGAGAACATGGCCCGCACTGTGCCTTGGCCAGGCTCGAGCTTCTGGCTGCGCTGGCTGCGTGCAAGGAAACCGCCCGTGATCTCAGTATAGAATGTCGGGTTCTCCGGCAGACCATACAGAATCACCGTGCGCACACCGTTGATTTGGTTGCGACGGAAGTGGTGTGCGCGCTCCGAGTAGAGCAACACACGGTGGCGGCCCGTCAAGAAATGTGACATCGCCCGCGATGCTTCGGGAACGGACGCATACTCGGAGATGGCGCCGAACGTCACATTCGCTACCGCTATCGAAGTTGCGAACCAGTTGCGGACGCGCACAAAGTCAAGGTACGACGGGATGAACACCAGCACACCGGTGCTGCGATTGGCCGCAGTGCTGCCACTGCCCGTCCGCGTCTTAGCAATGAGCGTCGGCACAACTGCCTTGGTAAAATAATCAAAGCGTGCGTCGGGTTCAGCCTCAATTGTCGGCGACTCAAAGCGCGAGAACGTCTGCTTGACACCGCGCACACCAATACGTCCGACGATGCCCTTGTACTCGCCTGCCTGCACACGCACACGACCCGCCCAGTTGTGGCAGAAGCGGCGGAACAGTTCGGAAAGAGCTGGCGTATGCATCGACGAAAACACCACCGTCTGGCGGTAGTACTTGGCGCGGTCATCGAGATACCAGCTGCGCAGACGGCTAATGTCGTACTCGTTGTTGTCGCGCGGCAGCAAGTTGAGGTGGCTGAAGATGTGCTCAACGTGCTCCCAGTTCTGCATGAGAAGCGCATCGGCCTGGTCGAGAAGCACCACCTCGATGGAGCTCAAGAAATCAAAGTCCGTCTTGGGCTTGCCTTTGCGCTTGGACTCGGCCAGCGACGTTGCCAGTGTGTCCTCGGAGCCCATGGCGATACGGAGACCGAGAGGGCTTGCGATGATAATATCCGAGTTATAGAATTGGGAAAAGTACTTGACGGTCTTGCGCGTAAATTTGAGGCCCAGACGGAACATGTCGTCATCGTTACCCTCGAACAGGTCGCGGAAGTCGGCTGGCCGATCCTCGGGGATCGATGAGCTCTTGTCTACGTATGTGTCGTCGAACCGCTTGCGGTTTTCTTGTTGCTCAGGCTTGTACACGGAGCAGATGGCGTCAACCATGCGGGCACACGACTGGCGTGTTGGCAGGAGAATGAGCACCTTGGGCCGGTTATAGCCCTGATCACGGTACTCGTCGTTCTCGTCATAGTCGTCGTCGTCGTCATCTGCCGCGCCGCTCTCCTGTTTCTTCCGAGCAATCTTGGCCAGCTTCTCGTTGTTCTTGAGCACCCGGTCGCGAGTTCTGCTTTGTTAGTATGTGAAATAGATATGTGAAATAGAATAGGACATAATGAGCACCCGGTAGGGACAGGCTTACTTGAAAACGTGGTTCACAGCGTGGAGACTGGCAAGCTTGCGCAGGGCGTCACCGTTCTGCGGACTCCGCTCACAAAACAGGGTGTCATAGTAGTTGAATAGCAGCGGCGCCAAGGTCTGCTGCTCAGAGCTGAATTGCGCCTTGTTGATGTCCGCCAGACGCTTCTTGAGCTTCAGTTGCTGGGGGTTCTTAACGGGGGCCGGCGCAGTGAACGACTCTGCAGTTTGCGTCTTTGGCAGAGTGAAGACCTGCCGTGTGTCGTTGGTTTTGCTCTTGCATGTCGTCCAGTTGTCGCCCTGGATGGCTTCGAGCCGCAACTCGACGTCTTTGAGATTCGGAGCCGAGTAGTGCGCCTCAAAGGGATCTGCGGTGTCCACTTGTTCGTCGTCGTCGTCGTCGTCATCGTCGAGACCTTCTTCGGCGTCGTCGTCTTCCTCGTCCATGTAGTCGACGTCCTTTCCCTCGCCCTCCTCATATTCGGGTTCCTCGTCCTCCTCCCCCTCGTCACTTCCGCTCTCATCTTCTTCGGCATCCTCTTCATCCTCGCTGTCGTCCTCGATTGGCTCCGCAACCGCGCCGTTTTCCAGCTTCCGCCGCTTGGCCGCAGGAGCAGCCGCTGCTCGGCTCTCAAAACTCTGCATGAGCGCCCGGTAGGCCGCCTTCTTCTTTTCAGACTCGGACTCCTCCTCGGACTCTTCAACTTCTGATTCTACCTCGTCCTCACTTGGCGACTCGGGCTCAGAGTCTTGCTCTTCGGCGCTGTATGAGGTCAGTATCTAGTTGTCTTCATCTCTCTCTCTCTCAAAAAGAAAAAAAAAAAAAGAAAAAAAAGAAAGCTCATAAAAAATTGATGAAATGAGCTGAAACATGCTAGACTCACTCTTCTTGTGCAGCAAGGCGAGAGCTGTCAAAACGGGCGGCGCGGCCACGCCCTCTTGCTCCTCTGCCGCGACCTCTGCCACGGCCACGTCCGCCGCGATCACCGCCGCGCATGCCGCCGCCTCGTGCACCACCGCCCCGTGCACCGCCTCGAGAGCCACCTCCTCGTGGGCCGCCTCGGCCACGAAATTTCGGTCCAGGGCCCATGGTTGGAGAGTGTGTCGTGAGTCAGAAAAGGCTGAAGAAAAGTGTTGTTGTGTTGTTTTTGCACCTCCCCGAAACGGCAGTGAAAATGCTTCACAAGGTCTAAGGTCATAGGCGCATTCTCATATAAATGGGCAGTAGCGACCCTGTAGCCTTGTTCGCACCTGCCAACAGGGGAAAAAGTTAAGTAATACTCAAAAAAAAAAAAAGTGCCACAATCTGCGCCACACCTCTCCTATCAGTCTTATCTTAGCGCGCACAAAGAAACCCCACCAGCAATGCGAATGCCCTCAAAATTAATTCTGCACGATTTTCCAACGTCGTCTGTCCAAAAGCGGCCAGTTAGCGAAAAAGGGACGCCCTCGACCCCCTCCAACGACACCCTTTCTCACCCCCCATTCCGGCCCAAAAAGCGTCATTGTCACGCTCGTCATTGTTACTCGTGTCACCCGTCGTTCCGCATCGATTTTTTTTGCATCGGCATTTTCTCACTTTGCGTTTTCGCCCCTCATCGACGACCTGTTTTCCGTTTTCCCGCTTCCATCTTCGAATTCGAGATTCGATATCCCACTGTACCCGACCCCCGAACCGCAATCATGGCTGTCGAGAAGGAGCAGTTCCTCCACCTGGCACGTCCCGTCGTGCCCGCAGCATCGGCCAACTTCAGTGCCAACGTTGCGCCCATTACCGTCACCATCCAACCCCAGGTAGGTTTCTTTTGTTGCTGTCGTCGATTACATCGTCACCCTGTCCAACCTCCACGTCCATCGCGTCGTCCATATGTCTGACACCCCACTTTCCTAGGCCATCGTTTCCATCCTCGACCATGCCGTGCGGAGAGAGACATCGTCGACGCAGTCCACCCGCGTGATCGGCGCGCTTGTTGGTGTCCGGTCTGAGGACGGCCTTGAGGCCGAGGTGCGCTCGTGCTTCGCCATCCCGCACACTGAGACGGACGACCAAGTCGAGGTCGACGTCGAGTACCAGAAGAACATGCTGGCCTTGACCCTCAAGGCGTCGCCGCGCGAGTCGCTGCTCGGTTGGTATACCACATCGCACGAGCTCAACTCGTTCTCGGCCCTCATCCAGAACTTCTTCGCCGCCCCGGAAACCGGCACGTTCCCCTACCCTGCTGTCCACCTGACCATCAGCACCGACGCTGGCAAGGATATCGAGACCCGCTGCTACGTCTCGTCGCCTGTTGCCGCCAGCCCCGACCGCGCCGCCGATTCTTGCTTCTTCGCCGAGGTCCCCCACCGTGTTCAGTACGGCGATACTGACCGCTCGGCTCTCGAGGCCGTTGCTGCTGCCGCCACCCCCGCAAACCTCGAGTCTCGCTCGGCACCCGTCGTTACTGACGTCGAGGCCCTTGCCCGCAGCATCGAGCAGACCCTGGACCTGCTAGACCGCACATCTGACTTTGTCGGCGCCGTCCTCGATGAGGAGAAGGAGCCCAACCATGCTCTGGGCCAGTACCTGATGAACGCCATGTCGCTCGCACCCAAGGTCGACAGCGCCAGCATTGAGCACGACTTCAACAACCACATCCAGGATGTCCTGATGGTCTCGTACCTGACCAACACCATCCGCACCCAGATCGACCTTTCGCAGCGCTTGGCAACGTCCACGCTGAACCTGGGCGAGAAGGACGGCGAGAAGAAGGAGGGCGAGGAAGGCAAGAACGAGCGCGGCAGCGGTGGTCAGCGTGGCGGCAAGCGTGGCGGCCGTGGTGGTGGCCGGGGAGGTGGCCAGCAGCGCGAGCCCCGTGAGCCCCGTGAGCCCCGCGAGCCACGAGAGCCGCGAGAGTCCAGGGAGCCGCGTGAGCCGGCGGAGTAAATGGGGCGTCTTTCTGTTAACAAAAGTGTGAAGACGTGAAAGAAAGAAAAGAGCATAAAAAGTGTGGGGTCTAAAATTACATTGGTTGCCTTTTTTTTTTTCTGTTACTGGTTCTTTATTTTCCTTTTATGTCGTTTATTAAACCAGAGTTTTGGGGATTTCTTTTTCTATTTTTTTCCCGGTTCATTCTGTGAGGTCACGGACAACGATCAAAACGAGAAAACGCGAAAAAGAACGGAGAAAATACACGACTTTAAGATACATGTTGTGAGGTCCACAGTCTTGAGGTACAGCTGCCTGGCTACCTCATTTGTTTTTCTCCCATCAAGGATAACATACGATAAGGGGGCACGTCGATAGGTCTGGCTTGGGACTAGACTCTAAGGCGTTGGGCGGACGATAAAACTTACAGACTCACAAAACAATAAATGAAATAAATCATTCATCTAATTTGGGCCTACTGTCTGTGGTTGAGCAGAAACGTTTGGGAATTACTCTCCAAATGTGCGTCTTTCTAGCACGATGAGGTGTGGCTAGATGATGGCATTGTCCGCCTTTTGTATGTCTCGTCTCCTCTCTGTGCCCAGTATCCCCGAAATTGTCGTCTATGCAACCTGCAGCATGAAGCCGTAACCGCTGACCCTGATAACATGCACAAATCGAGAAAAAATGAATGAGGAATGTGAAAATACGACGATAAATTAAGTGAAAAGTAATAGGAAATGAAAATGAACTCCATAATGCAGCCGGTCCTCCAGTGACGCCGATTTTTTGTACCCGCCCCATGTGATGTGATAGGAGCTAGAAACAGCATGATAGGAAAAAGACATTTTGTGTGATTGTGTTTTAAAATAAGGCAGCAGCCCCATGACGGCTGTTTCGTTTTCGCCTCGTTACTGCGTCGACATGGGCTTTTGCGGTAGTGTGGCTGGGTTGCCATAGTTTGGCAAGTTACCGTATGCCTGACCAGAGCCTTTCTGGCCCTGTGGTGAGCCGTTTGCCTGGTTGGGTCCCTTTGGTGCTTGTGCGCCGTTGGGCTTTTTGGGTCCTCCGTGGGTAGCATTATGCGGGACATTCATCTTGTAGTGAGAAGGGCCTCGCGGTGCACCATGAGGGGGACCGTGCTCACGGGCAGCCACTGGCATATGGCCGTGGACAGTTGCACCGGGGACAGGCGGACCGAGGCCCATGTTGTTGCCATAAGGGTCATGGTAGGCCACAGGCCCTGGGTACGGCTGCGGACCCATCTGCGGACCCATCTGCGGACCCATCGGGTAGGCATTCGTCGAGCTGTTCGAGCCCTGGCGCATCATCCCGTAGCTCGACGTAGTGCTGCCACCGTACGGCGACGTAGACAAGTTGGCCTGCTGGAAGCCACCGCCGTTGTTGTACGGCATAACGACTTGAGGCTGACCCGGGCTCATACCCATGGGCACAGGACCGCTGTTAACGCCATATGCAGCATGGGGATTGCCCACTGGGATGGGCATGGCGGTCATGGGCATTGCCGCCATAGGGCCCGTCCCAGGCACGAAAGATTGCGTCTTAGGGTTAAATCCGTGGCGGGTGTAGGTGCCCGCATAGCTTCCTGGGATCGGGTGTTGCGCCTTCGGGTCGTTGGGGTTGAAGTGTGCCGGCAGCTGGCCATAAGCATACGTCATGCCAGCCGGAAGAGGTCCCCCAGAAGGAGCACCGGGCCGGGCTTGTGGCAGAGGGTAGGCTGCACCGTTGTACAGCGGCTGTTGGTGTTGCTGCCAGTGCTGTGGTGGCGCGGCATTTGGTGGCTGGCCAGGTTGTGTGTACTGATACGGTGGCGGTCCATTTTGCGCAGGATTGCGAGGCAGGCCAGGCTGATGTGTGTACTGAGTTAGTGTTAGTAAAATGAATGCACGGAAGGACATGGTGATGAGTAGCATGAATACAAGAAATACATACATGAGGCATGCCGTTTGCTGGCGGGATGTGGCTGTTGCCAGACACGACTGGCGGATACACAGCCTGCGATGTACCGTATGCAATCGGTGGCTGCATATTGTTGTTTGTATAGTGCGGTCCGTGTGGCTGCTGCTGCTGCTGTGGCTGCTGCTGCGGGAGAGACTGGCCTTGGTGCTGTTGCTGTGCATTGTACGGGATGTTGACAAGGTTGCCAGTGGGCATGAACTGCGGATTGACCCAAGTCGCCTGCTGCGAATGGTGGTAAAACGGAGTGTACTGCGACCGCGAATCAAAGCTCTCCGAGTCATCGCGCCGCTGTTTGCCTGTCTTGCCCTTCTTGCCCAGGGCAGCCCTGTCCTTGGCTGAGACCGAGCTGGCTCTAGAGATACCGGTTCCGTCGTCGTTTTCAGGCGTGGACGCTTCGGTGGGCATAGCAAAGATACGTTCTCTAGCCTTGTTGTAGGCCTCCTCGCGCTCTTCGCGGGTCATCTTCTCCTTGGCAGGCGGGGCCTTGTCCTTCGGGTCGCTGCCGTCGTCGGATGTAGGTTTCGATGGACCCGCGCTTGTCGACTGGTCAAACTCTTCACCACGCCGCATAATCTTCCTTGGCTTGACGATTTGTGGAGGCGTGTTTGCGCTGTCAGGAGTGTTAACTGGCACGAAGCTGGCCAGGGGCGGTGGCACGCGGCAGAACGGCGTGCGATAGATGCGCACGGAACCAGCCACGGCCTCGAACGAGTGCGTCATGTGGTAGTAGTCAGCCAGTTTGTGTGTGAGCATCCGGCAAAAGGAATTGCTCGGCGGAAGGTCCATAAATGGCTCCTTTGAGTTCTGCACAAAGTCGACAACATCACTCTCGAGCCGCAGAAGGAAGACACGGTTCTTCTGCGAGGACATGGCATCTAGTAGCTTCTCGTCAGGGTTCTGGCCGTTGCCACCGCCCGGCGTGGATGCACTGGTGGCGAGCTGTACACGAGCCTCGGTCACGGGCTGCTGTTCGGAGGAGTTGCTGTGCGGGGTCACCGCACCAGACACAACGGGTCCCTGGTTGCTGAGCGGGACAAGGCGAGGCGGCATGTCGCCAAGCTGAATACGCTGGACACGTGCCGCAACATCAGACCCCATACGGGACGAGACCAGGAGCGAACGACGGACCGAGAACGAGTCGTCCTCGTCAGCGGCGGCCTTCACACTGGCACTGTCGTCCGGCCGCAGCGACTCTTTTTCATCAAGGGCGTTGAAAGTCGTGCCTGACGTAATGCTCTTGCCATCCAAGCTCGGCGGCTTGGTGCCGAGCTCGGAGCTGGAATCAGCCTTCTGTGACACCTCATCTGACGAGGATGGGTTGGTCTGGTTGGTGCTAAGTGTAGCACTCGCAGCAGCACTGGGAGCAGTGCTTGATGTACCTGCTGTGCCAGCTTGTCCGTCTGCAGCTGCATCCAGAGCGGCATCATTCAGAACGAGTCCGGGGGCCGTGGGTGCAATTTTTAGCGACTCCAAGCCATCTGCAATGGATTCCTCGGCCTTCCCGGTCTTCTCAGCGGGCGGGACCTCAGTCTTCTTTGGAGCGGCAGCCGGCTTCACGGGGACTGCTACCTGCTTCTTTGGCGACTTGGCAGCACCGACGACAAGGGGAGAAGCCTTATTAGTCTTTGGTCCTTTGGCGTTGCTTGTCGGAGCAGCGCTGGCAGCCTTGAGCGAGTTTTGTGATGTCGTTGTGGCTGATGGTAGGTCCTTTTTTGTTGCTGACGCAGCCACCTATTGAAGAGGGGAAAACGATCGTTAGTCTAAGTTCATGATGCATCTAGAGGGGATGAGGGCCATGAAAAGTATGAGAAGAAAAGCAAACCTTGGCAAAAGACATCTTTCCTGTTTCTGTCGCCATCGTAATGTCTTGCCGTTGCCGTTGGCGTAGATCAGTTGGATGATAGTTGAGAGGGACAAATATGTCTGGCGTTTGAAACAACAGCTGCAGATATTGCTGCTGTTGTTGGCGGTGTTGCTGTTGTTGTCGTACAAGTCACCAGTTCGCTGCCCAAATCGAGCAGTAGTCGGATTATGAGGTGAGAAGAGTAGGTTGCTAAAAAAGGAGAGCGGAGAAGAAGGGCAAACGATGCTCGTTAGGTGTCGACTTTTTGACGACACGAGCGGCGGTGCTGCTGATTGAGAATGGGCAAACGGACGACTGTCTGCCAAATAGCTCCGGGAGAAAAAAAAGATCTCAAGGGACGAAATTCATAAAATCAACCGAGAAGGAAAGGCGCGCGCCGGGAACCATCGTTGTTGCCAGTCGTTGGGAGGAAGGAATGGCGATGTCAGGGCGTCGTGATCTGTCAAAGAAGGGCCGGAAGATGGGGCGAGACGGGGCGAAATCGAGAAACAAAGTACTAGACGAAAGAAGAAAACGGCAACAAAATGAAAAGAATCGGGTAGTTGTCAGCTGCTTCTAGCTATGCCATGCCGTAGGAAAAGGCTGCGAGTTGGCTCGGCTGGTTGGTACTGTCGAAAAGCTCTCCTCGAATGGGATGGAGAGATGGCGCTGTGGGTGCTGCAAACCGGAGGCGGATGCGGTGCGGCTGGCGCGAACGAGTTGCTTGCGTTGGAAGCAGATTTGGTGATGGTTCAGATCAAAACGGACCCGATGCTGGATAATTTATGGAGGTGGGTTTTGTGTGGGTTTGGTGCTCTGGATGGATTGTGAGGATTATTAGGAAAGAACAAAGGCCAAGGAGAGAAGGAGCAACGCGCCGTTAGAGTGGGAAAAGAGGGTGGAGTCTTACTTTTGGGTTGAGGAAGGCGGTCGTCTGCTCTTTCCTGCTAAGGTTTCTCGCTAATAGCTTTCCTGCTGCTTGGCTGCTTGGCAGGAGCCCCACTCTTTCCTGTTTTCTGCCCGCCAAATTTGACCGACCGCCCAAAATTTCCGTGGTGCCATACGAGTCGAGTCACGTGTGAGGGAAATGGTAGTAGTGTGAGAGCTCTTTCTGCTACGTTCTTGCCTTGCAGATGGGAGGTCCTTTTAATGTGCGAATTACCAAGAAGCAACTGCAGAGCCTCAGCTGATGGTGGCATTTTTCGATCCAACAACTTCAATTCAAATCGTCTACTTTCGTTCATCTTCACAGCAAATTTGAAATATAAAGCGCAACCCTTTCTTCTGACACACAATGTATCCACGCCGTGGACCACCCAAGTCGACCCCGACGAACGTCGTCTGCCAGAAATGTTTAAAACGAGATACGTCTTCTCATTTTTGCTTATTTCGTTACTTTTGTTTATTTCGTTAATTTCGTTTACTTCTGCTCATTTCTGCTCATTTCTGCTTATTTTTGATCATTTTTGATGACTCCTCGCTAACATAAACTACGCCACTACTCGTACGAGTGCAAAGTCGCGCCACAGGACCGGCCGTACAAGGCCCGCCCGTCGCGGTCGCAGCAGCTGCGGAACCCGAAGCTGGCACCCAAGCTGCATGAAGAGACATTCAATGCACTGGAGTTGAAGAAGGGCGTGGCCGATGAGGAGCTCGCCAAGAGAGAGGCAGAACGGGCCAAGAAGCGGCGGCACAGCAGGAGCGACAGTGTGAGCAGCAGCAGCAGCGGGTCCGATGCTGATCGGCGGCGAAAGAAGGGCAAGGAGCGTGACAGCCGGCAGCGACGTTCGCCAAGCTACTCATCACCTAGCTCTGCATCCGATTCTCGCTCTCCATCACCGGCTGCGCCGCGCCGCACGCGGTCGCCAGCAGCAGATGACTCGAAGCTGGTAGTAGTAGCAGAAGCAGAAGCAGAAGCGAGTGCACTGCGAGGACGGGGCAGATCAGCTTCGGTAGATTCACGTCCAGCGTCACGTTCACGTTCACGTTCAAATTCGGCCTCTTCATACTCTTCGTCGGGGGCTAGCAGATCCCCATCTCCACCAGCTCGCCGCGCATCGCCTTCACTGCGGGAAAGAGAACGGCCAGCTCGCTCACATGACGACCGCATGAAATCGTCCGACTTTTTTGGCAAGGAGGTAGGCTCAGAAAGGAGCTCTGGCGATAGGCGACGCATCCGAGATGGCTCGCGGTCACCGGTTCGGGGGAGAGAAGAGCGCCGCCCGTATAGACAGCGTGATGGCAACTCTCGTGGCGGCGATCGCAGTGGCAGGCACGCACAGGCAAACCGTGACAATGGTGGCGGTCGAGACCGCAGCCTGAGTCCGTTCAGCCAACGGTTGGCCTTGACCAAGGGCATGAAGCCAGTGAGGTGATGGGCCACCGCAATGGCTGGCATGCTGAGATAGAGACACAAGACACGAGACACAAGACACGAGACACAAGCCAACAGTGGGTATCAATATATGGCATTTCTTCTGATGAAATCGAAATCAAATGCACCAAAAAATTCAAAAAAACAAGAGTAGTATCGTACAAGTGCAGTCGCTCTTTTACCGTTCCCAAACGCCCCGGTTCCCATTATCCCAATCGTAGTATGAACGTTTGTTCTCCCAAAGCCCTGCTTATGCACCGTCTTCGTCCTCGAGCTCACGCTCCCGCCGTTCCTCCTCTTCGGCCTCCTGCTCGCGCAGCCGGATGCCCTCGACAAGGGCTGCACCCTCAAGACCGCCCTCGTCTTCCTCGCCACCAGCTGCTGCCTTGGTCGGTTTGGAAGTGTCGGCCTGCTTGGACGACTGCTTGGCCGCCAGCCGCTGGCGCACTAGCTTACCAATGGCGTTATCGGTGCGCGCATTGAGTGGCTCCAGACGTTTTTTCAGCTCGCGCTTCAGATCCCAGTTAGGCTTCTTGGGCTGCAGCTTGAAAAGGTCAATGGGTTTGCCGCCTGTATCGTGCTGCGGTTGTGTGTCGCCGCCTTCGTCCTCGCCAGCCTCGCCGTCCTCTTCCTGCTGTTCCCGCCGCACATCGGCCTCAAGTTTTGCTGCTTTCGCTTCGAGTGTGTCATCACCAGCGGCCAGGTTGGGCTGCGATTCAAAGCCGAGCCGGGCACCACGGGTTTCTGGGTCGTAGTTGCGTCCGGACAGGTGTAGTCGCGACACGTCACGCTCGACGGCCGCCTCGCCCGACTCTTGTGTCTCTCCTGTGTCTCCTATCTCAATATCCTGGCCACTTTGTGGAAGGGCGACTACCGCAGGCGACGCACGGTTGGACTCGGGCGGTACGATCTCGTCGTCGGGTTGCTTGCGCTTGATCGACCGTAGCTTAGCGAGCCGCGCCTTGCGGTCATCAGCAGCGGCGCTGAGCGCGGCGCGGGATGACATTGGAAGAGGGTGTGCGTAGGCGATTTCGAGTTTGGCATCCAATCGATGTAGTGTGTAGGCAGAGGAAAAGAATATTGTCGCCGGGAGAAAAGGAGTAAAGGTGCTGTTGCACTTTATGATTTTGTCGTTGGTTTGCAGGAAAGCGCGAAGGTGTGGATGTCAAGACAGGTCGCTGCCCTTTTAGTGCGGGTGGTGGCCTAGCGCCTTCCGCTCTCATTACACCGCGTAACAAATTTTTTCGCAGCCGCGTTGTGACGGAACAGCGCCTGCCAAACGTGGACAGCTAGCGCCCACTTGCCTGCCACAGCCGAGCGGACTTTCAACGACACTCCTTCAACCTCACCTCTCGATTCCACGAGTTTTGCTCTTCCTCGATTCTACGACCCTTTGCTCCACGCGAGCCCCCCAAACCCCCCAACCCGATGGATACCACACGATAAGTGGTCTTGCAAACGAGGCACTTTGTTTCGTCTATTTTCTTGCGGACAACTCCAGGAAAGCCACAATGCAGCCGTGTCCCTGCATTCGACTGCAGCTCTGGCGACAGCAGCAGCAACTTCGACAGACATTGCGCTTCCCTAGCGGCACGCCCGGCCATGGGCCAACAGCCAGACGATCGGTGGTGACGCATATGCCCACAAACGCCTCTGGCACTCCGAAAGAAAATCTGAAGGGGCGAAATGTGTGGCCCTGGAACTCAGCCGAACATGACGCCTTTGGCTCGGCAAGCACCAACAAGAGAATTTCTCAGGCGATGAAGGGTGCATCCGCGACGACAGTGTCTGGCGAACCAGAGACCAAAACCGGATACACTATAACAAAATGCAAGAGCAGACCTCCAGGACCCAAGCACTCGACGTATGCTTCGCATCCAGTTGAGGGTCCGGAGGCATGGTATACAAGCGCGGACAGAGCAAACCCACGGAGAACGTTACGTTCACGAGCTCTCAACCTCCCAGAATGGCGACATGTCCTCGGCAAGAAACAGAGGGCGAAGCTTTCCCCACCACAGTGGATGACGCGGACGCCAGAACAGTTGACTGCCGCTGAGTCCGCGGCGTGGATGAAACAGACGCCCAGAATGGATGTACTGTCCAAGGCCGTGTACCAGGGCTGGAAGATGGCCATGGCCGAAACTTGGAAGTTTTTGGAGGACGGAAGACTGCCGCACGAGGGGAGTTCTAACCCCGTGCTCCAGAAAATGCTGGAACCGACAAGACATGTCGCAGGCGCCGCGACCGATGATACAGCCCTGACAGTCCAAAACATCAAAGATGCGTGGGGCGCGCTCGATTGGTCGCTCAGAAAGCGCAAGGACGAGTGGCCGCATCTGATGCAGGCTGCTTTCCGCGCTTGCCCAGGTCGCGCACATCTGGTTTTTCTGGCCACGTTCGACGTCAAGCTCGTGCCCTCGTACATGGCCGAGAACATCATTGACTTTTTTTTGCATATCCTCGATTCTCAACGGCCATTCAAAGTCTTTACAGGAAGGGATCTGCTTGACGTCCTGCGGTTCATACTCAGAAACAGCCCCCAGGGCTATCTGCGACTGCGGCAGTCCTCACTGTACCTTTTCATACAGATGCTGGACGGCTCGCTGGATGACGTGGTCGGCCTGTATGACGAAATGCTCCAGTACGAGCATCCGCTGCATAAATTCACGCGACTGCAGTTTGCAGGCAAGCTTGCCAATAGCCCGGACCCGAAGCATAAGACACTTGCCATATCTGTGCTTGAGAGGGCATTGCTCGAGACAGACCTGGATATCAATGCGCCGCAGAGTGCCGCTCTATGCACCGCTATTTTGGCTTCTTCGGAGGGTGGCCTGGCCAAGGCAGGGTTAGAGGCAGAGGCAGAGGCAGAGGCAACTAAGAACGGATCCGAGCCTTCAACATCATCTGCGACACCTGCCGAACTGTTTGATGTTTTGCTGCAGCGCGGCTTCCAACCCAACCTCATCACGTACACGGCCATCATCCGCGGCTTGTGTCTGAAGCACGAACTTGATTCTGCCCTCCAAGTGCTGCAGCTCATTCTCAGCGAGACAAAAACGGAGCCCGACGCCTATGTCTACTCCGTCCTGATGAACGGCGCCAAAATGGGCTGCAACTATCCCATTATCCAAGAGGTGGCCAGGTCAGCCGCCGCACGCGGCATCCGGCATCCTTTCCTGTGGAACGACTTTTTGCAGGCCATCTACCTGGCAGCTCTGAACGAGTCACGCCAGGACCCGGAGATGAGACGCCCGCGCGTTCTCCCTGCGTTCCCGCTCATGGTCCAGGCATATGCGCGCTTCTTTGAACTTGCACCGCTGCGCAAGCTATTTCCAACCATCAACCTAGACTTGGTTGCTGCGGCAGACCGGGGCCGTGCCGCGTACGATTCTGAGGACAGCAGGCGGTCGCGGACGAATCAGCTGGGTGGGCAAACAAACTTTGTGTCGGGCAAAACTTGGGAATTCTCAGAGCAGCTCGCACCCACTGTGCGTAGTTTCCCTCAGCTTCCGTCTGCGGAGCTTGTTGAGCCGACCGAATCGACTCTGGCCACCATGGTTTTGGGATACATCCAGAGCCTTTCAAATCCGTACGATGTGATATCGTTCTATACAAACTTCCGCCACTTGCTGCAGACTCGGGACCCAGTGGCCGTGCGCCTGGTGCAAAATGGAGGCTCCCGGGTGCACGATATTGTCGTTATGGCGTTGGTCCAGTTTGATGGTATGCTGCGCGCCGCCCTCGATGTCATTAGTGACATGCTTCGTGATGCGGCTGCCTCTCTCGAAACTGGCGACGAGTTGATGGCACCTACTGCTGCTGGCCCTTCTTCTGCAGACATGAAGGCGGCCAACAACGCCAACGATGGTGGCCTTCACCCACCGCCCAGCGTCTACACCTGGTCTATCCTGGTCAACGGGTTTGTGCTTCACCGTCAACATAACCAGGCTGAGAGCGTCATCGATATGATGCGTGAACGTGGCACCGAGCCCAACTTGGTCACTTGGAACACACTGCTGGCTGGCTTTGCACGCGCACAAAGGGCTGGCGGGGTGATGAAGACATTTGAGCGTCTTGAGAGCAGCGGCCAGAAGCCTGACGACTTTACCTATCGGGGCATGGCTTACCTCAACAATCAGATGTCGATTGTAAAGCATCTCGAGTCCCGGCAAGCGCAGGCCGCCAAGGCAGCCGCCGAAGCCGCTTTTGAGGCTGCCTTTGCTGCAGAAGATGCTACCTTTAGGGCTTCCCACAACACATATGGGGGCCCATCGAGTCCCGTTTCGGCTGCCCACGAAGGGAGCTCAGCTCTCGGACCTGCCCATAAAGCGGAAAACGATCTTGAACGGTTGGGAAGCTTTGGTGCAGGAGCCAAGCATCGTGAATTGACGTACGATCTTCGTGACCTGAACAAGCTGGAGGGTGAGGTTGCCGAAATTGCCAAGATGATGGATGAAGAACAAGAAGATGGCAAAAGTGGCAGTGAATAGGGAGATGGAGAAAACGGGCACAGATCAACCATATTAGAGTGCTGCTAGGAAGAAGGGAAGGACAACGCGTCCGGAAGGCGCGATAGACGGCGGCGCATGCCATTCACGGACCATGATACCACATCTTCCCACTCACCCCATTTGAGAGTACATATAACATACAGACATTCACATAAGACTATAGATGACACGCAACACATGACCCACCCTCTCTCGTCTTTTTTCTTCTTTTTCCTCCTTCTTCTTCAAAAATTGGAAGAATTAAGTAGTTTATGTATCCCTTTGCTTTTGCTCGTCCTGCCCGGCACACCCCAACGGGCAGGTGGCTCTTGGTCGTATTCGCCACCATTTGGTCGGTCGCTCCTTCCTTATGTTGACACAAACACCCGCCCTCGTGATGCATCTTTCCGGCCAGCTTCCACAAAAAATAATAATGCAAATCGAGCTGAAAACAAGCGCCACCAAATACTACAGAACACGACTGACACCACAAGATGGCCTCGGCGACTTCCCCTGGCGGCGGCCGCTCGCCAACAACGCTGGCCTCGCCCGTCTCATCGGTCCGTGACTTGATCAGCCGGCTTGAAAAGTCGGGCGGGAACGATAAAGAGACGAAGGAGACAAACAAAGCCATTCGGAAAGATGGTACGAAAATCACGACAGGGCTTGTTTCTGCCTCTCGAATCCTTGTTCCGTCGCCGACAAATCGATCTCGAGACATACAGCGACCGGTACCCATTGCGAAAGCTCTAGCTCCAAAGATTGAAGCAACAGCGAAACCAACAGATTGGACATCAAATGGACCGCCTGAGAAGCCAATTGAGAGAGTTGCAAAAACAATTTTGAACAAGAAGGAAGAACATGTCCAACTCAAGGTCACTGACAGCGTCCTTGAGAAAACAGCAGAGGGTGTCCGCAAGCAAACAGGGCATACAGGCAAGGCCGTTGAAGAGGCTCCTGTAAAATCGCTTGGTGAGATGTTCGAAAAGATCTCTCTCAAGAAATCGCCATCCCTAAAGGCTGGGCATCATCCAATACTCCCCTCTCCAACAATCCCGTTCTCTCCAACACGGACTCTCTTCCCCCGCAACTACTCTCCTGTCCGTCGAACAGGCCCTATGACGGCCTCTCTTCCTGCCGTCGCCAACACCGAGGACGACACGCCCTCCACACCAACCACACCCAGCTGGCGTTGCAGGAAATTCTCTGAAGACCATCGGGATCGGGAATCTTTGGTTTCTACCTCGCCATCGTTGCCTGCCATGCCGACCGCCCGGCCCATCACGCCTGCAACGCCAAAGACGCCCCCCACACCCACTCGAGGTACCACCAAATATAGCGAGACACCCGAAGATTACTCTTTGACACTGCTGCGGTACAAGGCATACTTTGAGCGCCCTCTGGCACGGTATTTGGACGGAGAAGGCGTCAAGGTTGAAGCAGCTGTCGTGGACGATGAAGAAAAGAAGGTCAAAGAGTCAACCCCACGCCGGCAGGGGAAGGATGTCGACGCGTTCTGGGCACCGGTTCGGCAGTATTTGCTCATCACTGACGAAGAACTGTATGAATCGTGATTAGTGTCACAAGGGGCAGGCTTGTGATGCGGCCAAATATACGATACAGAATAGAAGAAACGTAGTTAAATATGCATGATTCATGCCTCAAAAGGCAGCTCCATTGATCTTTCCTAATCGCTAACAAAAATATACAACGAAACTCGTATGAGAAAAAGCACCCTCTTTCCAAACAATGCCCCAGTCTCTGTGTGTATGTGGTTGGTATCATGTCCCATAAACGGAGCGAGTCAGATATGGGTGTGTCGCGGAAGGAGAATCAATATGATATAGGTAAAACTGAACAAAAAGAAGTAGGCAGTGTGGGATATAGCGTGAATTGAAAAGGGGGGTAGGGAAAGTGTGGAGTGAAAAGTGAAGTGAAGTGAAAAAGGGGGTATATAAAACGGGTTGAGCTGTCACGCACAATATTGAAAAGGTTGCTCTCGTCCTATTATGCGCTCGTCGGAAGACGGTCGTCGTCCTTTTCGGGTTCAAAGATAAATTGCCGCGCACGGGCACTCTCAACCTTGTACGGCGCTCCTCCTGCATACGGCGGCTTGCCCGCGTTGTTGCCCAGATTCTCGTTGCCAGGCAGAGCAGCTGAGGCAGAGGTGGTCGAAAGAGGGGTCACGCCGTCCTTGTCGTAGGTGATCCCCAGGCCATTGATGGGCTTCTCCACCTTGCGTGCATTAGTAGTCGCCAAGGCCGCAGCCAACATCCGCTTCTCGTCGTCGCCCAGAATGTCCGTGTCCCCGTACTCGTCGTCATCATTAGCCTGGCCTTCCTGGCCCATGATGCGAGAATCCTCAACCTTCTCATCCAGGTTCATCAGTGCAGGTGGGCGGTGGCGCATCTGCCGGGCCTTGGCAAGCGAGATTGTCTTCTGCTGATACGTCGTGGTAATAGCAACGGCGTCATCGCGATCGATCGTCGCCTTCATAAGGGCAGCCATCCAAAGACGGCCCTGCTTGACGTTGGGGACGGCAAAGTAGTGCACCATGGGCTTGGTGAAGTTGACGGCCCGCGAGAGGCCAGCGCGGGGCGGCACCAACTTGAAGATGAAAATGGAGTCATGGGCCGAGCCAGACTTGAGTGAGGAGCTCGGCTCGTTGTCCGCCTCCACCGAGGCCAGAGTGGTCATGTTGCTGTTGGCAGGGATCGCAGGCGTTGTCGAGGCACCCGTGAGCGTAGCATGGAGGCCGGTCAAGCGCTCATTGTCGGCCGGCAAAACACGGTGGAAAGAAATGTCAATAAGACCTTTCTCCTGATCATCGTCCTCGGAGTAGTAGTATGCAAGCCGGCGGCCTTTGAGAACAAAAAGACGCGGCTTCCAGGTGGCCATGAGGTTGGAGCTCTTCTTTTTCATCCAACCACTGTAGTCAGCATCCTTGATCGCCTCGCGCGGCGAGATCTTGAGCAGGCCGCGCTGGTAAGCACTTGTCTCCTTCTTGCCCTTCTTACGAGCGGCGTTGTTGCTCTTTGCCGAGGTCACCGTGGCCGTGGTACTGGGGCTGCGCGGGTCGGGAGAATCCAACTCGAAACTCGGCCCGGCTGAGGGTGTGCTAGAACCGGTCCGAGAAGGTGATTGCATAGGCGAGTCTTTGGGGAATGAGTCGGCATGCGAGGCAGGTGAGGCCATCTTGTTCCGGTCATGACCTGAGACGGCATCCGAAAGAGCGCGCAGACCGAAGGTCGGTGTCTTGAAACCAGGCTTGGTCGAGAACCAGTCGCCCTGGCGACTGGGAGCAGGAGAAGCCGGCGACGCAGGCGATGGGCGTGGCTTGTCTAGTGCGCCGTTCTTCGAACCGTCCAGCTTCGTAACTGTGGGGGCGGGGATATCCTTGGGCGGAAGGGCGGGGCGCATGCGCACTGAGTCGGTCGTATTCGTAGACGTGGTCCGGCGGTGCGGCGCAGCGCCTCCATTGGCACCTGCGACACCGTAGTACTTCTGAGCAGCGGAGGACATGCCCGACGGGTCGCGCACAGAGTCGACACTACCGAAGCGCGAGTGCCGAGAGAGCGCAGTAGCACTTCTAACACGCTGCTCTTCCGCATAAGAAGAAGCTGAAACGGTCGGGCCACCACGAGGGGACTTGAGGAAGCTATCGCGATTCTTTTTCTGCAGCAGCGACCGGCGGCGGGTGTCGGCATCGGGGCCTGAGAAATAGCCTCTATCAAAATCAATATTTGGCTCGTTCAGTCCGGCATTGAGGCCGTGCTCCAAATCCTGGGTGGTGAGCACGTCCTGGACGCCAGCTGAAGACAACGGGCGAGGGTGGAACAACGGCTGGTGGGCATGGGGTGGCTGCTGAGAGCTGGCATTCCCAAGTGTCCAGTTACGATCAAACGAGGGGTGTTTTTTGTGCTGCTGCTGCTGCTGCTGTTGCCCTTGCTGTGCGTGTGGCTCGGGCTGGAAATTCTGCTGCGTGACATCAACCTGAGGAAATGTGCCACTCGTGGTAAGGCGAGGGGCGATGGACGAGGCAATGGACGCACGGTAGTCCGTTGACGAATGGCGCCGCGAGTGGTGGAGGTCACGAATCGAGGCGGCAGACGGGCGCTTTTCGTGGAGGATGGACCGTCTAGGTGACAGAGGCGCTCCAGAGCCGTCCAAGAAGCCGCGAGGCGAAATAGGAGAAATCGGAGAGACGGGCTGCGTGGGGTCCATTCTGGGTGTCTGGTTGAGAGAGAGGCGACGGGAGTGAATCGAGATCGGGCGGTCGTCGATGGGAGGAAGGCGCTGCTGCAGATTAGGCACGTTGTTGGTGCCGGTCAGAGTGTTTGCGCGGCTGCGGTTTGTCCGTCTTGCGTCTTCAGATGCAACATCACTGCCGTAGTTGCTCCGCCGTCTGTTTGCTGTGGCAGATCCGTGGCCATTCACCTCGTCTTGAAGGGCCTTGATCTTCTGCCACGTCTTCAGGCGGCGGCCCACCGGGCCCAAATCGAACGCCTTGATGAAAAGCGACGCCTGGTCCATCTCCAGAATAACTTCACCAGTAATCTCTTGGTCACGGAAGACCTCACAGTGCTGCTTCTCGACGCCCACAGTGAAAAGGTACTCGGCGACATCGTCGGGACCCCATGCCTCAACCTCGCTGCGTGTGTGCAAACCATCCTCTTCTTCATCGGTCTCCTCGCCCTGAATGTACGACATGCGGTGGTCCAGGTTGGAGCTGTACTCGCTGCCAGAATCCGTGGGAGCATGAAGGTGCGTGCTGTTACTACCAGATGGAGACCGCAAATCGGTAATGTGTTCGTCGATGACATTCAGCGTTTCGTGAAGAACCTGGCTGTCATGGCCAGACACCAACCGTCCGCTGTAGCCAGAACTAGTAGAGACTGGCGGGGGGTTGGTCTGGTTGTATGACGACGTGGGAATGGGCGAGATGGGTGAAACCACATTGATCGACGTCGAAGGCTGAGAGGGGACAGGCGTCTTCGCGGCGGTGGGTGTCGTCGGAGACTGTGGCCGCTCGAGAGCTGAAGCATTTGATGGAGCAGAAGTGGGTATAGAGGCGGCAACTGTCGATGCCTCGGCCACGTTGGCAGGTGTCGGTGCTCCGGTCGTGCCATTTGATGAGGATGCAACTGCTCGGTCTTCGGTAATCGTGTAAGGTGGGGGCGGCTTATCTTCAGTCGTCGGGTTGGGTAGAGGGACTTGTTTCACGGAAGCGAGAGCGCTGGCACCGGTCTGGAAACCTTTTGGTGATGGCCGGGTGTACACTGAGAGGGAATACATGTCAGTCTGGGGAGGAAAACTCAGAATAGGTCCGGCAATGCAAAAGAGAAACGTACCTTCTGGGAATAGGCCAGTGTTGCCGCTGACCATGTGCTTTCCCAAAAACCATCCGTCACCAAACTCGTCATCACGTTCTAGCAACTCGACCCGGTCACCCTTGGCCAGTGTCAATTCATCTGAACTGCGAGCCTGGAAGTCGTCTGCATCGGTGAGTTCTGTGATTAGCTTTATATTGCTCACATGTTGCAACGCGTTGTGCGTTCGACGTCTCCAATCTTAGATCTCGCCAGGGTCCAAACTTACGGATCACGAGGAGGATGTCGCCCACATCGGGCCTTGGATTCTGTGCTGCAGCCATAGTGGCGGCGAACGTGAGGTGCGAACCTCAGTAGTGACGCAAGAAATCAAGGTAAGGGAGTGATATGAGCTCGCGCGTGGAGTGGAGGAGGAAAGAGAAGGGGGGGTTGGGAGACGAAAGTCCGACGACAAATCTCGAGAACAGAGAAAATGCGCGATGAACCTATTTCGCAATTCTCAAATGAATGAGATCCGAAAGGAAGACCAAGCTTGCACGCGAGTAGCTGGCGGAGGACGGGCGAAAAAGAAAAAAAGAAAAAATTATCAACAACCCATGGGGCGTCGGTGGCCGGTTGAGTATAGGGAAAAAAGAGGATATGGGAGATAGAGCCAGCTGTTCAGTGTGCGAAATCTCCCTGCGTCGATGCGGAGACTCGTTGCAGGCCACAATATGCAGTGCGCCGTGTGGAGGGGATTGGGTTCTGGCTGCGTGCTAGCAGCGTTGAACGAGAAAATTGCGTCGGGCGTCGTTGGGAATCGATCGAACAAACGAGAGAACGACAAGGCGAGAGGCAGAAGCGGAGGCTGAGCGTAAAAGTGCCCACTAGGCGAGGGGACACTTCGTGGCAGAACAGCTGTGGATTGTCGTGCGGTACTGTCGCTGTCTTGCGATCGAGTAGGGGCGGAAGGCAGAAGAACAACGTGGGCGAACGGCGGTTGGAACTCGAATGCGTCGAACTGGGGCGCGCGAGCAAGAAAGAGTAAGATGAGATGTGGCGAATGGCGTAAATCGAAAGTAGAAGACAGCCCGAAAAGAGAACGCAGTCCAAAAAGAGCGAATAAAGGATGAGGATCAGAAAGGCGCCTGAGGCGGGGATCAGACCGTAATGTTCGAGCCAGCCGTGGCGGTTATTATGGTATTATGGCGAGATGTTATGTTGAGGTAAAAGAAAAGTTGTCGAGACGCCACAGATCGAGAAGCGAGTAAAAAGCCAGAAGAAAATGGCATAGGCCCTAGAACTTAAAAAAGTTTTGAGAGGGCCAGAGAGGAGCAGCGGGCAAGACGTGCCCTTGTTGGCGGCGCAGGGGTGACAGGGCAGGGGGCGAGTCGATGCTGGTGTGTGTTTGGGGCCCTGGGGGGACTTTTATTGTGGTAGTAATACGTCGTAGTTACTCCGTATTTTGGTGTGTTTTCGACTATTGCGATTTTTCGGTTCACTTGTGGTGTCTTGTTAGGTTCCCTGGTTCCCTCTTCTTTTTCGCATTTATTGAATTTTGCCTCTGCTTTAGGTTCGCCGCCTGTCGATCGTGGAAGACTTCCTTGGTCGATCCGGGGACGGAAACATTCAAGAGAGAGCAGAAGAGCAACAATAAGGAAAGACAGCAAAAACAACAACACAGAGAGAGCAATATCAATGTGGAAAAGAGAAACAGAATCGAAAGCAAAATACCGACGACTGGGCGCCGCGTGAGGTGAGAGAGAGACAGTACAGAATGCTAAGCGTGGAATACACGATTGGGGTTGGGGTGTGAGTCTGAATAAGAAGCGAGACACGCCGCCAGACACTAGAGAAAGACGTCTAGGCGGAACGGGGAACGGAGCTAAGGCGACAGGCGGCAGGCGATAGCACAACACAGGGAGCGCGTGTGCGAAAGGGGACGTCGCGAAAGCGGTTAGGATCAACGGTGCGGAAGTCTGCTATTGGCTTTTGCAGGGCTTTGGCTCTTTGAAGGGCCGAGATTCTTCAATCCATCGTCTGTCGTACTGCAAGTGGTGTTGCGGTGAGGAGTGTCACGAGGTGCATCAAACATTCAACAGCAAGGAGGGAAGAAGGAGAAAGACTCGGTGTCGAGTCGTCGCCCTTTTGTCACTTGTCGTTCCGTTTCTGCATTCAATTGTGTCTTCTCTTTAATCGCTCGGCTCTCGATCGCGTTTGGATCAGCACGGATGGGATGATGCCGCAGTGCTGGGTGGGTAAGGGCGGTAAGTCGTAACCGAAAAAAAGACACTAGAACAAATGATGATAGAAGATGTTGCCTGGGCAATACGTCAAAAAGGGAGATGAAAGTGAGGATGGCGACGGAAACGAGGTCGAGTATTACGTTGCGGAAATAGATGACAAGAGGACAAAAGGACAACAGACGGGGCAAAGAGCACAAGACAGAAAAGGAGAGAAGGAAGCACAAAAGGAGGTCGACGAGGTCGAGGAAAGAGCCTTGGATGCGTTGCGCAGGAAAGAGGAGCCGGTTATGCACGACCAGCGCACGCGAAATGGCAGCGGGGGAGGCAGGGACGACGTTGGCGGACGATAGCGGCCAATGCTGTTGAGGGAAGGAGCCTCACAGGAAGCCCAGATGCGTGGCAAGAACGAACGGGCGGGCGCTATGATAATGCACTACTGAGCATCATGCAGAAAAGGACGCGGCGTGGCGGGAAGGGACCTGGGACCTTGGGCCCCAGCATGAGGTCTGCGTCAAGGCGTCGAATGGCGCAGAACGGCCGCAAAATGGGGACCTACGAGCCTTGCTTGGCCAGGGTTCAGCTCAGTCCCGTCCAGTCTCCCGTCTTCCATATTTCAGTGTGAGGTATTAACGAGGGAATATGGAGTGTGCAGGCTTTTGCAGGCTTTTGCACGACATCACGAGAAATGAAGCAAGGAAGGAGCGAGACATTCTCGTATCCAAAACGGCAACCGTAAGGGGACAGAACAAAGGAGAAGGGGAAGGCGGCACTGACACGACAGAATATACAAGAAAGGAAGCAGCGGCGCAGCGAAGTAACCAAGCAACAAACAGCATCGAGGCCACAGGCTAGGAACAACACAACACACTCTACGGAGAGTACACAGTAACCATATGTAACAATCGACTGGGAGAATAGCATCCCTCTGCTATGCGCTTGCAACTCTGTTCTCGCGATGGCAACATATTCGCAGGGGTCCTGGGTGACGTCTGTCCTATCAGTGGAGGGTGTGAAATCGAGTGGGGCCCAGCCAATGTATCATTAAGAGCATGGAATGTTAGGGAAGGAGCGATGAAGAGTCAGGGGAAGCCGTGATAGAAGGAACGGCCTGTTCCCGTAATCCGTAAGCATCAGAGCAATTGCTAAAATACGATAGATACTCCGTACAGTAAACTTGTGTTTCTCGTTAACATGCATATTTGTAAATGGCATCCTTACAAAAACAGAGACATGGGTGACAAAGGGCAACCGAGACATGAAGCAGACAAGAAGAGGCTCAATCCACTCACTAACCCAGGGCCGCTTTCCATACCACGCCAAAATATCAGAAGCCAGGAAGAGTCCAAGACTGCATCGAGATTGATAGGCGAGAGCGCTAGAATCGATGGCTGGGCGCCAAAACGCTTGTCGCGGTCGTCAGGTCCAGATCTGGGCCTGGCCTCGCTCTGGGATCTACCTGCCACAAGAAGCAGCCTTGGACGGGCGTGGGAAGCACTGTGCAGGCATTGGGCGCATGCTCTGGAAAGCTGAGGACTCTCACAGGCGACAGACAATCATACCCATAGTGTCATAGGCATGCTTCCAAGCCAAACAGGGCCAGCCAGGCTTCTGTTCCCAGATCCACTAGCACGAGCCTCGGCATCTCCTGCTTACACTAATCAAGGGCTTCTCCAGGTTGTGACTTCCCCGGACTGGCTGTTGTTAAAGTTGTTCTCGTTTCAACGTCTGATCATTGACTCCCTTTCTCTCTTTCTCTTACCTTTCTGTCTCGTCAATCTTGAAACCACACTCGACACGAACCAACGAGGCAGCCGCCATATTACAGCCCACCATGTCGTTCCAGCATGTCCGCATCACCAAGCCGTCCGAGTACGTCGCCCATGTCGAGCTGAACCGCCCCGAAAAGCTCAACGCTTTCATCCCGGCGCTTTGGGTCGAGCTTGGCCTGGCGTTCAAGCAGCTGTCGACCGACTCGGATGTGCGTGCCATTGTCCTGTCGGGTGCTGGCGACCGTGCGTTTACGGCCGGTCTGGACGTCGTTTCGGCCGCCGAGTGGATGGGCGAGATGGCCAACCTGCCCGATGTGGCGCGCCGCACTGTCTACATGCGTCGTCATATCCAGGGAATGCAGGATTCTTTGACTGCCATTGAGAAGTGCGAGAAGCGTACGTTTTCCCTTCATTTTCTCTTTTTACTAGCCGACCTCGTCTCACTGACCTGTTAGCCGTTATTTGCGTTCTCCACGGCGTCTCTCTGGGCATGGCCATTGACGTGGCATGCTGTGCTGATGTGCGCATCTGCTCGAGCGACACGCGCTTTGCCGTCAAGGAGGTCGATATCGGTCTGGCTGCCGACCTGGGCTCACTGGCACGGCTGCCGCACATTGTGGCCTCACAGTCGTGGGTTGCTGAGGTGTCGCTGACTGCCCGCGATTTCCTTGCCCCGGAGGCACAAGCTGTCGGCTTTGTGAGCCGCGTGCTGCCAAACAAGGCCGCTGCCCTGGCCTATGGTCTGGATATGGCCGCCCTGATTGCATCCAAGAGCCCGGTCGCCGTGCAGGGCACCAAGGAGCTGCTGATTCACAGCCGTGACCACACTGTTGAGGATAGTACGTATAAGCACACGTTGTTTCCCTATACTCTACTACTACGGCAGACCTCAGATCACTAACCAAAGCAGGCCTCAAGTACACATCCGTGTGGAACGCGTCCGCCATCCAGTGCGACGACGTCCAGGCAGCTCTGATGTCCGGCATGCAGAAGACGAAGCCGCGGTTTACTAAGTTATAGACGGCGGACGATAATGAAAAGAAGAAGAAAAAAAAAGGAGGACTAGACTGTGCATAGATATGGGAGCCCAAATGTTAAAGACCATGTAGATATTCGGGTATTCAATTTTATAAAAGCTGACGATAAAGTACGCCGTAGTTGCAAAGTGATAGTGACATGTCCCAAACGCCGTTCCGATTTCCGTTGTATCGTTGTTCCGTTGTTTCGCTGCAAATCGTCGTCGACCTAGTTCGAGTCCGACACCTCTTCCTCCTGCTGGGTCTCCCTGAGGCGCTGACATTTTTAGTTTGTGCGTGCAAAACACCAAATATAGACAGTCGTGCAGTCAACTTACATCCTCCAGCTTCCGCTTCAGAGTCTCCATCATGTTCTCGTTGATGACGAGACGTTGCTCGTCCAAGTCCTCAATAATAAAGTCGTGGCGCTCGCTGTCGATGTTGACAATAATGGACTTGATCGCCGGGTCACACTCGACCAGAACGCCGCGGATAGCGCGCACCATGGTTGCGGGTGGGTAGATGAGAGGGGGTGGACGTCGAGTCGGGAGAGTGAGGTTGGAGGTTGAGAACGCGAACGTGAACGTGAATTGTGGGCGATATCGAAAACCACAAAGTTACGCTTTCAGCACAGCATACTAGATAGACGTGCAGAAAAGTGGGGCAATTCTGCCACACTCTTCGTCGTATATCAGGCACATTTTCACATGCTACAGTATTACGTTACCTAGAAGCTGGCACAGTACAGTGCATATCCGCTAAAATACAGGCGGTAGTTTTCGTCGTTGCAAGACAGCTGCTTTCATAACGTCAATCTCCAACTTGTCACCATCAAAGTCTACGGAGACAGACACGATAGCCCATTTCACAACACAATGAGAAGGCGTTTGAAATATATTTGTGAAATCATGGATTTAAAAACAAAAGAACTTGAATATAGCCCTGAGACAAAGAAACCCATCTCCGAACCCGTGTAACAAGGCTGGAAAAATGACATAAAATTCAGATGTTGAGATACAAAAGGACCAGGACAAGGCATCTCGCCCTTGTATCCCTTGTAAACACGTCGTTATGTTCCTTAAAAAAGCATGGCCGTGTGATATGATATGTAGTGTTGTGAGTCGTAGTTATCGCTTGCAGTTGTGATGTGCTCGATCGTCGGAACAGAGGTGCCAGGCTGTGTATATACAGTGGCACCAACAGGTACCGCTATTGCTGTACATCACTGGCCATCCGCTCCGATTGCGTCCGTTCGCTCGCTGTAGGCAGGTGGCGACGTGGGTGGTCCCTGGGAACGAGCTTATGAAGCCAGTATTGGGAAGGAACGGTGGGGAGCACATCTAACGGCACTTCAACCTCATCACTCTTGCGCATGACGAATTTCATGCAAAGATACTCCGTAGTGCTCTTCGAAGTGAACGTTGAGTTGAGGCAAACGGATGCGCAGTGCCGTAAATAGAGTAGTCAGACACAAGCACAAAAAATGCTGTGGTTGCGATACTACGAGGTTACAGTCCTAAGATACGAGTCATTGTTTAATACGAAAATATCTCTGAGCTGTATTACTCGGTTTTTTGGCTACTGTTTTATATTTTGCCTTTTACAAAGGTAAGGTCGACTCAGCGATCTTGTTACCTGGCATCACATTCATTTGATGTTCCGTGTCGCACCTCTTTGTACGCTTTAGCACTTGCAGTTGGTTTTTTTTTTTTTTTCTTCTCTTTTTCTGGATGTTTTTATAAAGTTTGATTTAAATGTCTGGTCAATGAATGGTCAGCACAGCAGCCATTTCATCTTCCTCTTTTGTTTTGGCTGTCTCCTATATCCATTTTAATTTTATTTATATCGCTTTTTAATCCATCGTAGTCACAGCACATCTTTCTTATAATAAGACCTCCAGGTTGATCTCCATTGTGCTCACGGGGTATCTAATGGATGTTAGCAGTGATTCATAAAAGAAACAGAAAGAAGCAGGGCTGTCTCACCTCAGGCCGAAGGCCTCGAGCACGGACGGGTGCAGCACACCCAGCTCGCCTATCCGCTGGGTCTTGCCGTTGAGCCTCAGGTAGATGGCCGCTGCGCGGCCGGGGAAGAAGGTCGGGTCGTTGATCTCCTGGATGTAGTAGCCGTCCTGGGCGCCGGGCTTGGACGACGTGGGAGTGGCAATGGCAGTAGCAGCGGCCTTGGCGTTCTCCAAGCCCTCCTCGCGTGTAATGAAGGCGCTGCGCAGCATGGCCATGACACGGTCCAGCAGACCGTGGACCATCTCGAAACCGGCCGACTTGGACGAGTAGGCAGCGGCCCAGTGGCGCTCGTTGCGAGCCTTGCGCTCGGCCGATTCATCCTTGAAGGCAACATCGGACACCTCACTGATCATGAGCGGCAGGGCAACGCTCTTGTTCTCACGGATGGTCTTGAGCAGACCGGGCAGCAGCGACGTGCGCACGACCTGGTACTCGGTGGTCTTGGGGTTGGCCAGCTTGATGGCGGTCTTGCCGTCGTCCTTGCGATTGAGCCAGCCAAAGTTCTCGTCGTGCGAGCACAGAATCAGCGGCATGACTTCAATCCAGCCGGCCATGGCAGCCTCGAGCCGCACAATGTCGGCCAGTTTGTTGATCGGCAGCGGCTGGCCAATGGTGGCCGACTTGTTGGGCGACGAGCGCGGTAGGTTGTTGAAGCCATAGGCGACGGCCACGTCCTCCATGATATCGCAAGGGTGCAAGATATCAGCGCGCGTCGGGGGAACGGCCACGTGCAGAATCTTGCCGTCCTCCGAGGGGGTGGCCTCAAAGGTGACCTTGGACAGCAGCTTGACAATCGATTCGGGAGACTCCTCAAGACCACAGCACTGGTTGATGTAGTCGACCTCGACGTCGACGTTGCGGGTGACGAGACTAGGCGTGATGCGCGTGGCGTTGTTGTGCTCAGAGACGATGCGGACCGGCTCAATGGTGTAGGGGTCGGCGCAGTAGCCAGAGAACATGGTGACCATCATGTTGCAGACAATGTCGAGCTTGGTCTCATCCGTGGCGGTGATCTCGATGAAGACGTTCTTGGTGTTAAGCGTGATCTTGGAGTGGTCGCCGTTGATGATTGGCGGCAGAGAGCAGACCACACGGTTGGCGTCGTAGATGGCCGGGTAGACCTCCTTGTCGCGGATAATGTGCAGGAAGCGGCCAAGGTGCTTGTCGGTCTCGTAGAAGGTCATGAGGTCCTTGCTGTTCATCTCCTTGGTCTGGTTGAGCGGCACAAACTTGATGTCCTCGGGCTTGTGAGCCTCGTACGTGAAGGGGCCCTGGATGGTGTCGAGATCGTGGGTGCCGATAGAGACTCTGAAACGTGGGGGTGTGTGGTTAGTATCCTTCCGATACACTCGTGATATGCCCTTGATTGTCCCAACCAACAGCGATCCCCCCCTTCGTTGTCCACTCACAGTGTTCTCTGGCGGGCCAGGTTCTGGTGCAGCTTGTCCTGCAGGCTGATGAAGGAGTCGTAAGTGGCCTGGGTGAAGTTGATGTTGCGCAGAATGGCGCCGGCAACAAGCGGCCGGACGCCTGCCGTATCCTTGCTGACGGTAATCGTCTGCATCTGGGACTCGGGGATGTCGAGCAGGCGGAACTTGGGCATGGCAATCTTGCCGCGGAAGACGTTGAGGTTCATGGCAATGCCCTCGAAGCACAGCATATCGTAGCGGTTGGCGCCGATCTCGATCTTGAGCTCTGGAGGCTCGTCAGCCGGCCGCGCCGGATCATCCTCAGTGTCCTCGTCGACCTCGACACCAAACTCAAAGGCCAAGTTCTGGAACTCGTCAGGGGTGAAGCTGGGTTGTTAGTGCCTTTCTTTGGTTTCCCAGAGTCTCGCTCATTCGCTCCTTCGCTTGTTCTTCACTCACGTCTGGCCCAGCTCCTTGAAGAGACGGTACTTGTCCACGCCAATGGTCGGCATGGTGGCGGTCGGCAGGGTTTGTTTTGTTGCTGCGAGGAGGTAGGGTCGTAGAGTCGTCGGCTGCTCGCTCGTGGGCTAGCAAAATGCGCTCAAAAACTGCACGGGTGGGGAAGAATGGCTTTCACAAAAAAAGCGTTGATGCTTGCGGTGTCGGTTTTGGCGATGCGTTTTGACTCATGCGGGCAAAAATTCCCAATCTGGCGCCAAAACTGCCAGAAACCCGCCTAAACAGAAAAATTATCGGCCAAAGCGAGCGGGCTGGCTGTGTTCCCCGCGGTCGCTCTTTCCCACTCCAAATCTCGTAGTGAGGGGTGGCCCAGTCTGGTGGCAGGCGATAGACAGGGGACCCACACTTGTTACAGCCGCGCCTGCTGTGGCCCTTGCCAGTAACGGAAGAAGGAACGAACAGTCGTGCGCCAGACTTTCTGCCTAAGGCGCCAACACCTTCCACTTACACCACGGGAAGGCGCGACCTCCACTCCAGCTTCAGGCTCGATGCAGCAACGGCAGCCTTTCGCGTGTGTCTATTTTGTCGCTTTTGTCCCTTTTTTGTTATGTTGTAAGACGTGTTTTGGTTGCTTTTTCTGGCAGTCCTTTTTTCTCTCTATTTTTTTTCACTTTTTTTTCACTTTTTATTGGTCTGTTTTTCTTCAGCTCTGTTGTGCCTGGTCATTTTTAAACTCGCACAGCTAGCAGGAGATTATGATGGTCGATCGTCTCGATCTCGACTTTTTTGTTAATTATTGACATTTTGGATATATTGACAGCACACGGCTTATAGCCCAAAAAAAAAGAAAAAAAGAAGATGAAAGAAGTAAGAAGAAACAAGAAAAAATAAAGAAGGAAGAAGAAAAAGAAAAAAAGAGAAGAGAGAGAAGAGAGAGAAGAAAAGAAATGAAAAGAAAAGAAGCCATTCGAAAGCCCTCACTTCTTGTCTGCTAGACCGTGGATGTCCCTGCAAACCTGTAAACTTGCATGCCCCCATTTCTGTCTTGATCTGACAAACATCACCACTTCCGAACAATTGTGTGATGCCAAGACTGCGCATCGGCGGCGCTTTGTCCTTATTTGGAACGCGAGGCTGTGACGACCCCCAAGACGTCTTTTGTGTTCTTTTATTGCGTTTGCTGCATTTCCCTGCATGGTCCCCCATCGATCCCACATTGTCCACTTGCGTACGCACCCGACCAGTTGTCGTCCGCTGTGGTCAACAGCCGCGCGATGGCACAATCTGGATTGGTAAAGAGGCAATGCTTGGATCACCATTTCCCGCGGTTTTCGGACCTGTATCGCCCGCATCCAATCCTGCGAGATCAGCCCTTCTCAGTGACCTCATACTGGCTTAAAATGGGGAATGCGACGTTTGTTGTGCGATTTGACAGGATGCACGTCCTTGGCGTGTCCATCGGGAGCAGGAAAATAAGAATGCAATGAGAAATAAGAAAATAAGCTTAAGATGGTCGGCGAGCTGCACAAAGCCAATGCAAGCCTACGCAAGAGGACAACCCGTGGGGGAGGGTACCCACAAAGGTGAAGGGCGTGCCTTGCGCCACCAGACTACCAGCAAATCACAGTTTGCGCGTCCGGGACAGCTCGGCCAGCGTGCAGATTAATTAGCCTGCACCCTGTGATGCGGGTGACGCGAAGAGGGCGGTCGATGGGACGAACGAGCTCCATGGGAAGCTTGCAAAGGCGTGCGGAAGCGTGTAAAGGCCCGTTGACAAATGAAGAGGGAAATGGGGTGATCGAGCATGGTAGGCAGGTATATAAACGACGGGACATCCTCACATCGTCGGCTTGGCGATGCTGGCATGTATAGCATCACTTCTTTGTTGGGCACCGTTGAACATTATCTGTCGTGTACCGCCAACCATTCAACGTTCACCATGAAGCTCAACGCATTGTCACTCGCTCTTTCCGTTTCGGGTGTTGTTGCCCGCTCGCTCGAGGGCCGTTCCGTCCAGCCGCAGCCCGAAGACGGAACCGGCAAGGGCGCTCCACTTCTCGGCGGCACCAACCATGCCCTCGACTCCCAGAACCCGGACAACCTGGGCGAGCTGGCCACCAGCGACGCCGGTACCGTGCCCAACCTCAAGTGGAGTTTCTCCGACTCCAAAACCAAGCTGTTCAAGGGCGGCTGGTCGCGCGAGACTGTCATCACCGATCTGCCCTCTAGCAACACTGTTGCTGCCGCCCAGCAGCACCTGACCAAGGGCTCTCTGCGCGAGCTACACTGGCACCGTGTTGCCGAGTGGGGTATTGTTTATGCGGGCGCCATTCTTATTTCGACGGTCGATGAGAACGGCCAGTACCAGGTCGAGCGCCTCGAGTACGGCGACGTTTGGTACTTCCCCAAGGGCGTCGCCCACACCGTCCAGGGCCTCGAGGACCAGAACGAGTACCTGCTTGTCTTTGACGATGCCGACTTTGACAAGGTTGGCACCACCTTCATGGTGGACGACTGGGTCGCCCACACACCCAAGAGCATCCTGGCCAAGAACTTTGGCGTCAACGAGTCCGTCTTTGCCGATGTGCCCACCACCGACCCGTACATTTTGAACGGCACCGTTTCGTCTGCCAACGCAAGCGTCGCCAATCCGCCTTCTCTCGGCAGCAATGTCAACTCGTCTACCACGTTTGTGTATCGCACCTTCCAGCACGAGCCTGACTCAACACCCGGCGGTGGTGGCTCCCTGTACAAGATCGACACGACCAAGTTCCCCATTGCCAAGACCATTGCCGCTGCCGTCGTGACCCTCAAGCCGGGAGGACTTCGCGAGATGCACTGGCACCCGAATGTAGGTCCCCCTCGTCTCTTCTCTCTTTTTGTTGAGCGACAATTCTTTTTTGTCAGTGGATCTGCTAACACACCCAGGCGCAAGAGTGGTTGTACTTCCATAATGGCACGGCCAGGGCCACCGTCTTCATCGGCAGTGGCAACGCTCGCACGTTCGACTTTGGTCCTGGTGATACTGCTGCCTTCCCGGACAACTCTGGGTGAGTTTGTTTTGTTTTCTTCTTTCGTTTTTGTCGCTTCTGCCATTTCTGTCATCGTCTCTTGCCATTGTCATCTTGCTGCATCAATCGTCGCTAACATACCACAGCCACTATATTGAGAATACGTCAGAAACCGAGGACCTCGTCTGGATCGAGATCTACAAGTCGGACCGCGTCGCCGATATCTCGCTGACCCAGTGGCTGGCTCTGACTCCTGCCGATATTGTCGCCCAGACCCTTAAGGTGCCCCTGAGCTTTGTCAACCAGCTCAAGAAGGAGAAGCAGGTTCTTCTGTCGTAAATCTGCCGTGGCTAGGACAGGGGAGAACAAGATATCCAAATGAGGGAGGAAGCGTAAAACTGCGATTGAAACATCGCGCTTGGCTTTTGTGTGTTGTAGACATTAATTACATTGGGGGTGTACCTCTCGTCATGCAGATGCAATCTCAATGATGAAAGGCGGGGAAGTAATGAGGGAAAACTCAACACGCAAACCTAAGCAATGACACAAAATGACAAGGCACCCATATGGCTAAATCAAATAATACATTCGTTGCTTCTGTTGTTGTAAAAATCCTTTTTATTGCATAAAATCACAAAACGGGGCCTCCCTTTTTTCTGGACAAAAACATGTATGCTCCTTTCCGATGATTTTTTTCCATGCACGCACGCAGAGCTCTGTTGAAATAACGCAAGGGGCTGTTGGGGGGACGATGAAATAAACATGTGTGAATATATGTGATAATGCTGGTCCGGCCTTCCTATAAACTCCTCAAAAAAAAAACGGCAAAAACAAGAGAAAAATAGAAAGCAAAAGGAATGGGAACGAGAAAAGGCACATACAAAAGCAGAATAAACTCCGTGTACAGCAGATGCAGATCTCGCAACATTAAATGGTGTAGGGATAGGGTACAAGGTGGGACAATATAGAATAGAATCATTTGGGGGGGGGGGGGGGGGGAGGGGTTAAAAAGGACAGTGCGGATGGGGGTCAAGGGGTAAAGGTAAGGGGTCACGGAAGGTGGCACCAGATTAAACTCAGTTGTTGTCGTCATTGTCGGCAGTCGTTTCGTCGCCGATTACTTTTTGTTGGCCGACTTGTTCTCCTCAAGGATATCGGCGAGCTTCTGGGCAGCTTCCTTGGTCTTGACCTGGAGCATCCAAGTTTCGAGTCCGTTGCCGGCCTCATTCGAGGTCGTCAACTTGACGTATTTGGCGTTGGGTTCCGGCTTATAGGTAAAATCGGGAAGCAGCGCCCGGTTGAGAGCCACGTGTCCACGGGGTTCAGCCCGCAGCAGTAGACGCACGCTACCAGTAGTCTTGTTCTTGAGAACACGCAGCGGGCCAACGCCCTCCGTCTTCCACGGGCTCTTCTTCTCCTTGGCAGCTGGCGAATCGCTTCCCGACTCGTCGTTGCCGGTCGAGAGTCTGAGGGCCTTAGCACGCACCTCATGGACGGCGGCCTCGTCCTCCTCGCCCGGCCCGCCGTCGGTTAAACTGATTTGTTCCTGTGGAGCCTCATCTCCGTCAGCCTGGTGTCCAGAATTGTTCGTGTTGTCTTGAGTGGCACCAGGCTCGGGAGTGCCAGTGGCCGGTGTAGTAGCCAGGCTAGAGGCGCCACCGAGATTGGTGAAGGGAGTGTCTACGTCAAGACGGTTAACCCAAGATTCTTTTCACAAATTAAGAGTGGTAGAGGAAAATGCGTTCAATGCCAACTTACTAGTACCTGATGTTGCTCCGCCCATGGGGGGAGCGAGATTGAACATGGGCGCTCCGTCGGGCTTCTGCTGGCCAAAGAGCGGCGTGCCGCTCGGTTGGGCTGGGGTTCCGCCACCGAAGCTGAAGATAGCCGAGCCGTTACCGGCAGAGGGGGTAGCATTTCCAAAGCTGTTGCCCGGGGTTGTCGCAGGCTCTGTGGTCTGGGAGCCACCACCAAAGGAGAACAGTCCGCCGCCCCCACCAGTGCTTGCAGTCGGGGCCGCAGCAGGAGCGCCACCGCCAAACTGGAACATGGACGGTGCAGATGACTGGCCGTTAGCACCACCGGCACCGAAGCTGAACGGTGTTGACGCCTGGCCGGCAGCAGATGAATCAGCACCCGATGCGAATGGGTTGCGGAAAGGCTGGCTGGCGCCGGCCGAAGCACCTCCAGCGTTGAAGGTAAAAGACGAGCCTCCCGAACCAACGGAGCCCGCGTCGCTACCGCCGCCAAAGCTGAAGCCAGTAGATGGGGCAGGAGCCGCGCTCTGCTGCGGCTGGGTGCTGGACGCGCCGAATGAGAAGAGAGCACCACCGGATGGCTGCGTAGCAGGTGTGCTGGCGTTGTTACCACCAAAGCTGAACGAGGGTGCAGATGAAACCGGTGCGGCGGCCGGCGTAGAGTTACCAAACAGGCTGACAGACTGCGACTTGGGGGCCTCCGTGCTGCCAAACAGGGGCTTGGACTCCTGGGGCTTCGCCGCTGCGCCGGTGCCGAGATCGCCGTTCGCCTTGGGAGCACCAAATGAGAACAGCGGAGTGGAGTTGCCAGACGTAGCAGGGCCGCTTGACGAAGCACCAAACATAGACTTCTTTGCCTGGGGCTCGTCGCTTCCGTTGGCGTCGCTGGTCTTAACAGCGTTTCCAAACAGAGACGGAGCTGCCCTGGGCGCAGAGTCATCGTCGGCAGAGCGCTTCTGGCCAAAGGAAGGAGTGTCGGTCTTGGACGAGTTGCCAAACAGCGTTGAGCCCTGCAGAGATGGCGAGCCCGTGGTAGCACCCGAAGAGGCACCAAAGAGAGGTGCTGCGGCAGGCGTGGTAGACGAGGTCTTGCCAAATAGAGTAGATGGGGCGGTGGTCGCAGGGGTAGCAGAAGCACCAAGCAGGGAGCCACCCGTCGAAGCCGGAGCAGACGCCTGGGTGGTAGATGTGCCAAACAGGGACGGCGAGGAGGAGCCAGTCTCAGCAGGCTTGTTTGATGAGCCAAACAGCGACGGGGCAGCGGCCGCAGGTGCAGCAGGGATGGCTTCCTTAGGCTCATCATTAGTGGCATTCTCCTCGGCAGGCTTCTCGGCAGCCGGTGCGGCAGTAGCGGCGCCAAACTTGAAGGACGATGCCGGAGTGGTGCTGGTTGCCACAGGGGTAGTAGAGGAAGTGCCGCCAAACAGGGGCTTGCCAGGAGTCGTCGAGGCACCGCCAGCAAACTTGATGGGGCTATCAGGCGTCCAAGTCTTATTGGCACCAAACAGAGACGAAGGTGCTGACTCCTTCTCCGGGCTAGCACGCCCAGACGCGGGCTTGCTGCCAAAAAGAGGCGTGGCCGAAGATGTAGCCGCGGGTGCAGACTGAAACGGGGAGGAAGCGCCATCGTTGCCAAACATGCGTATTGGCTGTCCATCCGAGCCCTTGTTAACGCGGTCGAAAAGACTACGACCAGGTGTGGCATCCGATGCCTCAGACGAGCTGGCTGAGGCGTTTTGAGAGGCGGCGGCGAGCAGGGGGTTGGCCGGCTTAGGGGCGAAAAGAGAGGCAGAGGACTGTTTAGCGGCAGGAGCAGTCTGCTTGTCGCTGGCATCCTGGCCCTCGGACTCCTCCTGGCCATCAGAGTCATCCGTGTCCTCAGCGTCCGCATCGGCATTGTCGTTGCCACTGCCCTTTGCAGAGCTGGCATCTGACAGATAACCAAAGATGTTGTTGTTCTGTGCAGCACCAGAACCGGACTTCAGGCCACTCTCCAGGACCGATCGAGCCAGGCTGCCGTTGGTGGCGGGCTTGAATAACGAGGAAGCCTTCGGTGCCGTCGAAGCACTCTCCAGAGCGGGCTGTGTGACCTTAATAGAGGGAGTGTCTGCGGAGGAAGCAGGAGTCTCCTTTGCAGGCGAGTTGGCAACCTTCTCAAAGAAGGCCTTGGTAGCCGAAGGCGTGGCGGACGGGGTCGCGGCCGGTGTGGGCTTCTGCTGCTTGGCGCGCTGGAGCTGGTCCGAGCCCTCGCCTCTGGTAGCCTTCCGCTTGGACTTGTTCAGCGAAGGGGTGCTTGACTCGAGGAGCGGCTCGCGGTCAGCGGCTGCCACCTTGGAGCCATCAGCACGTGTCCGCTTCTTGGTCGGCTGCGAGCTGGAGGTCGTGGCGTTGGGGTCAATGTTGTCCTGGGCCTTGCGCTTTCCAGTGCGCAAAATGCCTTCGGTACCGTTGGGCTTCGACGATTTCAGCGACTTGGAGAAATCAGCAGGGTTGACCATAATCTCCTCCTCGTCCTCCTCGCCAGGCGCGTTGGGGATGTTGTGGTCATGCCTCCACTTCGTGAAGGTGTCCTTGGAAACCTTGACGGTCTTGAACTCATACAAGCCATAGCGGAGCATGATAAGACTCCGGTTCTTCTCGTACTCCTTTGCGAAATTGGTAATGTTCAGCTTCCAATCTTTCTTCACAAACACCTCGTTGGCCGCGTATTTGAGCCGGCGGAGATCCAAGATGCAGAAGAACTGGTTGCGCTGTTCCTCGTTGAAGTCGGGCGGGCACAGGTGGGCCAGAAACTCGTTGGCATACACAGAATGGCCGCCCGCGCTAAGCTCGCTCGGGATCATGTCGGTCATCGCCTCCCCGCTCAGCTTCGGGTCGGGGTCAGAAATCTTCATGTTGAACAGGTCGCTTGAAGTGACCTTGGCCATCTCGCGCGCGCTCAGCTCGACGCCAGGAGCACGAAGCGACCGGCCAGGCGTCATTGCAGGGAAGCTGCCACGAAGGGTGTTCGCAGGAACGCGGGGTGTGAAGGAGAAGGCAGGCATGTCGCGGGCCATTGAGTCGCGGAACATGTTGCGTGGTGTCGTCGCAGAGGAGAAGTTGGTTCTCCGTGGCGTAGTGGTAGGTCTGCTAAGACCGCTGCTCGAGTAGAGGTTGAGGCTGCTGCCGTAGGAGTAAGTGTTGGGGGGGATGTTGCTGGCATTGTTCGTGGATGTGCCAACACGGCCAGACGGGCCCTGGACACGGTCGTGAATCTTCCGCTGAGCCAACTGGGTTGGTGAAGCGCGTTTGGCAGGGCTTTCGGGGGACTCGACAGGGGGAGCAGAAAACGTGCCGGAGTAGCGTGCTGGTGTCAACTGCTCGGCCGGCTGCGCCAGGCGGACGCGAGAGGTTGCACGGTCGCCGTTCACGAGGGACGCGCCAGTCTTAGGGGTCGGCGTCGCGGTGGACGTTTTTGTGGCCTCCTGAATAGAATTGCGGCTGGCGCTGACTAGGCCCGTCAGGCTGCTGAACCACGACTTCTGTCGCTTCTGGGGTGTCTCCATGATGATGGATGATGTTCGCCGTTGGGACGATCGATGGTGGCGGCGGAATAGGGCAGGTGGATAGGCTTCAGAGCAGGCAGAAATTGAAGCTCAAATGGAATGCATCGACACTATGGTGAAGAGCTCTGCCTGCAATGAAAAAAAAAAATGCGTAACGGGTAGAATAAAAGAAGGGATCGAATAGAGAAATGAAAAATCAAAAGGAGAGGAAGCACCAGTCGATGCGTGGTGTCGTGCGACGGAAATAGAGAAAGGGGGAAGGTCGCGTTGATGGATTGTCGCGATGGGCAGAATACGTGAAAGTCGCGACGGGGGAAGGAAAAAAAAAATTAGAGGCCAAAAAATATCGATGATGTGGCGCGTGCAGTTGCACACAGGGGCAGTTGCAGGGAAGGAAGGAACGAAGAAGGGAAAGCGCAGAAAGGGGAAGGAACGCCTCAGTGCGCAAAGTCAAAGAGCGGAAGACAGAAGGAGAAGGCGCTAACGAGCAATGAATTAATGGACAGTGCAAACAGCGTGGAGGGAAGGAACTGTGCAAGCTATCCCCAAATCGATAAATCGATTGGCCTGGGATAGTTCTGGAGTGCCCGCTTTGTTGAATGGCAAGCGTGATGCAGGTAGGCGAGAGGGTGGAAACGCGATCATGTGGAGCGTGGGCGCGCTTCTCTTTGCTTTGAACGAAAACGGCAGCGTGTCTGGGGCCTCCGGCAAAATGTTTACAGCAAACAGAGTGAATCATTCTAGCCCGGTATTTTCATAGATTTAAACGGACTTCCCAATAATCCGTCGTAACTTCCTTGGATTCATGATCGTGCGTATTTTGTGTACTGGTTGGGCATGAAGGCAGCTCCTGCCTTCAATATGTGTGCCAGCGTACCTGCACCGCGGATAAACTATACAGGAGGGAGCTGCGGCCGGAAAAGCACCATCGGAATCGCAAGGTGGAGGACCAAAAGCCGAAACGGGCGGGCACGACGGGTGACAGCGGTTGATTTACCGGCAGCGCCTTCCTCATAAAACACCTCAACGACAGGACAGCAGGAGCGATTGACCGGCGCGGGCAAGCCATGGAGGCTAGGCCCATGAGCCTGTCCACGAGCCACCGTTGGCCACGAGTCCACGACGTATTGCCTGCCTTCCTGCAGTTCTATCATACGGAAGGTGTACGGCAGCTGCACGACAGGTGGCTCGGCTTAAAACTGCCTGCTCATGCTCCCCTCAAACGTTGCAAGGCAGGGGCAACAAGGGCGGAACGATGAAGCGACGACACGAAAATAAGAAGGAACGATCTTCCCCTCCTGCCCCAGGACGAAGGGAAACCGCCGTGTTGCAGCGCGGCAGCTCATCGCGTGCGTGGGGTTTTCGGGTAGCTGTTCTCCAAAGTTGGGAAAGAGCCATCGTGCACGGACCAGGCGACGAGAAGTACTCCAGTACGGGTGACCAGAAGCAGGGAGAAGCAGGAAAAGCAAGGCCAATGGTGAGGGGAGTTTCGGGAAATGTTAGTGGACAATCACGCCGAACAAGCGCTAAATTTCGCAAAGCCTCGGGCATCACCATAGGCATTGGCATAGACAGGCGGTGTTATTGGACACTGCCAGCAATGTGTGCATCCAGCCTCCGGCTCTGGGGCGGTCTTTCTCTTTTTGTTCTCTTGTCTCGATTTTGCTGGGGGAGGCGTGACGCTGTCTCGTAGTAAAAAGAGGCAAGAGGGGTGTTCCGGGGGAAGAGAAGGGGAAGGAGCGTCTTAGTCCGGGTGTCTCTTCCTGAGCCCCTCCTTTTGTCCTTTTCTGGTGTTGGGTCGTGTAATTGTCAAACTTGTTATAAAGAGCTTCGGTCATCCGCACGCTTTTCTGTGGCTCCAATTGAAGGCTTTCTGTTTCGATCCTGTCTCTCCGTCTCTCGTCTCGTTTATCCCTCGTTTCTCGCTGAAATACCAACGTTGCTGTTTAAGCTCCACCCCACCCCCGGCGCCACGACCTGAAATCTCCAGATCTAGTCAACCCAGTCAACTATATATATTTTTCGTTGCCCCTCTTATCACTGCTACCCCTCTCCCTTTTGTTGTCGACAAACAACAATTTTGCATCAACCAACTTTGCATTATCACCAATTCACATCACAAACCCGCAAACATGGGTATCCTCAGCGACCTCAACATCAAGGCCGGCGTCATCTACGGCGATGACGTCCTGAAGCTGTTCCAGTACGCCCAGGAGAAGCAGTTCGCCATCCCGGCTATCAACGTCACCTCATCGTCGACCGTCATTGCTGCTCTCGAGGCTGCTCGCGACTCCAAGTCGCCCATCATCCTGCAGACCTCGCAGGGCGGTGCTGCCTTCTTCGCCGGCAAGGGCGTTGCCAACAGCAAGGAGAAGCAGGAGGCGTCCGTTGCCGGTGCCGTTGCTGCTGCCCACTTTATCCGCTCGATTGCCCCCATCTACGGCATCCCTGTTGTTCTGCACACTGACCACTGGTAAGTCGGCGTGTAATTCTATCTGCTCTGCCTTTTTTTTTTTCTTCTTTCTTAATCGTATTCTCTTTCATCTTCTCTCACGAGCCCAATTTTTCCTAACACCAATTTTACAGCGCCAAGAAGCTCCTGCCCTGGATGGACGGCATGCTCGACGCCGACGAGGCCTTCTTCAAGGAGCACGGCCACCCCCTGTTCTCCAGCCACATGCTCGACCTGTCGGAGGAGCCGCTCGAGGAGAACATTGCGATCACCGCCAAGTACTTCAAGCGCGTGGCCCCGTGGAAGCAGTGGCTCGAGATGGAGGTCGGTCTGACCGGTGGTGAGGAGGACGGTGTCAACAACGAGGAAGTTGACAACGCCGCCCTGTACACCCAGCCTGAGGACGTCTGGGAGATCCAGAAGACCCTGAGCGCCATTGGCCCCTACTTCAGCATTGCTGCTGCCTTCGGCAACGTCCACGGTGTCTACCACCCCGGCAACGTCCGTCTGCACCCCGAGCTGCTGGGCAAGCACCAGGAGTTCGTCTCTGAGAAGCTGTCCGACAAGTCTGGCAAGCCCGTCTTCTTCGTCTTCCACGGCGGCTCTGGCTCGTCCAAGAAGGAGTTCAGCGACGCCATCTCCCACGGTGTCGTCAAGGTCAACCTCGACACCGATCTGCAATGGGCCTACCTCGTTGGCCACCGCGAGTACATCACCAAGAACATTGACTACCTGAAGACCCAGGTTGGCAACCCCGAGGGTGCCGATAAGCCCAACAAGAAGAAGTACGACCCCCGCGTCTGGGTGCGTGAGGGTGAGAAGACCATGAAGGCCCGTGTGGAGGAGGCCCTTGCGGACTTTGGTGCCGCTGGTCAGCTGTAAGGATCAAAAAGAGGCATTTATCACTTTGACCTTCTCTTTTTTCTGCTTATCATCTGTCCTGTACGACCAGTGGTCTTTTTCACTCATACATTGTGGGCTCAACCCGCTTTGAATAATAATAAAAAATAAAAACTATCATGCAGCAGAAATGTTCTCCTGATTTGTCGTAATATCCCGACGACATTGCGATTGGTGAGACGGCTGTCTGGTGGTCTGTCGCGAAAACCCTCAAAACCTCGGAGAGCGAGAACCAGAGAACAGCTCTGGATTACAACTCTGCAAGTTGGATGTGGCCGCAAATGCGACAGCAAGGCCGTGCGACCTGACACTGTGCCGTTGTATCTCGCCCTGGCTGGTGATCTTGGTGGTTGTCGCCACATGTGCCTGGTGTTGGCAGCTGGTGCATTACGAGCACCGTTTCAATTGTACCTGGCACTGTACCTAATCGCGCTCTAAGCAACCAAATGCGCCCCCACTCACAAAAAGAGCCTCGACAAAACGCGCATAGCAAGGTGCATAGCGCCGATTCCAAAGACACGATCGCTGAGTTGCACGCTGTTGAAAGCAGGCCAGTCCGTTTGCAACAAAGGACGGCACAATATCAAGGCGGTGACAGTTGCAGATGTACGTCGTCGAATATATGCAAGCAAGGCAGATACAGGATGTGGACAGAGTAAGATGAGGTCTTGGTATTGGTAGGTCTAGCAAGCGATACTCGAAAAAAAATATACAACGGCTTTCGGCGGTGGCTTCCGCCTTAGCAGGGCAACAAAAAGATAATACAGGCACCGCCCAATATGGCAGGCAATTAAAACCCGTTCCGTTTCCAATCCGCCCTTTTTCAGGGCAAGGCATCATCACCGCTGCAACCGTTCCGACCCAAACGCCTGGACTGTCCGTTCATGTCCGGTCCAACCGTCCACCCGTCGACTATGTTTTTTGTAGGATGAGATGGTATGTGGGATTTTTTTCTTGTTCGTATGTCGGAGCAGTATAAGCTGCTGATTTACAGCTTAGCCTTGGACCGGGACTTGTTGAGAATAGGCTCCAGCTTGGCAGCCTTCATAACATTGCCCTTGATCTTGAGCTTGCCGGACATGAACAGGCCCTGGGCCTTGGCCTTGCCCATGACGAGCTTGCCGAAGTCCTCGTCGGAGAGGCGGAGCTCGACTTTGGATGTGTTAGCGTTGCGGCACGGTGAGACGGAACGGTAAAGACCACGGTGCGGTACATTACGCGGACATCACGGAAAGCACGAGCACAGATACGTACCATCAGACTTGTCGAGGCCCTGAACAACCTTGCCCTCCTTGGCAAGGTCGATGAACCAGCTCTCGGTGTCGCCGGCCTTGTTCTTCAGGGTAATGCCGAACACAGCCTTGCCGTTCTTGATGGCATCCTTGCGATCGGCCTCGCTGCTGCTAAGGACGTCGTTGATGGCATCGAACGCCACCGAGGAGGGGAACTTGTCTGTGGTAGGGTCACATGTCAGTAATCTGAGCATTCTTTGGAGGGCCAGCTGGCCGATTGAATGCAAGTCTCGGCTCCGCCGTTGCAATCTTATCGCCATCGGCGTCGAATGCATTGCCGAGCTCCGATCTTTGCTTCTCTGAAATGGCAGGCAAAAATGACCTACCGTTGGAGATACCCATTTTGATTGTAGTCGTGCGACGGTGGTAATGCGAAAAATGCGGATGGTGCGGATAAAGATGCGATTGAATCGGTGGGTAGAGATACAATATTGGATGGGACGAAGAGAGGATGGAACAAAACAAAGCAGAAGGGAAAGGGGAGGAAAAAGAAAGGAAGAAGGGAAGGGAAAGGGGAAAGAAGAAATAGATCTGGGGAAAGCACGTTTGGTTATGTAGTTTTGCAGGGAAGGCCCCATCCTTCCCCGTTCGGCTTTCTGGGGTTTTAGCTGGCGATGACGCTTGAATCAGCACGCAGCGGCATGTGAACCTCGGCGAGACGATCCTGTCATGTGTGCCAGCTGTTTGCTCTTGCGCCAGCCTAAGGTGCTCGCAAACTTTACTGAAAGGGGTTGCTGCTACTTGCTGCAGTGGCGCCTCCCCGCCTGTCGGGGACCTCTACGAAGTATGGGGGCGTACCTTCCTTCTGTGGGCCTGATTACTTTTTCTGTAGCCAAGCCAACAGTGTATTAACATACGGAGTACGCAGTTGGGGCCATAACATATGGCCCTGGCCTACGTCGTAATCCAAGACAAAAGCATAAAGATCGGCGGGAAGGCGGCAAAGGACCAAAAGCGGTGGGCTAGTCACGTGCAGTCGTCCCAAGTCGCAAAAAACGGCAGCCGCAGCCAGGCCTGAATACCTGCCGTTAGTACTGCTGTGTGGGTGCGTGGCACGGTTCTTGGTGCCACTCACAGCGAATTTCAGCCTTGTCCGCTAGCGCCAAAGGTCGCAGGAAGCTTTTTCGCAGGAGCGTGGCGCGTCCAAAGGTCCCAAGGAACAGCCCCCAAAACTACGGCGTGCAGAGTCTCAATTTTCGACAGTTCGGTAGACATTCACAACACGCCAATCTGTCGCGATGGATGATTTATACGACGAGTAGGTCTCCCGAATATCTAATTCGACTCATGCCAACTTCCATTTGCTAATGCGCCACTAGGTTCGGCAACTTTATCGGCGAGGAGCCCGAAGCTTCAGAAGAGGGGTCGGAGCAGGGCGACGCCGATGCTGACAACTACGTCTACGGCGACGAGGAGGAGCTCGACGAAGATGGCGTGGGTCAGGAGTTGATGGAGGTTGACGGTATGTATCCCTCTTCTCCAGCCAAGACGGCTTCCTATAAGCGTACATGTGGCTAACCTTTTTTTTTTTTTTTTTTTTTTTGCTTTTCATTCAGACGAAGGACCGTCGAACGCCGTCATCTTACACGAAGACAAACAGTACTATCCGACTGCTGCACAAGTATATGGAACCGAGGTGGAAGCACTGGTGCAGGAGGAGGATGCACAGCCATTGAGTGAGCCCATCGTGGCACCCGTCGAGCAGAAGAAGTTTGCCGTCGAGGAGGCCGACCTGCCACCCGTTTTCTTCGACCGCAGCTTCATGACCGATCTCATGAACTTCCCCGAACAAATAAGAAATGTCGCCTTTGCCGGCCACCTGCACCATGGCAAGACGGCGTTTGTGGACATGCTGGTGCTCGAAACACACGATATCAACGACCGGCTGGAGCAGCGGACAGGCAAGAACCGCGACGAGCAGCTACGGTACACAGATGTGCACGTCCTGGAGCGGGAGCGTGGCGTGTCGACCCGGAGCGCGCCCATGAGCCTGGTCTTGCCGTCGACCAAGGGCAAATCGCACCTTATCAACCTCATCGACACGCCCGGCCATGTCGATTTTGCAGACGAAGTGGCCTCGGCGCTGCGGCTTGTTGACGGCGTGTGCCTTGTGGTGGACGTCATTGAGGGCGTGCAGCTGCACACAGAAATGGTGATCCGTCACGCAATGCTCGAGGGCATCCCGCTCACGCTCATAGTCAACAAGGTTGACCGGCTGATCCTCGAGCTCAAGCTGCCGCCTACGGACGCCTACTACAAACTCAGAAGCACGATCGAGGCGGTCAACAAGGTCATCTTCGAGACACTGCCCGGCGAGACCGACGACAGCAAGCGTGTGAGCCCAGAGAAGGGCAACGTGCTGTTTGCGTGTACAGAGATGAAGTGGTGCTTTACACTACCGTCGTTTGCCAAGATGTATGCCGACAGCTTCGGTGCCATGGACACGGATGAGTTTGCGAAGCGGCTGTGGGGTGACATCTTCTTCAACCCCAAGAAGCGATCGTTTACGCGCAAAGCTGTCGAGGATAACGCCAAGCGCTCGTTTGTGCACTTTGTGCTGGAGCCCATCTACAAGCTGTTCACACACACAATCAGTGAGAACCCACAGGACCTCAAGGCGCTCCTGGCGCCGCTCGGTATCTCTCTCAAACCGTCACAATACAAAGCCGATGCAAAAGTGCTGCTCAACCTGGTGTGCGCTCAGTTTTTCGGCCCGCCGGCCGCGTTTGTCGACATGGTCGTGAAACACACCCCGTCGCCCGTCGAAGCTTCAGCGCGCCATTTGCAGCGGTATTACACGGGCCCGCTCGATACCAAGGTGGCCGAGTCGATCAGCGCGTGCGACCAGGACGGCCCGCTGGTCATGGAGGTGACCAAGCTGTACAGCTCGACGGACGCCAAGAGCTTTCATGCGCTGGGACGTGTGTTTAGCGGTATTGCGCGGCCAGGCACGGAGGTGCGGGTTCTGGGCGAGGGCTACTCGCTAGATGACGAGGAAGACATGGCGCCGGCGCTGATTTCCAACGTCTGGATCCCCGAGACGCGCTACAACGTGCCGGTAGACGGCGTGCCAGCAGGCAACTGGGTTCTTCTGGGCGGCGTAGACAATTCGATCGTCAAGTCGGCAACTGTGGTAGCACGGCAGTTTGAGGATGACGAGGATGCATACATCTTCAAGCCGGTGACGCACTACACGGAGTCCGTATTCAAGATCGCCGTAGAGCCGGTCAACCCATCGGAGCTGCCCAAGATGCTGGACGGCATCCGCAAGATCAACAAGAGCTACCCGCTGATCACCACAAAGGTCGAGGAGTCGGGCGAGCACATTCTGATCGGCACGGGCGAGATGTATATGGACTGCGTGATGCACGATCTGCGCTTGCAGTACGCAGACATGGAGATCAAGGTGTCGGACCCGCTGACACGGTTTTGCGAGACGGTGGTGGAAGAGTCGGCCACACGGTGCTGGACGCTGACGCCCAACAAGAAGAACCGGCTCACGATGGTGGCCGAGCCCTTGGAGGACGGTCTAGCACGGGACATTGAGTCGGGCGCCGTACGGATCAAGGATCCGGTGCGGAAGACGGCCAAGTTCTTCCAGGACAAGTACGAATGGGATCTGCTGGCATCGCGCAGTGTCTGGGCCTTTGGTCCGGAGGAGATGGGCGCCAACTTGCTTCAGGATGACACGCTGCCGGGCGAGGTCGACAAGAAGCTTCTTAACACTGTCAAGGAATCGATCCGGCAGGGCTTTAGCTGGGCCACACGGGAAGGCCCCCTTTGCGAAGAGCGTTAGTTTCCGCACCTTTCTTTTATTTTATGTTTTACACATTATTATGCACACTTGCTAACATATCACAGCCATCCGTAACATCAAGTTCAAGCTTACAGACGTCACGCTCGCACAGGAGACGATCTACCGCGGTGGTGGCCAGATCATTCCGACGGCCCGCCGCGCTTGCTACGGCTCCTTTATGCTGTCGTCGCCGCGCCTCATGGAGCCCGTGTACACAGTGTCGATGACGGGTCCCGAATCGGCGTCCTCTAAGCTGTACCAGATCCTGACACAGCGCCGCGGCCACGTCCTAACTGACGTCGGCATTCCCGGCACCAACCTTTCGCGCACTGTCGGCCTGCTGCCCGTCATCGACTCGTTCGGCTTTGAGACCGATTTCCGCATCTCGTCTGACAACAAGGGTCTTGTTAGTCTTGTCTTTGACCGATGGCAAGTGGTGCCGGGCGATCCGCTGGACCGCGATGTTATCCTGCGGCCGATGCAGATGGCGCCGGTCCAGGGTACGGCACGGGACTTTGTGCTCAAGACGCGGAGGCGCAAGGGCCTCAGCGAGGACGTGTCTATTGGCAAGTTCCTGGAACCCGAGCTGTACAGCGAACTCGTGTCGAGCGGGACGCTGGAAGAAGGCTCTTAAAAGCGGTGTTTTCAACTGTTTATTTTTTTGTCTTTTTGTGTCTCTTTGTTGGTATAATGTTTCTTTGAAAACGGAGCGAGGGCGAGGGTCACATTTTGATTTCTTGATTTTCCTTGATCTTATATCATGTCCTTTTCTTCCTATTTCCATTATCCTAGCTCTCTTTTGCAATACGAACGCAAAAAGGGATATGTATCACGGCGAATCTACTTGTACTTTTTTTTTCGTTTTGATTCCATACATGCCACGGCAGTTGATTGTATTTTTTGTCTTCTGTTTGATGATTCTCAAGAGGTTATTCCCGCCAGTTTAGGGGCACTTTTTGATATAAGAGACAAATATAGGGCCGGGATGCCAACATTCATTCAATTATATATGAGGACTAATCAAAATATCCAGGGAGCCAGGGTATTCAAAGTTAGTTTCTCCCCTTCGACATAGTGATTGATGCATGTACGGAGTACGTGTACTTGCTTAGCACGGCCTCGTGCGTTCGACTGTGCGTTCTTTCTGGCAGACGGTTGTGATTGGCTCGAGCTGGTGACAACGGCACACGGAGTTTAACCCGAATATGCAAACACGTACCTGTTCAAGCAAGTTGCGTAGGTATGTACGGAGTACTCCCGAGCCTTTAACAGGGCCCGATGTATGGTTTGGATGCAACCATCCCCGGCTGCACCATTGAAGGTTTTCTTTTTCCTTGCGGTCTGGTCGGCGTACTACGTAGGTAGGCAGTTCTTTTATTGGCAAACCCCTGATTGATTATCATATCCCCGTGTACGAAAAGATGCAGTGGAACTTACCGTTCGATACTATATCACAGTGAATCGTCGATGCCGGCGATGGCTATAAAGAAACAGGTTTGGAAAAAATCTGCAAGCGAAATAAGGTATATATCGCCATAAGAAGCAATAATAGTAACATTCTACTTGGCGGGCTTGAAAAATGGGGACAATGGAGGAAACCAGGAGAGATGCAGAGCCGGACTGTATATTAATCTCCAAGAATGTTGTATTCGAGAATAGCTTTGTCTTCTTATACTTCGTGTGCAGACTCCCGCCAAAGAGCCCTTCTCTTCAATCTCGTATCATTCCTTCATATTTTCTTCCTTCTTGCTCTTTAGTTATTCATCCCTCTTGTTTCTTGTTTCCTGTTTCCTGTTTCCTGTTTCTAGGCTTTCCAGGAACCCCAAATGCAACATTGACTCGTACCCTGAGCCGAACGTAACGATGCAGGGGCACTGGCTTGGCCATATTCCAGCACATAATTATGGTGTGTGTGTATCATAGGAGATGTTGTCGGGATAAACATGGTTCTATGAGGTACTCGTACGTGTTTACGTGTATTTTCCCGGGAGCCAACAAGAAAACATCCCTTACAAGAGGTAGAGGCATTCTTCGTGGTTTTGTACATACCCTTTTCTGAAGAACAACTTCCTTTTTTCTTCTTCTTTCTTTTCCTATTTTTTTCCACAGAAAAAGTCAAATAAGTCAGGGAACAAATGACATCCACATTCACACACACACTTGTTCAGAATAATAACACATGATCAGAATAAAGCCAATAATAAATGAATACAAACAGCTGTCTTTGGTATTTATCTTGCCTCATTGCAATCACATGCAGATTCACACACGACTCTTAATTGACTATCGCCGGAATTAAAGGTTGTTTTCAACAGTCACCGACCATACATAGTATGAGAGTGTATGTACGGAGTACAGAGTAATACGTCGTATGTGTACTCCGTACGGCATACAAGCTCTTCACTCAATCCCTGCCCATTTAGGGTTTTGCTTTGCCATTCCCCTATCTCCCGCGAGCTTAGCATTTATGTGATCTCTTTGAGTGGGGCGTACGCAAGCGCTGCGACCCTATCCTCTGACCCCATTTCACTAATATTCCGCGTCTGCAAATACCCCGTCTCCAGAGCTGTTCTAATTTGTGATTACTCTGTCACGGGTATCTTTCTCTATTTTTATTATTATTAAAAACAAAAACATGAAAGACGAGAAAGAAGACCAAGGACTAGAAAAAGACCAGAAAGAGCAGAGTCTTATTGGGTCAGATTATGTGGGTAAGGTGGCTGGATTGCCCGACCTGGCGTACCGACTCTGACTCTTGAGAATCCATCCTCCGGCAGCATTGGCACCAACAAGGGACGAGAATAGCACGGGCAGAGGAAAAAGAGACAGACATAGCACACAGAAAGACACCTACATATAATTGAGCATGCAGCAAACCAAGTAATACGTCGAAGAGACGAGCGGGTGGCCCACAACAACAAGAGGAATGTGCTATATGCCAAATGGGCGTGCCGCAAATAAAGACGAAGAGTGGGCGCTAAACGATGGACAAGAGCATGCATGCAAAGAGAAACCCAAGGAAATGGAGGGTGTTCGCTGTGAGAGGAAGACAAAAAAGGTACGAGTGTCTTTTGCTGGGCAGCTGGTGCACGTCCTTTCCATCTTGTCAAGGAACAACCCCATGAAGCCAGCTTATAATAGAAGCTGTGGGATCCGGTGCATTGGCATCAATTTAGCATCTTTCTTGTCTTAAAGAAATTGGAAAAAGGACATGTTTGCGTACGTCGCTTGCGTCTCCAGGAGATCAGTCTTTGCATAGGTTAGATTGGCCAAGATGCAGGGCGAAAACACAAGAGAGACGATGGATAGGGGGAGGGTTTATAGAGGGGGCGCTATGACATATGACAGGTTTGCCTGCGTGGTTGACAGCGGCAGCCAAGGAGAAAAAGGCAGTGAGAAGCCCGAAAATGGCCTAGGCACAATCCTCTCTCGCATCATGCGCATGCAATCCGACGCTGTTCAATAAAAGCATGGCAACAGGGGTGTGTGGAAGTGTGCAAGTAAATTGAAGTTCATTATATTCGTGATGAGCTGTTCCTACTGAAAGTATGGCAGCAATTTCAAGTTCCTTTCAAAGCTCCTCTTCGAAATGGTCAGAACGCCATGTTCCCGTCACTCTCCGTGTCTTCTGGTGTTATGCATTTCGACGAGTTAACCGTTTGCTGAGGTTTGGCAGGAAGGTTTATTTGTACGTTCGTTCTTCTGACAAAAAGTGTTGTGGCGGATATCGGACCGGAAGCATGGTTTCGCGTTGTTTGGTCCTTCCATATGTGCGATGTTGCACGCATGACCTCATCCCGAGCATCAACAGAGGGCACAGCTGCAATGCAGCAAGGCTTGACCGAATTCATGCGTTTTCATGATGGACGAAGATCCCATGCGATGGCGTGAGCATTGAGTACCAGGCCAAAAAAGGTCGGGGTTCAGCCTGGCCTGGATACTGGGGATTGCCAGTTTCAGTCCTTCAGTTTCAGTCGAACCTGGTTTTTCGCATTGTTGAGCCCGTACTTTGTTTGTTTAAGCTCGGGTCTGACTATCGCCGTGTCAAGCTTGGCCTGCTACATGCACCCGCGCGGGAAGGTTGGGTAAAGGACGCATGGCTAGGCATGGCTAACCATGTGTCGTCTGCCGGCTGGATCGTTGATTTCCCGGGCAAGCGTGAAGAGAATGAGGTATAAATAGATACACTTGCAATATGCAATATGCAATATGCAATGCCTCGTGGAATGGTCGAAGGTGGGTAGGTGGTAGGAGGCCGCGATAAAAGGGCGGAGGCTTATGGACGATCTTATGCTAATCATGGTTGCATCACTGGCACGTTTCGAGCATCTTGTCCAAGACACCGCGCAGTGTGTCGTTCTCCAGCGCCGCCGCCACACGCTCCTTGTCCGATAGCTGCTTGGTGACCTGGTCGTCCTGCGCGTGGGCACCCTCCTTGACCTGGATGTCGACGCGATAGTTGGGAGGCAGCGTTTGCTCGAGACGGACGCGGATGGCGAGGCCGATGACAGTGACGAGCGAGCAGTGGTTGACCGTCGGAGTGACGAAAACGAGGACTTGCGTCAGAGCATTGGGGTCGTTGGCAGCAGCCTTGGCCTCAGCCGACGTAGGCGAGGGCGTAATGCGAATATCAGGCAGGTTGACAACGGAGAGCTGGCCCAGAGTGTGCGGGTGCTCAGGGTCAGAGATCGTGGAGATCAGGTCTGTAGTTGAGGAGGCGTGCCAAAAAGACGGGGGTTTGAAACGTTAGCGGGGTGTGCTTTTGTCTCATATGGCCCGATGCATAGAAGAATGGTAATATTTTGTGCAAAACACCGGCAGCATCGCAAGCAAAGCTAAATATGAAGAGTAAGGAAACAAAGCACAAGGCACGGGGACACAGGATGAGGGGCTCTTGCTGTTGTGTCGTCGTCGGAAACATGCATATTTAAAAATCTGCACGTTTCCGTTCGCGGTTGCGCAGCTATGTAGCAGAGCCTAGACAATATGCAGTGAAGAGGCGACGGAAAGGAATACAAGAAAAAAGAAAGACACCAAATCGGAAAATCCGGGGCAAGAAAAAAAAAAACAGAGACATACCGTAAATCTCCTGCTCGTCAATGGGCTCCTCGGTGAAGACATCGCCGTCGTCGCCACCAAAAGCATCGACATCGTCATATCCATCGCTTGACGACACTGAGGACAGCGGCGAGGGCGGGGACACAGGAGGAGCGGCCCACGAGGAGACAGCGCTACTAGCCGACTTGGTCTTGGGCGCGAGGATGTCGTCAAACTTGAACTCGGGTCCACGCTTTGCAGCCGTGTCCTTGCCCAGACGCCGGCTCGGCAGCTGGGCAGCGTTGAGGATGACGGGGTTGGCGTTCTGGAGCTCAGACATTGTTGAGATGTGGGATTCTGGGCAATGTAGATTCGACAAGTGTTAATCTCTTGAAAAGCGATTGTCGTCGGTGGTGATGTCAACGTTGATATCGATATCGAATTTGTCAGATGCCGTTCCGAGGCCGGTCGTTGTTAGTGTTTGTACGTCGTAGACGGCGCAGGTTTTACGTTTATCCGGATTTGCGGTGGTGTCAACCTGGTTCCGTGTGGGTCTGTTAAGCTGCCGACCAGGGTTTTGGCAAAACGAAGATTGAAGTGTCTCAAATAGGGCCGTCTGTTGATTTGGGAGACAGGGACAGAGGGGCACGGCTGAGCGGCGAAAATGGAAAGTATCACGGCAAAACTTCTCTGTTTCCTCTTTTTTTCCTTTTTTTCTTTCAGAACGAGTGCCTTCTCACTCTTTCCTTTCTTCGAGAATAAGTGAAAGCACTGATTTTTTGGCAAAAGATGACGCTTTTACAGGCAGGAACGCTCCAGGGCCCGCACTCTTTACTCCGTAGAAATGGAAGGCACCTCCCACTGGAAGTCGAGCCCCACAACAGGCCAATATTCCACTGTTACCCATTCTATCGTGCCAATTAATTCACTCCCTCACTCCTCTGCACCGGAGCGAAAGCGAGCGCAACCAGGAGCCCAGAAGTCTAGGACCATAGGATCAAAGGCGTATGGCAAAAGTTACGTCGTATGAAGTAGATCACAGACGGTGTACGGCATAACACGAAGTACATTACTACACAGTACAGCCCAAATTGTGGCTCTCTTCCAACAATTTTCTATATCTTCCAACAGTTGGCTCTCTTGGATGTGTTTTTTTTTACGTTATTACGATTTACGAAGCTGGGCTCTGTCAATATGCATCTGACTGCGATGCTCGGTCCTCCGTGGCCTTGGTACTTCGAACCCCATCTCGTCATTTCACAATCGAACCATGGCGGCCAGAGCCTTGCCTCTCTCGGTAGTGCTAGAGGGACGCGATCGAGAGGCTTCCCAGTAGCTTCATCTCTTTCTGTTTTCCTGACGAGCACTTCGTGCACGGAACATCCCAACGGTTGTATTTGACAGGGGGCTAGGACCAAGAGACGAGATGGAAGAATAGAAAAAGAAAAGAAAAGGAGAGCGATAGAAAGAAAACAAAGAAAACAAAGAAACAAAAGGCCCAAGAAAAACCTTAATTTAAAATAGCAGGCTGTCAAAAGTGGCTCTCTCAATACAAACAAATAAAATCAATATTCATGCGTAGCTGGCCTGTGCTCACTGTTATCCAGCGCCACGGCTGGGGCTTTGTGCTTGATGCAGGGCCCTCCATGTCTCTTTTGAGCAACCAAAAACGTCGTGATCCTGGTTTTCACTTCGGCAGGTCTGTATCAGGCGCCTGCTGGAAACAAACTGCTGTTAAACTCGGTCCTTGTTAGATATGAAGATGATAAAAGAATATCAGGTAAAGTGAGACGTTCTCGACTCGTGCAAAGCTCCGCTTGCTGACTGCTTGTAGCCGCGCGGCCTGCAAGGGACAGCCGTCTTTTGGTAAAGCCGGATCGCGGGGACGTAGTGGTAAATAAAAAATAAGATTCATCTCAGGCTCGGGTTTGCTTTTCAATCTCCTATCTCGTCATTCACAGCCTTGCAGATTACTTGTACACCCACGTCCTGCTGTTCGTCTCATCTCGCCCTTTTTCTTGACCGAAGTAATAAGAGGAATGAGGTAGTCCCGTTGTTTAATCTCCTCGCTGCTAGCCCGCATTTCCGTGTATGCCGTGCGACATACTGTGATATATGCTTCCCGCAAAGCTCGGCTGTCAATGGGCTCTCTGCCCATTCGTCACCATCCTCTACTACTAGAGTACTCCGTTGAGGTTGATATGCAGTGAGGCCTTTTTTTCTCTTTTCTTTATATATATATACGAGATCCTGTCAGCTGGACCCAAGCCCCTGGGATTACTTACGCCTGATGAAAGGAGTTGCTGAACATACACAGTAAAAAAGTCCCCGCGCTTTGCTTTGTTGTCAACTTCTTGTAATGGAGTATACGTGATGTTGTATTGTTTCTTATTTCTGTACAATATCGCAGACAGGTAATATGTGGCAGTAATTACGTGTACGAAGTACGGACCTGCCTGCCCCTCGGTGTTTCTTTGCTGTCTCGCTCTTCCCCTCGTTAACACCGCCGCTCTTTCCGCGCCTGTGATAGAGCATCCAGCTTGAGCTTTCACTTGCATAATGCAAAAAAAAGAAGGAACGATGAAGACGGCCGAAAAAAAATCTCTTGCGCACAGTACGACATCGCGGTTGGACGGGGGCACACAGACAAAAGCAGCATATTCGTCAGCATTAACAACACGCCACTCAGCAGGCAGGACGCCGTTGGGCAAAAGAGGCCTGGGGGCTCACATGTGAGAGCTTTTGTGTACTGTGTAAGGCGCCTGCAGGCCGGCCCAGCGTCCCCCTGGATCGTGGACTCCTCGACCTTTGAACCTGACTGCTGGGCTTGGCCGGCTTGGCCTGGCCTGTTTGCTGTCACTCTTACCGTTGGAGCCCCCAATCCCTTCCGCCGAGTACGCATCTCACGGTGCTCACACCCCTCTCGATTTATTCCTCTTCTTGTATCGTCCCCTATATACTGCGTATATACGCCCTCTCTATCTGGCCGCTCGCAACTGTCATTACGCAACCGGAATTTTGGCAGCGGCTTGCCTGTCCACTTGAACCCCATGGATGCCGGGAAGCTCTCTCCCGTTCTTCCTTTCTTCCTCGCGACGCAAGATGAGGCTCGAATGGCTCCACAGGGCACCGCTTCCCCCAGGGCACAAGGAGACAAAAGATAGTCGTACAAGACGGTGGAAAAACGAAAAGAACGACGCGGCGACAGTTGCGCTCCTTCCCTATTTGGATAGCTTACAGCGGGCAACCCATTCGCCTCGCTCGAATGGCTCCCGGCCCGGTGTTTGAATTGTGGTCTGAATCTGACACTATCGTGTCTTGCATTGCCCCCTCTTTTTGTGTTGAGCGTTTTGTTTCCTGGTTGATATTTCGTTGAGTTTTACGTTTTGTCGTTTGCCACCTCTTTGTTGGTCTTCAACGCGCAACGCTTCATTAATATGGTGAATCTGTTGTAGGACGAGGTAATATCCTGCCGCTTGGCAGACATTCTTCACATGTCAAAAAGTTGTGTTAAAACAATATGGTTACTCTCATTTTCAGGGCAAAATTGTCCACGCCACAGCACGCTACGTCGTCCGCACGGCTAAAGAAGGGGAACAATGACAGGGGATGTCAATAGCCGGCCTTGCCAAACTGTTACCTTCGCATCCTCCTAAGCTTGTCGGAGCCTTTTTTCTTTCTTTTTTTCTTTTTTCTTTTTCTTTCCTTAATTCCTTTCCAGGGCAGGGCGCCGCACAATACGACGCTCTCTCACTCTCTTCCCACTTGGACTGTGCTTATTGTTCGTTCCCCTTGGGCTTCCCAGGGCCTCAGGGCGCAGGTCCCGGGCTTCGGTTTATGGTAGTTGGCCTGCAGCATCGCACGCTGTTGTACCCACGCTCGACCACACTTCATGGCTACGACGTCGACGGGGCAAAGGAACACTGTGCGTATGCACTGACCCAGGGGCTCGTTTTCTTTGGCTCGATGCCCCTTAAGGCCTAGCCATGGAAGAAACGAAAGAAAAGAAAAGAAGAGTGAAGCGAAGCCCAGAAGCCTGCCGGTCGCAGTTTCCCAACTGCTACTCCCCTTTGCTCTTTCCCCTTTTCCACACCCTTGGATACTTCGTCCGAGGTAAGGCCACCAATCAGATATAGCAGGTCGAGCTAGAGTGGGTATTCTATTGCTGGGCAAGAGGGTCTCACGCTGAAAGGACGTTGTGAGTCTCTAGTAATGATGTCTTTAGGCGACATTAACCTTCCCTACCTACGACGTATCTTACTCCGTACTGAGTATTACAGAATACAGTCCCACAACTCGTCTTCCCCTTGTCTCAATTATCCACAGCGGCCCTAGCACTACGTCGTAATTAATTACGCCGTAATACATGTTGGGCTGTTTCTCTTGTCTTCACCCGCCAGCTGCTAGAGCTTTAGGCCCTCTTAGTTACTCTCGGAGGCCGCTGGAAGCTTTTCTGTTAGAGACTAAACTACAGGCCTGCCCCTACCGCTGGATAATCATTTTAGAGAATGTTTGAACTTTTAAGCTCGAGCAGTAAGGTAAGATACCATTTCAATATCCGGGCTCTGAACTCATCTCACTTTCTCGATCCCGTTTTCTGACCAATGACGGGACTCCCGTAGACGTCGTCCATGCTGCAGCTGCAGCTCATGGCTCTGCAAAGGTGCTGGCCCAACTTGCAAAGTATGATACATACTCCAAAGACATGAGATACATAATCCGGCAGTAGCGCTATTCAATCAGCACAGTCATGTTGGATCGGCGTACAGGAGCATAGGCCCAGATAGGCAGTCTGTTAGCAGCTGCATCTGGACTGTGTCTGACGACGCTCGCATTGATCACGAGAGCGGCTGTGGCCTCTTTCAAAAGGCTCTGTACTGGTATCTGGGCAAATTTGGCATTTCAATTTCAAAGCTCCGTTTTTACTTCGTGCTTCCAACGGTGCCTTCGAGTCGTACGTGCAACAGGTTAAAGCCGCAACGAATGCCGGCAACCAACGAACGGCTAGTATGAGCTTTGAAAACCGTAGTAGATCTTACTGGAAACAACACCGCCAGACACTAAGGGATAATGTGTGCTTCGTGCTCGTGTGAACAAAGGGCTGACCCAAGATGAGCCAGGCCTGAGCGGCCACACGACAACGATCGCGGATCGGACAGAAAGGACATTCGCTTTGCAGCCCTTTGCGTGCCGCCCATCTTCGCCGGTGACAATTTCTTTGGGGGCTTTGCGCTCCTGCTTCCCTCCCCCTCCCCGTTTGTTCCCAAATGCTTGGTTGGACACGGCAGCCACATTCGTCTACTTGCAGCCCGGCTAGCATCGAAAGTGCTTCCTTCATGCGCCGGGACGGAGTCAAGGCCCGCTGGAAGGTGGTCCTGGCTGCCTGGGTGGCGCCGCAACGGTCCTTTGGGCAAATTACCCACTTGTGTTCGTCGCTAGACCTAGTACTCCGTAGAGATGGTCTGGGCCCGTGTACTTGTATGCATGATGCAGTGGATACGGATGCAAGATACGCTGTGGCTTGACAGGCGTTCGTTTTTGTTCTCTTCTTTCTTGCGTCCAGGCTGCAAGGTGCTTGTTTCCTTTTCTGGCGGATAACCTGGTGGCTCTTTCTCTATTCTCGCTTCGCCGCTCTAAAGTATGAAAACCGGGCAGGTGCGGTACTTGTATATGGAGGTACTCTCGGACGGTCTTTTGATGGCGACGGCCTCTGCATACCACGAGGCAGCACCTATTCCGCAAGCTCCGTGTGAGCAATCGTCAATCTGCTGTCTGATAACAGCCTTGTGGTAGCCTCGTCGCAATATCTTACCAGTACAAACAAGTACATACAGACGGTCTGCATTGTTGGGGAGCACATGCCATTTTACCTGATTTCGTCATGCCCTCCAAAAGATCCCGTTAGTAGCCTGGTCGCGCCTTCCATACAGGAGAGTAGAGGCCGTAGAACACAAACCTCAGCCACACCACCCCTGCAACCGCATCGGAGCTCCCCCCAATAGCTTCCCTCAATCACCTCCTTCCCCGCGTTTACCTGAGCTCCTTCCTTTTTTCTCTTTTATCGTTCTTTCTATTTTGCGACGGAAAGTGATGCTCTCTTTAGGAAAGAGCGAACCGAACGACACAGCATATCCCATTCTCGTCATTTCTTCCCAGGCACCCCAAATTTCGCATCATCTCGTCTTTCATCCCATCCCCGCTCAACTCCACGCAAAGCCACGCCCTCAACAGCACGATCCCGCCCGCTCTTCCCGCCACATCCCGGCACCCGTTGCTCAGCCTCTCAAGACGTCGCCGCTATTGTCGTGGCTCGAGGAACGCTTCTAATTCGGACGACTTCCCTTCAACCCCGATTGTTGTTGATCTTCGACTTGACTCGACCAATTGGCCGAATTGAACGGCTTGACGACACATACTCACACATAGCCTCGCATCCAGAACACGTAAGTTTGATATCTGACATCGCATTTGGACAATTTGGGACTGCGTCCCTCAACCTTCGCATTCCTGCCATCGAACCTCACCCCGGCACATATATGCAGCCCAGCTCATGCAGCCCCCATACGACATCCTCTGGCCACGCACAAGCATGCACACGCATATTTGTACTTCGTACACACACACACACATCTTTTTACTCTGCCCCCCCCCTCTCTCACTCGCTTGTTCCAACGCATTCTTTCTGTTCGCCCCTATTTGCAGTCGCGCACAAACGGCACACAAACTCACACAGAAGCTTCTCTCATCCGAGAATTGAAATTCAAGAAGATACATTGCATATATTCCTAGACCTGCAACCCTGCATACCACATAAACCAAGGAGCAAGCCTCAGAGGCGAGATAGACTCTTTTCCCACACACCCCCTGTCTAGAGTTCGTCAACGGGACGGGCCCGGTCTTTTGACTTGCACACACCATAAACGCATTTGCCGTTGCGTATTCCTCCACGCTTGCCCCTTTCTGTTGCCACCACTTTCTCTTCTTTGCTTGTTCCTGTGCTGCTTTTCTCTCTCTTGGTCTGCCTGCTTTTTTCTTCTTCTTTTGTTTTTCCACGAATATTTTCTTGCATTTGTTTGCCGCTTTTCTCTTTTGTTTCTTCTATGTGCATTACAAGAAAAGACCAACTAACGGGGCGTCGTATACAGGATTTTCCCTCACTGCAACGCTCTTTTGTGTTTCCCGACTTTTGTCCTCGGGTCGAACCAGAGTCTCAAAGCAGGTCGTGCGCCTTCCCCCACCTCCTCCGTCCTCCGTCCTTTTGTCTCTCACCATTAGCAACAACAACCGCGCAAGAAAACAGCATCAGCTAGATCCTCGCGAGTGGGCTGCCCCAATAATCGCCGGGACTGATCGACAGCGGTGGTTGCACATCGGCTGCTTGGACTCTTGCAGCCACTCTTGCTTGAGACTTGACTTGAGTCAACTTGGACGGACTCGAGACACCCCTTGCCATATTTTTTTATCTGTGACTCTCGACACACCACTTTTCCACAAGGTGCGTCAGGAGAGCTGCTGTTTGCCATGATAATTTTGTGGCTGCGTCTTGTCCATTCTACATGACCGTCCTTCCTCTTTTTGACCTATTGCACCTTTCTCCAGGCCTTTTCGACTCTTCCCTCACCAAGTATTGCTTCTTTGCTGCTTTTTGTTCGGCAGTTTGCAGCCACATTAGTTTCTGGCTCTATTTCCTTCCCCTCCCACACACTTGGCGCTGAACTTGGCTGTCGCAACTCGCTGGCCGCAAATCCACTACTCCGTACCCCTACAAAGCATCGCTCTAGTCCCCTCACCCCGGTCTCAGACTTCCATCCCACTCAAGTCAAAATACTCCGTACACGCCCCCTCTCTGTCTCTTTCATCCCCATCCTTCTACCCCGTACGCCCTCGTCAAACATGCCCGATTCCCACTACCGCCCCTTCCACCTTCCACCGTCCGCGCGTTTGTCGAACTATTCTCACTACCCTCATTCGAATTTGCTACTTACGCACACGCTGCCCATAGTCGCCGCTTCCTACTACCGTCCTGTTCCGCCAGCCTTTTAAACTGCTACTTTGCAGGACCGCGGTCAATTGCGACCCTCTCCTTCGTCAGCTGCAGCCAACCAGGGGGAGAATCATAAAATACTCCGTATAGAAACAAGAGAATACCAAAACAAAAACCAGGACGCCGAATGCCAGGTCCCTCCCCTCCTTCACCCGCCTCTCCCTCCTGCGCTAGCACGTCGCCTTGGGATCCCCGCTCCAGCCAGCGCACTCTATTATTTCGCCGCCGCAACACACTACTAATTACAAACAGACGTGACATTGCGCCCTACCTGTCAGTACCGACGCTTGCCCTCCACGACTTGACGTTTCCTTTTACTCCAGTCCTTTTCGCTTTTTGCCTCCCACGTCCTTTGTTTCTTCACATTCTTTTACCTTTTTCGACCTCACATATTGACGTTGCGACCAGAAGCGCGTTCGCTTTTCGCTTTTACCACCAGGGCGGCACAGCTTTCGCGCACACGATTATCTACGAGTGGATGTAGATCTCAATAAGAAGAGACGGATTCTGAGCAGGCCCGCCGGCGCATTGCGTGACGCCAGGCGCCCGACCTATCGAACAGCAACAGAGAGACAAACCTCGCCGAAACGAGACCATTTCTCTGCACATCGCCACTTTCCACACAGCATCGCGCACACGGTCATACGCAGGAATGGCCAACAACGACCCCTCGGAGCGGCGCATCCTGCCCCAAAGCTCACAAATGAACTCGTTTTCGTTCGCGCCCTCTCCATACCAGCAGCCACTACAAGAGACGCAGCAAAGAAGTGAGTCTATTTTGTCTTGCTTCCGAGTCTGAAGGGCGAATGGGGGACACCATAAACAACTTGTCACCGCAAGAAGACATCTGTTTCTTGTCTGCGCACGAGCAACACATGCGAATGCATGCGCGAGGGACATGCGCCGGTGTCTAATGAGACGAGGTGCTTCGAGTTTATATCAACATATCTAACGGCTCTTTTTACCCCCCACAGATTATGTCTTTGTTGACGAACACAACCGCCATAAGCGGTTAAAGGGTAAGGGCAGATGCACAAAGTATCCGCGCGGCTGCTTGGAGTCGACCAGACATAGCTAACCGCGCTCTGTTGGGCCTTGACAGTGATGCGAGCTTGCGAGGGATGCCGGAGAAGAAAGATCAAGTGCGACGCCGCCACGACAAACACATGGCCATGCTCGGCCTGTGTCCGGCTGAAGCTGCAATGTGTACGCCCGACCGGATACGACGGGTCGACCGACGGCCAAGGCTACGAAGACCAGCCGCAGCAAACCATTCAGATGCAGCAATCGCAACAGCTTCAGCAACAACCGCCAAACTTGCAATCACAAAACCTACAGCCACAACCCCAGCAAATACTCCCACCTCAGCAACAACAACAGCATCAGCAGCATCAGCAGCAACAACAGCAACAACAGCAGGCCATCTACACCGCGCCGCCCTTGGACTTCCGGCAGCACCAACTCGACCCCACCAGCATCCCCGACGATACGAAACAGCCACAAGGCATATACGGAACACAGGCGCTGAACTATGCCTCGCCAAACGGCGGCACACCCGCTCTTGGTATGTATGGGCAGGTTCCGTACCCAAGCCAGTCACCCTCTGGGCTCCAGTATACGACAGGGCCTCCGCCGATGGGCCTCGTGGACACGACGTATACCAGTCAGCAAGACGTTTTCCCAACCCCACCACTGCAGCAGGGCTCGCACGCTCAATCGCCATCTGATTCGGCTTATTTGACGAACGATGACAATACTAGCTATGCGAGCGGCGACCTGGCCGATTTGCTCGGCAACCTTCGCATGAACGAGGCTGGTTCGGCGCCTTACTTGAACAACCGCATGCTTGCAGGCAAGCCCGGCGACGAGGAGACGCCCGCGGTGGGTGACGATGACGACGACTACAAGAGCTCTCTGCCCCCTCTTGTATCCGGGCCAGGACTTAGAATTCGCATTCCTCCCGAGCTCATGCCCGACGACGACACGATTCTTCAGTACTTTGGCCTCTACTTTGCGAATGTGCACCCCTACGTCCCGGTTCTTGACAAGAACATTTTTTACCAGCAATGGCGGACTAATCGCGAGGCCATCTCGCCATTGCTCATCGAAGCTTTGTTGGCCATTGGTGGCCGTCTCGCGGACGACCCGGCGCAGGGACAGCAATGGCTTGCACTTGCGACACGACATGCGGACTCGTTTATGGATGTGCCCCGTCTAAGTACCCTCCAGGCTCTCTTGGTAATGCTCAAGGCACGCGAGGCTGCTCCTAAGCGTGGCTACTATTACCGGTCGTGGATGGCCATCGTTCAATGCGTACAAATGGCCAAGGACCTCGGACTCGACGAGCACTATGCGGACCACAAAGCCGGCCAGTCGTGTGGCTCGAGCCCCGCTGAGTGCCTGATGAAGACACGCATCTGGCAGACAATCTTTGTTTGCGAAGTCATGATTGGATCGCCTCAAGGACGTACAGATCTTTCTGTCACTGTGGATTCAGTCGATGTGCGGGAGCCTCCCCCGACGCCGGGTGTTGACGAGACGGACATGCAAGTGTCACGTAACTTTGTCTACCTGACACGCATCATCTGCAACGTGTCCCGCATGAACCGCATCTATGCACGCGTCAAGCGGAACAAGGACTGGGGAGCGGACCCTGAGTTCACCCGGATGAATCCTCTGCTCCACGCCTGGCCCAACGAACTTCCGGCCGACCTGACCGTCACCTTCCCATCTGACGGGACACCGCCATGGATCCCCTCGTCTTTTATCGGCAACATGCACTCGTACTACTACCTTAGTATCCTTCTTTTGCACCGACCGCAACTCCAAGTTCTTAACCCTTCATCACCTGACGGCCGGTGGAAGCAGCACATGATGGTGTGCTACTCTTCGGCCAAGCTCCTGTGCCGCTTGGAGGAGTCGATCCTGCAAGCGTTTGGCTTAAACGGGCTCCAAAATATGCAACGCGGTATCAATTTTACGATCTACTCAGTCTTGACCTGCATTCTTGTGCACTTGGTACGTCTTTGTCTCTTTTCCTTTTTCTTTACTCCGTCTCGCACTTCCGCAATCCTTGATTTTCCTGTCCAGATTTGCCGCCTTCAAAAAGGGCAAATAGCTAACTACTCAGGTCGCAATCACATCGCCTGACCCCGACTTTAACACCGATGCCCGCGAGTATTTTACGAGACACATGCGGGTCTTGGAGAAGTGCATGAGCTCGTGGCCAATGGCAGATATGCAGCGGCAGATTGACGCGATGCGTGAGGCGTTCTCGGCTGACGTGCGGAAGCCGTTTGTATTGAAGCCGACGTTCCCGTACGGCAGCCCGTCGCCGTCTTCTAGCCAGCCCAGTCCACCTCACCAACCCGGGAACAGTGCTGTGACGACACCGACAGCATCTAGTTTCCGGCCTGATAATTTGCGGACGCAATCTGTCGACCAGGTTATCCAACAGCACCAGCAGCAACAGCACCAGCAGCAACAGCACCAGCAGCAACAGCACCAGCAGCAACAGCACCACCAGCAACAGCACCACCAGCAGCAACAACAGTTGGCTACGGCTTTGTCGCAAGCCCACCCGTCGTCTGCCTTTGTCGGCCACCCGATTTCGCCTCCTGTTTCGGTCGGCGCATCCGACATCAAGTCTCTCGGCGGCTCGCCTCTAACCGGTGCTTCGCTCGGTATGATTTCTGCCGTCACGGAATCTCAGGCTCCCCACGGTCTTGGCAATAACCTCAGCCTGGCGAGCGCGCCAGGCTGGAATCCAGCGAGAATTTTTGAGTAAGTAAAGCACTTGGTTCCATCCGTTTTCCCTCTCACCATTTTTTTTAATCCCTTGTCAAACTGCTAACAAGTTTCTCTCTCCAACAGCCAGTGGAACACGACTTTCGGTACGCCCCAAGCTACCCAGAACAATTCAGCTACTTCGCAGACCAGTGCACTAAGTGCCCCTTCGTCTTCAGGTTCCGCCGAAGTCCCTACGCTCCAGGACATTCAAGCCGCACAAGCCGGTCTTACGATGAATCCCAACACTGTCTCCGCCGCGTACCCTACAGGACCGATCCCCGCCCAGCATACGTTCGTCACGCCGGCCATGTGGCAGGAATCCGTTGCCAGCGTTCTAGAAGGTGGCCTCAAGCGTAGCTGGGACTACGACGCTTAGATACGACACCCGCGCGTCAGACAACCCGACGATCGACGACCAAATGGACAGGTAGGACTCTCGGCCACACGACTGCGTCTGGCCACAGGATTCCGCCTCTTTGCTTCGACTATCTCCTCCGCTGCCTCCGTCCTCCCCTCCCCTCTTCATCGCCGCTCTCAGCTCTGCCAATCCGAAACGAGAGTGACGGCAGTCTCACTTCCTTTGAACGACATTTCCTTTTTTTCTTTTCTTTTTTTGACCGCTCCCATTTTATGACATCTATTTGGTATGCAGAACGTTATTTTTTATGCTGTCCCGATTGTTAACGACAGAACGATACTCTCTTGCCTTTATGAGCTCACTTTTACGTCTCTGCCATCTCGCTCATTCTCTTATTTCTCATTCATTTCCCAAAACATTTTTTTTTTATCTTTCCTGTTTCCTGCTTTCGAACTTTTGGTGTCAGCGAAGATCTTGTTTTTACCGCATCTACGTTTTTGGCAACATTTGAAACGGACATGTACACAAAAAGGCATTTTCTTGTTTTCCTGGGTGCTTATTATGGACACGCGTATATTTATTGGGAGTTGTGTTTTCCTTTTGTGGGAGAAACTTCATTGGGGGCGTACAAACATATGTATTTAGTATTTTGGATATTTCTATGTCGTACCTTACTTCCTTCACCTTTTTTCTCCTTTCCTTTTTTTGGTACCTATATATCTCTTTTGGACCAAACTGCATCTTTTTATATTCACTGGAGTTGATTCTTTCTTTGTGCCAAACAGCAAAATCATGAAAAGCAGATACAAAGACTGTGGGATACATTATAAAGAAAGACGCGTCATTGCGGCAATGGCATTTCATCTACATCTTTGCTTCAAATGGCGAGGACACCCCATCCAGACGAGAATTCGGATGATGATTTACTGACCTCCAGTCTTGGCATTGTCTCCAAACTCACTTTGTGGTTGATGGGCACGCCGCTCAATCAAAGCCAGCAGATCGTCCCAAGCCCAACTGTACGGCACGCCCTTGCTGTTGCCGGCTGCCGGTGCACCGAAACGGGTTGCTGGCGGCAGCTGGATAAAGGGGAACTTGTCCGAGGTGGTAAAGAGCTTGGCCCTCTTTTGGGGTGTGGCAGAGTTTGCCGCAGGGTTGGCTGTAGTCGGCCGAGTCACCGTGGGATTGGCTGCCGTGGCAGCCGCCGTAGTCGACACCTGAGTATCGATAAAGTTGACGATCCGCAGCTTCTCGCGCGCCGGCACAAGATCGGCGACAGAGACCGTCGCCAGACGAGGCCGGCCGACCAAATTCATGGTGGTAATGTCCAGCTGAGTGTTGGCAGGAATGTTGCGGACAAAGCGGCGCAGAAGCTCACGGTCTGGATGGCGGGCATAGGCCGGCAGACGCAAGTGGATGAAGACGACAAAGGGCGACGAGGTGTACAGCACGACAAGAAACGGCACGATACCGCAGATGGTGACTAAAGTGTTAGAGCGTCCAAGTAGGAAGAGAGAGGGGGGAGGGGGGGGGAGGGACAGGGCACACACTTCCAACGATCTGCCATAAAGGCTTGCTGGCGGCAACGTAGGCGGGTGCCACCAAAAAAGTGAAGAAAGCCAGACCAAACAGCGTGGTCACTTTGAGACAGGCCAAAAATGTGGTCCGGCCTGTGCCGGCATGGTAGATGAGAAGGCGTTCAGGGACTATACCGAGTAGAAACTGTCAGTGCCGGTTCAGAAAATGAGTCGAGGGGACGGAAACATACATCGCTTTGCGCCGGGCTTGATAGTGGAGTTAAAGCGCGGAGCTGAGAGAGCATCTTTGCGTGTAAAGGCTCGCCTTGAGAAGCGGAGGAGAGTAGAGTAGGGCGTGTGAGAAAGAGGCGGCGTTTTGCGTGCTATGAGGCGAGAAGCCAATGGCGATGAGAAGAAGGATCGTAAGTGAAAAGAAGAGGAGCTCGGTTGTGAGGATGGAGTAAAGGCCCGCCTGAAGGCCCCTAAGGAGGCCACCCGGCCGGGGCCTGGTCGTATGAGAGAATACAAAAAGAGCATGGCGACCACTGGGTACCAATGGGGGCGAGAGGAGTCTATAAAATGGCCATTCTATGGGAGTGGTGATGCGAGGTGAGGTTCAATTCGCTACAGTGCATTTAGTGAAGAGTCTCCCCAGAATTCCGCTAGCCCACGGTGGTTTTGTTGTATTATGTAATCAGGCGCTATTGCTTACTGAGTACGGAGTACGGAGTACGACGTATCGCAGAAGATATCAAAAGAGACTCCTCAGTCTACACAACGGAGAAAGGGAAACAAAGACCTCCAAATTAGCGGAACTACAGACATTGCTTTTAAGCTAGCCTTGAAGCCTTTGTTCGAGGGGACAGTTGTTTTGCAAGGTTTGTTATGAACCTGCTGTGTTGCCTCTTGTCGTTGAGGTTAATTTTTATGGCTGTGATTGGCTAGCGCCTGATGCAATTGGCAGGTGTGGATTACAGCGTCAAGGTACGTACTCCGTACTTAGTTCAAGGTTCCTGCCTTTTACGTCTCTCATCCATCACTCTCAACAAAACATCAACCAACTTCTCATCACGTATCATCATACGTCACCACAGCTATCGCCATGGTAAAGCCACTCACATTTAAGGGTGACAAGAAAGTCAAGAAGCGCAAACACCGCGACCGCGACCGCGACCGCGACCATGGTGACGGGAGCGAAGACTCGCGCAAGCGCAAGGCCGTGGAGGTTGCTGGCGGCGACGAGACTGTGGCCGATGACGACACATGGGTCTCGGCCGAGGCTATAAGCGATGTCTCTGGGCCAGTCCTGATTGTGCTGCCCGGCACGAGCAACACAAAACCGACGGCGCTCGCGTCGGACGCCAACGGCAAAGTCTTTGCTCTGCCCATCGAAAACATTGTCGACGGCAACCCAGCAAGTGCCGAGCCACACGACGTCCGCCAGGTCTGGGTGGCCAGCCGTGTGGCAGGCACAGACCATTTCCTGTTCAAGGGCCATCACGGCAAGTACCTGGGCTGCGACAAGTATGGGCTCTTATCGGCGACGTCGATTGCGGTGTCGCCATTGGAGTCGTTTGTTTTGGTGGACGCTGCTGCATCGGCCCAAAGCAAGGACGCCGTGCCGCAGGAGCCTGAGATCTTTCAGATCAAGACACTCCGCGATACCTACCTCGCAGTCCAGCCACCCAAAAACACCAGAGCTGCTTCCAAAGCGGATGCCGTGCCAGAACTGCGTGGCGATGCAGCCGAGGCTGGCGTGTTCACAGGCGTCCGCATCCGAATGCAAGCCCGCTTCAAGCCACGCATCAAGGCGTCCAAAGAGGAAAAGGCGCGCGAGAAGGTGAGCCGGCGTGAGCTCGAGGCGGCTGTCGGCCGGCGGCTTGAGGATGATGAGGTCAAGCTGCTAAAGCGGGCGCGGCGTGAGGGAGACTACCACGAGCGGCTGCTAGACATGAAAGTCAAGGGCAAAAGCGATACCTACGCGTGAGTGGTTGGACGGTGAAGAATTATGGCGCGTTTGTATGTGTTTATGTGTATTTAAACTATACTGGCATTGGCATTGGCATTGGCATTGGCATGGGTAAATGGATATATGAGCAGGGAAGAAAAACAGATAGCTGCATAGTCGAATAATAGCAAAGATACCCTTCTCTTCTCGCCCTCTCTTATTTCCTTGCCTCCTCCTCATTTGCAGTATCGACTATGCAGGCGGCCGCCATGCACGAATCTTGCCATCTTCGCCACACGTGTAGACCACCTGCTGCTCGTCAAATACACAGAAGCCACGCACAATCTCAGAGCCGTGTGCCCCTGGCAACCCAACAACCGTATCGAGCGCAAACGCCCAATCCTCCCCCTTTGTGAGGTGCGCCAACTGGAACATTTCGGAGCTGTAAAATTAAAAAGTTAGTTAATGCCATTAAAGGATGTAGCGGGAGCGGTGCACATACTCTTGTGAGCCCGAACCGATGACAGCACCGGCCTGGCCGCCCGACTTGGGCAGCACATTGGCCACATACTGGCAATTGATCGCCTGCCGCACATCGCCAAAATCGTGCGTTGCCGAACCGGCCTCACGGGTCTCTGCCAAATCGTACAGTGCCAGCTTCTCGTCGTGTGAGAGAGCATACACTTCCGTATCATTCAGGAATCCGGCATGGTGGACTGATGCGCCGTGGTTAAATGCCTGGATCACAGCCTCATCTTCGTCTTCGATGCGCGTATCGCTAACATTCACAAGACCATCCGTTGAGCCAGACAGCAGGATGTGAGCATTCGTCGGGTGAAAGTTTAGCTCAGTGACGTCGTCACTGTGCACGTCGTTGTACCGCACCTTGGGCGTCGGGCCGTTACGGATGTCCCTGCGTGTATGAGCAACGAAATAGAAACATAAAAAGTAAAATACAGGAAAGGAAAGCTCACCAGATCACAATTGACGCTTGGTAACCGGCCAGTTCAGTCCCAACAGCTACGGCCTGCGTCGAGAAGTCGCAAGCCAACGACATAATGTTTGCATCAGCAGAGCCTGGACGTCAGTCTCCCGTTCTTCCGTTCTTGGGTTTCAGGCGCTGGTATCCTCTCGATGATAGGTCGACCTACCAACTTTGGCGCTTGCTTGAGATCCTGCCGCAGAGTCGCGCAGATCCCAAAGCGCCACTGTGCCGTTCTCGCCAGCCGTTGCCAGCACACATCCTGCCGTGTCGAGCGCCCTCGCCGTTGTGAGATTGCCGTGTGATGTTGTGAACGTGCGCTTGGGACCGGCGCCGATCCGAAGAGGGTCGAAGAGAGAAAGCTTGCCGTCGGTCGAAATTGAAGCTAGCCCAGATGCAAGAGGAATCAGGTCCAGCACATACGGTGGTGTGGACCCCGGGAACTGGAACTCGTCGATACCAGCGAGATGATACATCGTGATGGGCATGAAATGGAGGAGTATATAAAAATGAAAGAACGAAAAAAAAGGAAGATGTCGAATATAAATTTAGAGAAACCGTTCAATCTACGTTGTAAAAATAGTGAGTAAATTTTGCTACCCTTCAGAAACCATACAATTCGTGCAATATTGCTGCTGTGTGTGTCGATAATATTGTGTAGGATGCAATGCACTGAAGATGAGAGAGAGGCCGTCTGAAGTTGAAGAACTTGTGGTGAAAATGCTTCTCACCAAAAGCCCAATCGTCAAAATGACTAAGCTCGAGTGCACTATACAAAAGCGGGCCCTGCGCCTTCCTTTGCACATCATTGGCTTACCAATACTACCGGTCACAAGGTTGCGACATTGCCCTACTCAGTAATTATGCCTGCCGCTACAGGAGCTCTCAATGACTAGTGCCGGATTCATCTTGCCAGCTTGCACCAGTTGTGTTGCGCCTTCCTGGCCTTGGACCTGAAGCCCCGTCCGCCGTCCGTTCGCTCCTGCCGTCTCCTGGCCCAGCGCTCCTTCTGCTTGGTGATTGCACGACCGACGACACAACGCCACGACGTTGATCTCGTAACCCTGCAATTCCACAATCTCACCAACAATCCTGCCAGCTACGCCAACACGACCTGGCTTCCATTCGCACGCTTGACATTCCCATACATTACACGTCCTCTTCCACCAGTCTCATTAGCCTGCATCTTCCCATGCCACACAATCTGTGGCGCCCCATCCGACGCACGTCCTCGTTGTCCTCCCCATCGATTGAAGCGATGATTTGACGTTGTTATTTCTTTCTTACCACCAGCCTATGCTCTGAGCATCATCGTTTCCCTCTTCTCCTCCTCGAAGAAATCCACATCTGCTGGCTTGCTAGCATTCCGCGATGCGGCAGTCCTTCGTTTGGACGCTCCGTAGGTGCCACGTTGACCATATATGGTCTCCCGTCTTCTGCTCCCCTCTCTCCGGAGCTGCCATACTGACGAGTCTACTTTACAGTGCTTCTGCAGGGCGTCGCTGTCAACTGTGCCGAACCACGAAATGACAACGGTCACCCGACAAATAAGGGCGGTGCCGGCCCTGCGACCACCGAAGATGTTATCTATTCCAGCCAGAACGAACGCTTGCCCGGCGCCGACCTTGTCGACGCTGCCCTCTCAAAGCTCTCCACGATACCAAGCCAACCCTACCACAAACAACGACGTCCGGCCGGCATGTTTTCGACAGCCTTTCGTTTCGTCCTCAAAGCCGCCCCGAGCTTCTCCATGCGCGGACCGCCGCCACAACAGCCACAACACTCTTCATCCTCCTCACAACAACAGCAGCAGGCGTCATCCTTTGGCAAAGCACTCCCGGCACCTTTGAGCGAAGCTGTCAGTCTGCTTGAGGAGTCGTCCGCGCGCTACAACAACCCCGACGCCCTCTACCTCCTCGCCGAGATGAACTACTTTGGCAACTACACATACCCGCGCAACTTCCCCGTTGCTTTTGACTACTACCTTGAGCTCGCCGACAGCCACGGCAACAGCTCCGCCATGTACATGGTCGGCCTCATGTACTCTACTGGCATCGGTGGCGCCGTCGAACCCGATCAGGCTCGCGCCCTTCTCTACTATACCTTTGCCGCCCTTCGCGGCCACACCCGCGCCGAGATGACTGTCGCTTCGCGGCACCATGCCGGCGTTGGTACGCCCCGAAGCTGCGACGAGGCCGTCAAATACTACAAGCGCGTCGCAGACAAGGCCATCGCCTGGTACCGCTCGGGCCCACCAGGCGGCATGGGCTGGGTCCAGCAGCCGTACCGTATCGCAGACGAGGTTGGTGGTGTCTACGGTGAGGGTGCGAGTGCCGTCAGCTCTGGGATCAACGCTATGCGTGCACAGCCGCACTCGGACGCCTACGCCTCCATAGAAGATATCATTGAATACTTGGATCTTATGGCGCAAAAGGGTGACTTTAAGGCCGCACTCAACGTTGGACGCATTTACTACGAGGGCCAGCGCGGCCTGGACCGTGATATGACGACCGCCCGCAAGTACTTTTTAATGGTAGCGAGCAAGTACTGGAAGAAAGACGGCCGCGCTGTTGAGAACCCCAAGGTTGGCCTCGACAAGACCGCAGGCAAGGCGGCTGGCTACCTGGGCCGCATCAACATGCGCGGCGACGGTTTGGACGAGCCCAACTACGAGCGCGCCCGCTCCTGGTTCGAACTTGGCATTAGCCAGGGTGATGCCCAGTCGCAGTACTACATGGGCCTGATGCTCATCCACGGCTATGGCGGCCAGAAGAACATTGCAAAGGCCACCGAGCTGTTTCGTGCCGCCGCTGAGCAGGACTACGCACCTGCCCAAGTCGAGATGGGCGTGCTGCACTTGGATCAGGGCCAGCCTGAAGACCTGCGCGTTGCCAACGATTACTTTGAGCTTGCTGCGCGCTATGCGAACATCGAGGCCTTCTACTACCTTGCTGAGATGATCCACCACGGCGTCGGCCGCGACAAGGCCTGCGCCCCCGCCCTGGCCTACTACAAAGGTGTTGCCGAGAAGGCCGACCCGTTGGTCTCGTCGTGGACTGAGGCCAACCAGGCGTACGAGTCCGGCGACTACGAGTTGGCACTGTTGGAGTATTTGGGCGCTGCCGAGCAAGGCTACGAAAAGGCCCAGAACAATATCGGTTACATGCTGGATCCCCAGCAGTCGAGCCTGCAGCTGCCCTCGTGGCTGTCTCTCTCTTCGTCATCTTCGTCTTCGGCATCGTCGCGTAAGCAGGGTCTGCTGGACAACCCGACGCTGGGTCTAATCCACTTCACCCGCTCGTCGCGCCAGAACAATGTCGACTCGCTCGTCAAGATGGGCGACTACTACCTTAACGGCATCGGCACGGAGAAGGACATTGACAAGGCCGTGCAGTGCTATGCGGGTGCTTCTGAGTACCACCAGAGCGCCCAGGCCCTGTACAATCTGGGCTGGATGCACGAGAACGGTGTCGGCCTAGACCAGGATTTCCACCTGGCCAAGCGCTATTACGACATTGCACTCGCCACCAACGAGGAGGCCTATCTTCCTGTGACACTAAGCCTACTCAAGCTTCGCATCCGGAGCGCATGGAACACGCTGACCCACGGTTCGATTAACTCTATCCAAGACGAACCTGCACCCGCGCGTTCCTGGTCGTTTAGCCAATGGGTCGACACATTTGTAAGTAGCGGTCGCTATGCCGACGACGAGGATCTGTACGACGACCTGTACGACGACGATGGCTATATGGACGATGATATGGGTGACGGCTATGACGAGCTGGACGAGTTCTCGGTTCTCGAACCCTTTGTCATTGTCGGTCTCATTGTGGCCATTATGTTTTTGCTGTACTACCGGCAGCAGAGACAACAGGCGGCGCAGCGGGCTCGTGAACAGGAGGAAGAGGACGAGCGCAATCGGCGTCAGCAGCGGCAGCAACAACGTCAACAGCAGCAGCAACCGTTCCGGCCTCAACAGCCGCCACAACAGCCTCCACAACAAAACGGGTTTGCCGGCGGTATGTTCCCGGCACCCGGCGATCCGGGTCAGTTTGATTGGCTGGCTGGAGGGGTTGGCCATTGATAAGGGGAGAAAAGGGATACAATAAAAAAAACATAAAAGATATGAATTGATGACGGTTGATATTGTAGGAGAGCAATACGCTGTACGAAGGCCGAATAGGATGTTTTGTTTAAATTCACTAGAAGTTTAGCGAGTTTGAATACATTTGTTAAAAACATGTTGAGGGCCAAACCCCCCAAAAAGGGAGATGCAGGTACGTTGATGAATACTGTGTTTAAAAACAAACATCACGAAATCAACAAAAAAAAAAACGTACAGCAGCGGGTATTCGCTGGTCGTCACCGACCCAACTACTAATCCGCCGATTAAAGGTTTAACTAGGGGAGAGCGGACGGGATCCCGTGTATTCCTTTATCTATGGCCGTACGTGAAAGACACACGTACTAGACTCCATTATAAGGTGGATCTATACCCAATCCACACCTAGATCTCCACGAAGAAGCCGTGACTGACAGAGAACGACTGTCTGCTTGACTTTTACGACGTACGGCGCCTTCTGTTCTGGCGAACGTACTATTATAAGCCGATGCAGCCGTGTTTTTATTTCAACTTTTGACAATACTCACACCAGCTTCTGTTGTCAAATTTTTCATGTATGCATCACTTGTTGACATTCTTATAAGTCAGCACCGTCAACCACTGATACAGATCCTTGCCGACCTCCTCACCGCGCAAGAGCGGTGGCTCTTGGTGTAGAAGCAGCTATACACTGGGCGCTCCTCGTCTTGTGTGTTGGTCGAAACACCGCGGGAACAGCTTTGAATGAGAACTCGTAATTTTTAGTGTCCATCTCAGTAAAGCTGTAGAGAGAGCAAAACTCAGTAGTATCCTACTTCTAAATGGTGAGAGGTGCACCGATAAGAAGACGTTCAATACAGCAATAGAGGGACATACAGTGTAGCTGAAGTCAAGATGTGCCAAATGGGCAAAACAGCCGATCTTCGAGATTTCCAAGGGATCTTTTTCATACTGACACAATGCCTGCATTTATTTCCCCCCCTCTTTTTTTCTTTTCTTTTGTCCATTCTTCTCTTCTGTTGCTTTGTTAAGACGCCTTTTCTGCACGAGTGCACCTTCCACATCAGTAACAGCGGTGCCAGACGTCATTTCCTTGAATCGCATTTTGTGGCTGTTTTTGGCATCATCGTTTCCTTCTCCAGAGCGCGCCATGCACCTGCATACGGACTGCATGCTCCGACTGTTTTGTCATTAGGTGCTCCGTATAGGTGGCAATTGCTCCTGGCAGGCTGCTAGTCCTTGGCTACGAAGCTGGTCAATCGGTCAAATCTTTTTCAAGTTTGTCTCCTTGGGTAACCCATCTGCCGTGCAATATATTGTCCAAATACCAGGGTCAGGTCTGAAAGTTGCCAGGAAGGTGCTTCTGGCGCCATTCGGGCAGTTACCAAATCCAGAAGGGGCCATAAACACCATAATTTGTGGAGATATAAAGACTTACGCTGTATGCTGGAGGCTGCTCTTGATTATGTATTGCGTCGTATGTGAGCTGACAATCAGCATTCAGGGTTCAGTACGAAGCGTTCATAGAGCTGACCGGCCCGCGGAAGCAGGTGTTGTGCCATCCATGTCATTCGACGGCTTCGACGTCTCTCAGAAAGCAGCGGACTTGACTGGGATCATAATCAAGAAAAGGGAAAAAGAGCTTTTGTTGGGGACATCCAAAGATCGTACCGTATATCTTTCGTCATTTGGTCTACCCCATCTCTTCCCAATTTCTGTCTGTTTTTTCGTCTCATGTGGCCCTATCATCTGTGTCCCATTTTGTTCCCTTGACTATGCCAAGGCTGCGCCAATGCTTTTCTGCTGCTGCTGGTATTATTGCTTCCGCCGCCATCGCACCTGCCACGACCGAAGAAAAAAAAACAGCGCTATAAAAAAGCAATTAAGTGACCCTACCCAATTTCCGCCCACCCCCCCTTTCCGCCCGGTACATCCAGGTACTTTTTGTATGCGATCTATATACAAAAGGTACATAATATTAAAACTCAAATATCTCTACGAATAAAAATAATAAAAATATACAAAAAGTAGATTAGTTATAAATGTATATATATATTATCGATTGTCAAGCTTTTTTTAATTATATATATTATATGTAACTTAATATTTCAAGTTAAAGTTGTTTTTTTTAAAAAAAAACCAACTTCGAAAAAAAGCTCTAATAAATTTAAGTACTAGTGCGAATACCACTAAACACACTGTTACACTGTAGAAAACACTGTGCGATTTAGCTATTTTTCTTTATACAGGTACGAAAATAAATATAAAAACTTATTTCTCTTTATATTATATTTTCATAAGGCTTACTTATAATACAGTATTTTTCTTAATATTTTAAGAAGTGTTTTTTGTTGAGATATTTGAGCTTTTATATTATGTATCTTCTGTATGTAGACTGCATGTAAAGTGTACTAATAGTCGTGGGCGGAAAGGGGGGGTGGGCGGAAATTGGGTAGGGTCACTTACGTCGTAAGATACGCAATACGCCGCCCACCGTTCTCTCCTTCCCTCCTTCTCCCGCCGTGCTGGGTCACACGTTCGGGGTGCCTGATCACCCCGTTTTCCCTTTGTTTCTCCAGTCGCTAGGATCGCTACTGCCCGCGCAGGGTCTTTAGCACCCGCCCTCCGCCCAATCTGGCGCAAGTCGGCTTCGCCGCTGCAGCAGAAATTTTCTGGCACTTGCCTTTTTGGCCTTCTGGCTTCTGGAAGCTGAAGAAAGGGGAAGCGGTAATGTGACGAGAAAACGACGGGAGAATGTGTAAACGACGACCGAAAATAGGCGACGGGATTAGAAAAGGAAAGAAAGGAAAGAAAGGATGCGTCTTGTGTGTTAATTTCTGTAGTTGATAATGTCTGCCGTAAAGTCACACAGCGGTTCTGTGCTTCTTTTGCTGTTGCCTTCGTGCCTGCTTCGTTTGTATCCCATCGTGCCTTCCCAAAATGCGCCTGCCTTGTTGGTGAGCTGTGTGACCTTGCACCTTCCCTCCCAGTCATCTTGGCGTCATATCTCGTCTGTTCCCATTGCCGCCGTGGACTCATCCCACCTTTTGGTGTCCCTGCGACCCACGAACATCCTTGCTTCAGCCCGCGCAAAACTGACGACGTAATTATACGCCGCAACACAGAGCTTCCTCGACTCCCTGTGTTGGCTCGAATCGAATGCCCAGGTCCAGGCCCGTCTAGCTCCAAGCCTCTCAAGGCGTCAATTCTCCAGGGCCCCTCTTGGTCTATGTCTTGCGCCCCTCGCTCCTTCCCTAAAAGATTCACCGTCCGCCAAAATCCGCCCCGCGTTCGCTATCAAACTGTGACCCCCCTGCCCAACAATCGACAATACTGCCTCTCTAACTCGTTCGCTCTTGCTGATCCGCCGCTAATAGTACGACGTAATACACGTTCGCATACCCGGTCAAGAACGCCTTGGAGCAACGAGGGAAAGACCGAACCAGGACAGCTACAACACAAAAGAAGAAAGAAAACGACCGAACGAAGCTGCCGCCATCGGGCTCTCCTTCCCTCCCTTCCGCCCGTTATTGCCCCGGCCTTCCACACCTCGTCTCCTTCTTCTTCTCTCTCTCTCTCTCTCTCTTTTGATTGATATTCTCTCCTCTCCATCCGCTTCTTGTTTATGATCTTCGGATCCCGGCCACACGCTCTGCTCCCCGACCGCAGGCTCAATACGGTTTCGCCTCCCGCCTCCTCAAATCTACCCTCTTCACGGCACTATTCTTAGCTTCAACGGCTGGGTTCGAACGGCAGGCGCCTTGTCGCCTCTTCCTCTTTTCCTCTGCGCATTTCAATAATGCGCTCCCAACACTCTACTTTCAACGTCTAGACACTTCCTAGATACCCCTCTCTCGACCTTTACTCTTCATTTTATTTGCATTTCCCGCCCCGGTTCCGCATTCTCCAGCATCGCATACAGCTTCATTACCCCTCAGCCTCGACCTTGTCTGCTCATACACTACGGCTCCTCCAACGGGACTTTGAGGATTTCGAGGCCTTCCCACCTCTCGAACTCCTCAAGTCGCATCTCTCGCCCATCGCCACAATGAAGGGCTCTTTTCCTAAGAAGTTCAAGAGTCTTCGCGACAAGAACGGCACCCACCGTCGCAGCAAGTCATCAGAACCTAGCAGCAACCACAAGGTAGGCGAAAACGCCCCGCTCGAACAGCTTCAGATCAACGAAGCCAAAGCTAACGTCCCTTTTCCCTCATAAACAGAACCGTCCATTATCCGCCGACGTCTTCTTTTCCTATTTCAAGAGCGACGCCCAAAAACAGGCGGCAAAGGAAGAGCAAGAAAAGGAACGCTTCGATGCAAATGTACGTTTGCTTCCCAATTTCCTTTATAACAAACCGCCTCTGCCTCTCTTCTTTGCGGAGCTTATCGTGGTCACTCCTCGTACTCTTCGGTCTGGCGCACTTCACTAACATAACCCCCTGTCGCTGCTCCTCCAGGTAGAAACCATTGCCAGCCGATGCGACGAACTGCGCTTCCAGAACATCAATAGAGAACACATTCGCTTTGCGCTGCTCTCGAAATACTCCGACGGCGATGTCGGCAAGGCGGTCGAGCTCATCCAGCTCCAGCAGCAGGCCTTCTCCGGCACCCTCGTGGCATACAACCCTAATGTCGAAATGGTGGGCGCCGAAAACCGGGAATACGTCACTTGCTACCTCGATGCTCTGCTCTTCGCCATGTATGCCAAGCTTGAGGCGTTTGACTGTATGCTAAAAAACGACGACCTCAACGAGAACCAACGCAATCTGGCCGCCCTCCTCCGCCTCTGGGTCAACATGCTTCGCAGCGGGAAACTCATCCGGACAGATATGGTGCGTACGGCTGCCGGTGGTGTGTTTTGAGAAAGAGCCTTGCACTTTCTTTATTACTAACCTCAACTGTAGACTGAAACGATTCAAAACGCGCTCGCAAGTTGTGGCTGGCAAGATGCCAGCATAATTCAGCAACAAGACACATCGGAAGCTTTTGCATTCATCACAGAGACACTGCAGCTGCCACTCTTGACCCTCCAGGTCGACCTCTTCCACCAGGGCGAGCGCGATGCCGACGACCACAAAGTTGTATACGAGCGTCTCCTCAACCTGGCCGTGCCGTTCGATCCAGAAAATAAGGGAGTCAAGCTGGAAGACTGTCTAGAGGACTACTTCAACACAAGGGTAGACGTGCTACGAGACAGCGCAGACGACAAAACGAGTGCCGAAAAGGTTGCCCAAACGCACATTGATACTGCCAACGTTGTTTCTCCTGAAGGTATCGAGAACGTCAGAACGACTGGGGCTACACAACCTGCCCCGGGTGTCACCGCCGACACCACACCAAAGGCCGACGAGACGGTCGGAACTGTTGAAACTATCGAGGGCGTTGCGACCAACACCGAAAGCACTAAGACCGAAAACGATGCCGCAAAACTTGACGATGTAGAAAACGCCAACACCGAAATTACCGCCACCAACAGTACCTCCGCGAGCTCCGAAGGCACGAAGAGCATCAGCGGGTCCACCAGCACAACCGATGCAGCCAACACCAACATCCTCACGGCAGCAACAACCTCAACCACGTCGGATAATGCCACTGCCACTGCCACTGCCACTGCCACTGTTGCCAAAATCGAAACCAGTGGGCTGGAGCCCGCTCCTCTCGCTACTGTCACCGCGTTCCCCACGGCCATGTCCCCCGGGGCAGATCGGACGAGCGAATCATTCGACAGAGACCCTGCACCCATGGTCCGCCGGTGGACTATGCTAGAGCCTGACACGCTTACTGCCGAAAGCCCAGCTGAGTCGTCAACTTCTGCCGAACGCCGTGCATCTGCCGCTCCTCGCCAGCGGTCGGCAAGCATCATCCAGCGTATCGTTATCGAGGATGGCAAGCCTTCAGAGCCACGGGAAGCTTCGACGATGCTGCAGCAATTCAAGAAACAGGGGTCTACCATCATGAAGGCCGTCACTATTCCTGCTTGGCAGTTCTTCCGCCTTATTCCGTGGCACTCAACATCAAATAGTGAGCCCCAGAGTGACGTGGAAGTTATGCGTCAGTTCAATAAGCGGCCCGTTGTCGGCATTTGCCTCAAGCGCTACTTGATGGACAAGAATGGCCAGTTTCTGCGGCATAACACCTACATCGATATCCCCGACAGCCTTCGCCTTCCCTACTTTATGATGGGTGAGGACGGTCAGTCCCGAGAAGGGAATGCGCTGAGCCAAGGTTACAAGCTCGTGTTGCAGTCTGTTGTCTGTCACCGTGGTGTGTCTCTGCATAGTGGCCACTACATATCCTTTGCCCGTGTCAACCCCAAGCTCCTCACGGATAACCGCCGCCACGATTTCGATCCACCACCAGACTACGAAGAGCAACAATGGGTCAAGTTTGACGATCTTGACGTGGACAGCCGCGTGACGCCTGTCGACGATATCAAGGCTGCTCTGAAGGAGGAAATGCCCTATCTCCTCTTCTACCAGATTGTCCCTGTCATGGATCCCAACTCCTCGACGACAACAGTCAACGAGGTCAACGAGCCCCCCTCGTACGTCGCCTCGACAAACAATCTGGCAGGGACACCTCCCGTCGCCGATCGCCTTGATGTCAACGGTAGCAACTACTTTGACTCGTCAACCTGGGGCGGCTCTACGACTACCGGTCCTAGCATTCGCTTTTCCTCTGAGACGGACCGTCCTCCACGTTTTAGTCTTGACGACGAGTCTGTCGGATCTTCTTCGTTGATTGCTAATGCTAGACGGGCAGCCGAGTCTCGTCGCGGCAGTCTCGCTTTCACTGGCTCTATTGTCACTACGCCCGTCATTACGCCTGAAGGCGGACGCTCGCCCGTTATCACCCCATCCGACGAACCATCCACAGCACAAAGGTTGTCCAGAGCCGCCGCGCGCCTTACGGGCAAGACAAATCGCAGCCGACCTCCCAGCCAGGCTGGTGAGGGTCGCATGAGTCTCACCATGTCGCGTCTTGGCGGGCTTGTCCGACCCAGCAAGGAACCCCTCCGTCTCTCCGAGGATGGCATCGATGCATCAACGGCTACAATACCTCTCACTGCGAACACACTCGTCCCCAGTGCCGCCCTGTTCACAGTACACACGGCCCCCGCGGCCGGTACGTCAGGATCGACGACCACATTCGGTGGCCAGCCCCTGGAGACTGTGCCGTCTGTTGACAGTGGCTTGCCCCGTAATCCGCCCCAACCCCCGGCCTCCAACGCCCATCCTGCCCAAACAACCGATGGCCAAGACGAAGTGGGGCACACGCACCACCACCATCATCACCACCATCACCACCATTTCCGCCGCAAGGAAAAGGATGGCGAGGCTGCCGCCGACGAGTCCGCTCCCGACTATGTCGCATCGGGTGGCAAAGACAAGGGCAAGGACAAGGAAAAGTCCAGAAACAAGGGCCTGCCTGAACGCGAGTGCTCGGTTATGTAGGATGACCAGGCACAAAGCCCTTGGTATTAGTGGTATTGCTGTTCTTGACTTCTCGCTCTTGGAAATTTTTGGCTTCCTTGGTTTTTTTTTTCTTATTGTTTTACGCCTGTCGTTTTTCAGACGATATGTCATTCTGGAGTTGCATTGCCGAAAAGGGGCCGGTTCTTTTCATAATTATTCCTCACATATAGACAAAGGAACGGAGCATAGCTTTGCGCGGTTCTTGGATTTTTCTTGTCTTTGACCGCTACCATTATTTTTTGGGTTGTTCTTTTCTCTATCTTTCTTTTTGCTTCTTGATACTCCTGGGAAATGAAATGATACCACTTGCTACTTTGGATTACAAAAAAGTTAGTGATTCGTTTAGGCGTCTAAGCACATGTGTTTCAAAATTTCGTCGCTTAAGTCTACATGTGTATGTCGATAATCATAGATACATATCAAAAAAGTCATATAGTAGCTGAAAATCAGTCAAACTCAGCTCATGCATTTCATGTCACATCAGCTATGTCGTTTACATGTGTAAAATCTCATTTGGCTTGCTATGTTTGTAACTGGCCCTTTCTCATAGAGGAAGGAGCACGTGAAATGGTGATAAATCAAATCATTGTATGTTGGAACATGGATAGTGATAAAATGGTGGGACACAAGAAATAAATGTCATGGTAAAATAGATACAGGACGAAGAATGTCGAATTTTTCTGGTTATGAATGAAAAGGTTGAGCTTGACAAGGCTGGGAGAGGAGGCTGAGTAAACAAAGGAAGTCAAGCAAATGCACACCCAAGTTGCTGTATTCCCTGGTCTGCACGATCCTCGATTCTCATTCTTTTTTGTTTTAGCTTCTGGTTTTTACAGCAAGCTTAGAAGTGCTTGTGGTGGTGCTTCTTCTTCTGGTGGCGCTTGTGGGAGGCATCCTCCTCAACATCGCGAGGGCCATGCTCGTGACCCTTGTGGCCCTTGTGGATGTGATCGAGTGGAGGCCACGTGCTTTTAAGCGTAGGAATACATACCACTACCACTGACATAATTTGATTTTCAGAGACCAGAAACAGAAGCTAAAGGAATATACTGGGCAAGGTATTGAGAACGACGAGCATGGAAACCGACGAGTGATGCACACAGTCGGGTCCGGTTACGTGGTTGGAGTGACTGTGGAACACTGGGTGAAGTCTGGATAAATGCTGCAGAACCGTCTTGCGTGGCCGCCACCGCATCCACATAAAAAGGCGCCTACACAATATTCTGCACCGTGGCAATATGAGACGGAAACCCGGCACAAAAAGAGACAAAGTCCTGAGACGATCAACAACACAAAGATGCAATTAATGAGGATTAATGTGAGTGTTCTTCAAAGGTAAAAATGTGCCCAGCAGAAGCTGCCAGACTTCTGAGAATACGTTGAATGTCAGAGAGAGAGAGATTAAAGAAAACAATATCAATAAATTTAGCGAACAGAGACAATACCCGCTACGGCCTCTCTTTCTTGTCAATGGGGGTATAAGTCGGGCTTCGGGGATCGGGGACAGGCAACAATAGCCGAGCCATGAAATGCCAGCGCTGCCGAAACTTGGAGAGGGGATAGGGTATAAATAAACAAGAGAAAGGAAAACAAACTGCCAAGGAAAGATGAAATAAACAGGAGATAGAAACAAATAAACATTAACAAGACTAAAGAATTCCATATCACGCTGTCAAGTTTCGTCCGGCGACATGTGCTGAGTGCTGTGTGGCCATCATCAAAATCTCATGTTCCAGAGCTCCTGAATGCATCGTCCCTGATTGCTAAAGATGCTCCCATAATTTTAGTTTAATGGTAGGTCCATTCGGCGATTTTATTTCGTCTTGCCTTTGCCATTTGCCACCAGCACCAGAGAACAGAACCAAGATACCAATGGTATGGCGGTGTTCGATGAGATTCTGCCAGGCACGCAATGTTTCTTTTGTTCGACACTATCTCGATATCGTGATTCTTTGCCTCGCTCATCCTTCAATCTTCACATATCTTTATATATGTTTAGGGTGGTAGACAAGGGGGAAAAGGAGCATAGTAGCTATGCTTTTGATTTTTGTTTGATTTTTATATATATATATATGGTGAAAATGCGAGGAATAATAACACAGAAACGAAACAAAGATGGAAAGTAGAAGGATCAAAACGCCACAGCCAGACCTCGAGGGAAGGAAGTAAATACCAAAATGTACACAAAATGAAAGAGATGGGAGTGGAGGAGTTTGTGAAGAGAGGAACGAATGTGAGATGAAGGGAACGCATAAACAAAATGGGACAAAGGCGTGGCAGAATTGAGATGGCTTCCATTGCTGATGTTGCGTCTTTTCCTATAACGAGAAAAAAAAAAGAAACAAAACATGAAAAAGAGACCCTACGCGTTTTTCTATCCCTGAACCAGGCCCAGCGTACACATACGCACATACATGTTTGACCCATTAAAATGCTCGTCCCTTTGTTTCGTCTTTAGTCGTCTTTTTGTTCTTTTTCGTTTTCGCTTTTTCGTATTTTTGATGCGGTTTCTCGCCCTTTTTTCAACGTCGTCTTCGTTGTCGTCGTCGTTGTTGGTTTCGACTGTCATACACGTTCACGTCACGGCTCATGTCGCCAAGCTTAGAACGGCACGTTGTTGGGAGGAGCGTGAACCGGCGAGCCGTCGGGGTTCAGCTCAATGTCCTCACCGCCAGTCTCAATCGAGATGCCGAGACCGATCTTGGCTTGTTGCTGCAGGCTGTTAGAAGTGCACGGGAAATGGAGAGACAGAAAGGCAGTGAAAGAATGGGGTACTGGTACTCACAGTAGCGTGATCAACGTCAGCAGCAAAGGTCATCATGACGGGGGGTGCTACCCGCTTCTCAAGCAGAACACCCAGCTTGCCCCGCGAGTCCAGCTGTGCGCGGAAGGTCGACATGCGGAAGTCGTACTTGGCACCAAACGTGGTCAGACCCTCCTTCTGCAGGCCACCGCCCATGACGCCGCCACCCTGGCCGGGAACCAGCGACAGAGTCATGTCAACACCAGCCTGTACGCTCTCAGACAGACGGCGCCAGAAGCTCGTGTTGATAGCGCCCTGGGGGTGCATCTGGGCAGTAGCGACCCAGTCGCTGGACTGGTAGCGGGCGCAGTAGGATAGAGCAGCATCCGGGGGCTGCGACAGGGCAGCGCGCTGCCACACACCCTCGAGACCAAGCGCCAGCTTGGGGGTGACGGACTGCAGGTAGCTGGCAATGTAGATGCCGGTCAGGCCACCGTCAAGGACGGACGGGTTCATCATCTTGAGCGAGGTCGTGAAGTCACGGCCAATGTACTCGTGCTCGAACTGGGCCATCTGCTGGCCGTCGCCGGGCGCCAGCTGCAGCGAAGCCTTGCTGACGAGCGCGTTTGTCCAGCGGTAGTTGAAGCGGGCCGAAAGCTGGCCCTCGTTGTCGACATTTCCTTGGCAGAAGACCTACACATAGTTAGAAAGGGACGTCTGACAAGAAACAACTAAAACAGTAAAAGTAAAAGCGGCGGCGGTGACTGACCTGGTTCGTGCCGTAGAGAGCGGCAAAGGTGTACGGTTGTAACCGCTCGCCGAGGGCAAACTGGTGCGACACCTGGAACAAAGGCGATACGCTAAACGGCTTCGTCAGGTCGGCCTTGATGCCCGTGAACATGTGGTTGTTGAGCAGCACATCACGCTGCACCTCTTTGGCCAGCGACTCGACCGTGCCGGGGTTGCTCAGGCCGAACTTGTCGCGGCGCTCCGTGAATGACCGCCACGCATCTGTGATCGACACTGCCACCGGGTTCGTCTGCAGGAACGACTGCAGCGCATCTGTTGCCGACGCCATGGCTGTGGCTGTGTGTGTATACGTGTGTTGTGCGTGTGTTGTGGGAGAGAAAGTGTTTTCGCGGGGCGCTTTTTCGAGGCGCAAAGAAGAGGAGGGATGAGGGGTGTTGTGGCGGCTGCTGTTCGCTTCGCCAATCGTCAAGTCAATTCGGCCGCGTCGGTTTCGGGGGTGTACTGGGCAAGGACGGAGGCGACCGGAGGAGGAGAGAAAGAAGACGTAGAGAGGGAGGGGTGGTCTGGTGGTGTGGATGGTGTCGTCGACGTCGACGCCAAATGGAGACTGGAACAAGGAAAAAAACTTGTCCGACGAGAGTTGGCGCGGAAAAAAATGAACAAAAAAAACTGGGGATTGGAGAATGCACTGTAAACTGTTGGGCGGCGCTGCACGCAAATGGGCGATGACGTGCAATTCCGGGGTCGTTCAGATGGGCTTGGGGCTCGTTTTTTGACTGAACTGGGTTTTTGTTTTGGAGATATTTAATTAAGATGTCTTGGTAATCTGATATTTTATTCCATGTTTCTCAATTGTGCTCTGAGGAAGGTGCCCTGCGTCACAATGCGGCAAACAGTGGCAGATATTTCGACAGCTCCTTCCCTCTCCTCCCCCGGTAAAAGACGGTCGGCGCTCGCGGCTGGAATCGCCTGGAAGCCACGGCACGTGCCTTGGAAGATAAGTGCACGTGACCTGTCACTGTGAATTCCAGCCAGAGAGTTTCTCAAACAGAGCAAGACAAACAAAAAACAATGACAACGTAGACAGATTGAACTTTGAGAAGCTTATTCGTACGCTTTGTTGCATGCTCAACAATACAAACTTAATTTGCGGCCAGCTGTTCTTGATGGCCGGTTGTTTGGCCATTGGCGATGTAGGACTATCGCGCCCTGATTGGTCAGACAGATAATCAAAAGACGGACTGAAGAGTACTCCGTACGTCGTACGTTCGTAGAAGATACGACGTACAGACATGGACTTTAGGACAGTATATATAATCTAGCTGGCCATCTGTATGAGCCTCCTACAGACTGAATTGACGTCTTGACGCAGAGAGGAAATGCCACCAAAGCTGTACCTATGGCTCATCAAGATTTGAGATCTCAGCGGCTCGCCCCAAGACTTTGCTATCAGCTGTACTCCGTATTATCTGTATTATCGCTCTCTATCAGCATTGGGTCGTGGTTATGTAAAACAAAGCACGCCTCGTCTGCCACCCCAAAGCGCTATCTAATCATCACAACCACGGTAAACGTCAGCCAGCCCTTTGCACCCAAAGGTCAAAAGTACCATTTATCTCTTGAGGTATTTTTGCTCGGATATCTGCTTGCATCGACAGCTTCATCAGTTAAGCTTCCTGTCTCTCTTGCTTTCCTTTATCTCTTCAGTCTTCAATTGTTCTCTTCCACTGTCTCTTTCCCTCTTTGTACGTTGTTACAGGTCGCCACCACTGTCTATTGGCGGCTGCACTTGCCTCTTCCGAGGATATCCTTTGCTAGCCTTGCTCGTTTTCGTCTATTCGCGCCTGCCAATCGATAAGCACCAAGCATTGTCCGCTACTGCAGCCGCTCCTTCCTCTCGACTCCGCAGGGCCCTACCTTCCCTCTCGGAACAGTGCAACTTGGTACAACAAGCTTTAGACCGAACATTATCGTGACTTCCAATTTCAAGCTTCATTTCTGTCTCCTTTCTTTTCTGGCATCTAGTCTCTTTTTCGTCCCTTTTTCGTCTCTACTTCTTCCCTTCGTCCACCCCACGTCGGTCCAGAACCTTGCTCCAGCAGCTCGCCACGTTAGCCCCACTTCCCCAGCTGGACACGCTGCTACCACCCCTCCTTCAGGCGTCGAGAGACAGCTCGTAATTACAACCCCGAAGAAATCAGCTGCGAAACAACAGACCTCTATCTCGTGTGCTCAATACAAACATGGATACACTGCTGTGAGTCGTCTCTTTGTTTTCTGCTGCTTGTGCTGCTGTCCAGCTTTGAGTTTCCTAGCTGTTGGCGCGTCCATCATCACGACGAGCCTCCTTGCATGTGATCTCTTTCCAAATAGGCCGTGCACGACGAGGCTGGAGTAATGGGACGGGACAACTGCCGGCAGCGAATGCATTCCGACATTTGAGAGTAGTCTCGCTGTCAGCATTCAATATTGACAGGGCTTCACTAACACACACAAAGTACGGCCGAGATCGCGGCCAACGCGCCTCGATATCGTCGCAAGAGCTCCACCTTCATCGACGGCATCCACGATGTCTCCACGGACCCGAATCACATGGCCCCGGCCCAGCTCTACAGCACCATGTCCGGTCGGCTGTTCCACTCTGGTCGTATTGCGATCGTAATGGTTGGCCTGCCGGCGCGCGGCAAGACGTATGATACCCAAAGAACATCAATAAGAGAATGGCGATATGGTGAAGACGGACATATGTGGACATAACGCTGACAGCAACTGGACAACAGACACATCTGTGTTTCCCTATCTCGGTACCTTCAATGGTTGGTATTACTTTGGCTCTCATCTACAGGATTGTGTATCCCTCTAACTCGACTCCAGGCTCGGTGTCAAGACACGCATCTTCCATTTGGGCGACTATCGTCGCGCGACTGTCCCGGGCGGTGAAGTGCCGGATGACTACTTCTTCCCCAACGCCACGCCGGCATCCATTATGCTTCGGCAGAAGATCCTCAAGCGGTGCCGCGAAGACATCTACTCTTGGCTGAACCACGCCAACGGACAAGTTGCGATCTACGATGCCGTAAACCCGACGGCTGCTGCCCGGCGGGCTCTTGCCAAGGAGTTTGCAAAGCACGATGTGCAGGTGCGTTAGATGCCTTTCATTCTTTTTTTCTTTCTATTTCGTATGTGCTAACAGATGTAGACACTCTTTCTCGAGTCGTATGTTGACGACCAGCGGATTTTGACTGAGAATGCTCGGAACGTCAAGATATCTTCGCCTGATGTAAGCGTATCGTCAAATTCTATAAACGCTCTAGAGGGGCCTGTCTAACATTATATTCTTAGTTCGCCGGCATGGATCCCGATGAGGCAGCCCAGCTGTACCTGAAGCGCATCGACGCCAAGATTCCCGTGTTTGAGACCATGGACGAGAAGGAGCTCAACTTTGTCAAAATGATCAACGCCGGCCAAAAGTTCTTCTACAACAACGTCTCCTTCAACTACCTCTCGCACCGCATTGTCTTCTACCTCACCAACCTGCACATCAAGTCGCGTACGACCTTCTTTGCACGCGCCGGTATCGCCGCCGACGTGACCGAGGAGGAAGAGTCGTACCGTGCCGACCCGCCACTAGGTCCAGCTGGCCAGAACTACGCCGAACTCATGTCGGAGGCCCTGCTGGCGCACCGGGAGTATGAGCGTCAGGCAGCAGCGGCGGAGGCTGGCATTACGGACCCGCCTCCGCTGCGCCCGCTCACTGTGTGGACATCCACTCGTCTGCGTACCGTGCAGACGGCGGACTACCTCAAGGAGCGCGGGTACAAGGTGCGGCAGCGGTCGCAGATGAGCCAGATCAACCCTGGTGTCTGTGAAAAGCTGTCAGACCGCGCACTCAAGGCGTTGTATCCAGAGGAGGTCGAGCTCCACCAGCTGGATCCCTACCACCACCGTTTCCCTCGGGCAGAGGTGAGTCCAAACCTTTACCGACAGATTTTTCTGATGATTTATCACTAATAGCATAGTCCTACCACGATCTGGCTGTGCGCCTGGAACCTATCATCTTGGAGCTGGAAAGGGAGCAGAATGACTTGTTGATCATTGCCCACGAGTCGGTGCTGCGTGTGCTGTACTCGTACCTGATGCACTGCAGCGCCATGGACATCCCCAAACTCAAGTTCCCGCGCAACAAGATTATCGAGATCATTCCTGCAGCGTACCAGAATGAGGCCAAGATCATCCGGATCCCTGGTCTTGAGATCCCACAGTCGCAAGGCAGCAGCAGCCCCGACAATGTCTTTTTCCGGCACACATCGCCTCTCTTGACGTTTGGCAGTGGTGCAGCCACAAGCACCGGTGGAAGCGGCACTATGAGCCCGATCCAAGGTTTATCCAGTGGCGGCCTGACGAGCCCGCCCGAGCCGCTGGAACCACTGACGCTGCCACCAGCGGGGACGGGAGCAGGGGGTGCCAACTCAGGCACACCACTTCAGCAGGTGATGGTGCAGTCGCCTCAAAATACGTCGCAGCCGCAGTCGCAGGCGACGTCGCAGCCACAGTCACGGACGCATTCACGCATCCAGTCTGAGGCAGTGTCGCCAGCAAGCTCTCCGTCGAATCAGCAGCAGCAGTGGGCACCTGAGCGTGTTGTCAACAAGTCCAAGGAGGCTGTTGCCGACAAGGTGGCGGATGAGGACTAGATGGGAAGACTAGTATAATATAGATTGGCACGTATAGATCGGTTAGAGGAGACATTGCCAGGCAAAGGGACCCATGGAGTGATATACAGTTGGACGGGTATACAGGCTGCTTTATGTTTTATGTCATTTAATAGCTTTGATGAGCATGAAAACGCTTTCCGTTTTTCTTGATTGTTTCTTTTAGCAACAAATGGCTGTTTCTTTATTGTTTATTCTGGCAGTCTTATATTTACAGTTTTAAATCCAAGCTAGAAATATGCAGTAAAAAATATGCAGTAAAATATGCAGTATACATGCTCATTTTGGGAGCTCCCCGTCTACAGCTTCGCCTTGCCGTCCTGCTTCTGCATGGTCTCGGCAACAATGCGGCGCTGGATCTTGCCAGTGGCCGTCTTGGGCATGACGTCGGTAAAGTAGACCTTCTTGGGCACTTTGAACTTGGCCAGCTTCTCGGCGACCCAGGCCTGCAGGGCTTCCGGCTGCAGCGAGGTGTTGGGCTTGCGCACAATGGCAACACCAATATCCTGGCCGTACAGGTCGTCAGGGATGGCAAAGCTGACAGCATCAGCCACATCAGGGTGGCGCGTCAGGACATTGTCCAGCTCAATGGGGCTAATCTTCTCACCGCCCTTGTTAATGAGCTCCTTGATACGGCCCGTAATCTGAATGTAGCCGTCCTCGTCCTTGCGGCCCTGGTCGCCCGTGCGGAAGAAGCCATCGGCAGTGTAGGCCGTGGTGTTGGCCGAAGGGTTGTTGAGGTAGCCTGCCGTGACGTTGTCGCCCTTGACGCAGATCTCGCCCTCCTTACCCTGCGGCAGCTCGGTACCCTCATCGTTGAGGATACGCACCTCAACACCCTGTCCGAGACCGACAAGGCCTGGTTTCCGCTTGGCAGGCGGCAGCGGGTTGGAGGTCATCTGGTGGGCGGCCTCGGTCATAGCGTAGGCCTCGAGGACAGGAGCGCCCAGGGCTTTTTCGAGCTGGGCAAAGACGGTGGGAGAAAGTGGCGAGGAGCAAGAGCGCACGAAGCGGATATCCGGGCGGGGGTTGGGGATGGGATGCTTGAGCAGAATCTGGTGGATAGTAGGCACGGCCGTGTACCAGTTGGCTTTATGACCGACAAAAGCGCGCCAGAAGTCGGTGGCAGAGAACTTGGTGGGCACGATCATCGAGCCGCCGGAGAAAAGAGGCGCCAAGAGACCGCAGAGGAGACCGTGGACGTGGAAGAGAGGCATAACAAGCATCGTGCGGTCAGCTGCCGTCAGCTTGTATGTGTCCTGGATGTTTTCTTTGTGTGCGTTAGTTGGGGGGGGGGGGGGTGCCATATAGTAAAAGGGGTAAACGACATACTCATCGTCACCGTGAGGTTGCGGTGCGTCAATGGGACCTGGAAGATATGTCAGTTTAGACCTCAAGAAAATGGGAAAATAGGAAAATACACGTGGTGTGAGATAAATAAGAGCAAGTCAAAGATAGCATCATATAAAGAGACGCAACTAATAAGCTTACCACTTTCGGTCTCGACGTTGTTCCACTGATTTAATGTTAGTCTTTATCCTCAGAGTTCAACGGTGACTTCAGCAGAGCCATCTTCTCACCTTGTGTGCAGCACCAGGGCTGTATCGTGTGGCTTCGGCCATAACGTAGGCTGCGGGCCACTCTCAAGACCGCCAAACTCCTTGACATCAAGAGCAACCTCGCCGCGCTCAGCGTCCCAATAAGACTCGGCAATGGCCGCGCGGAACTTGCGTGCCGCCCGGACAGCAGGGGCGTCTGCAGCGAAGGCGCCCTTGGGAACGAGAACAATGGCAGACTTGACGTCCTCAATGTAGAACTCAAACTCGTCCTGCTTGTAGGCCGGGTTCAGCGGTGCGGCGACGGCGCGCTGCCAGGAGGCGGCCAGAAAGGCAATGATAAACTCGTAGGAGTTGACCGTAGCGATGGATACGGGGGCGCCGCGGCCGATACCAAGAGCAGCGAGCTTGGCCTGGTAGCGGGAGACCTCGGAAACGAGATCAAGGTAGGAAACCTCCAGGGCCTTGCCATTCGGCTCCGAGGCAGGGATAATCACGGCCGTCGACGACGAGGCGCCATTGATGGCTGAGCGCAGTGTCAAAGACATGGCTGGGCTGTGGGGTGGGCGGTAGCGTGGGTGTAAGTAAGTAATAGATTATAGATCGTGGTGTTATCGTCGAGGTGAGCGGTCGTCGGATGTTGCGATGACGCCTTCGGTCGTGGTCATGTGACGCAATGCGAGAGCTTAGAGCTTGAAGCTTGAAGAGGAAGGCACGACTGGTCGTGTGTACAAGTCGCAGGCAATGGTGCCAGAAATGGTGATAATCAGGGCCAGAACAGTAGTCCTCCAGAACCTGTCCAGAAGAGCAGTTTGATGTGTGAAACGTGAACAAAGAAAAGAAAGACGACCGAGGCGAGACGAGAAGGACGAAAAGAACAAGAAGAGGAGTCGTTGCGGCAAGCTGTCGGGGGCAGCATGGGCTAAGAAGTGGGCCTCCTTCCTTGTCCCTCGTCTCCTTCCCTCGTTTCCGCAGCACAAGCTCCCCTGTAACACGTATTTGGGTGGTTTGGGTGGAGAGCAAAATCCCCCACACAAAACCAGACTCAACCTGCAGCTGGCCGAGTCTCAGGTTCACAGGCGATGGGAGAATGTAATGCAGATTTGGAGGGATAGTCTGTTCAATTCCTATCTGTTAAGTGTGCACTACACTCGAGAGAAGCATAAGTGACAAAAAGGGTGCAGTAATGTTCATCAACAAGGACAAGGAAATATCGAGTCGCAGCACCAAAGCCTGCCTCCTTGGTCAACGATAGATGCTGTAGATAGGGGGGAAATGGTGAATGGGACAGAATAAATAACAAGGTCGAAGCAACTTACACAGTACACCGGTTGAGCAGACGCAATTCTCGAAACTAGTTCTTTGGTGAGAGCCTCGTAAGATAACATTGGCGATGGTTGCTGTCCGCTGTAGCTCCACTGGAGGGATAGTGCGGGGGGCATACCTGGAAGGCGCTAACGGCACGCCGCAGATACTGTGCAATACAGCAGCCGCATCGCGCTGAGGATAATTTCCAGCCTTGGAGTCCACCAAACCGACAGCCTCCTTGTCTTTTGGCACTACCGTGCGCGCCGTGCTTCTGGGGTTTCTTCTCCCAACGCAAACATCGCACACCACACACGCCATGTCTGCGCCTCCACCACAGCCGCCGCACGGCACTATGTCGCTGTATGCCGATCTGCTCGGCGGTGGAATCACAGAAGCTGCTCCAGCTCCTACAGTCGCAAAGCCAGAAGCAGCAAAGAATCCAGGTAAGATGGTGCGATGCCATACTGCAGACCATGCAGGGAAAACGACGATGAAGATGATGATGCCAGCTGACGCTCTTCCTCTATATAGCCCTCCGTTTCCAGCCCATGATCCGCCGACCACAACAGAACGCAAAGGGCAAACCAAAGCCAAAGACTGGCGGTACGCATCCTTCGACCAAACCTCCTCCCCAGAACACGACCGCTTCTGCTTCTGCGGCGACCTCCACACAGCCTCCAGCACCGACACCGGCACCGGCACCGGCACCGGCACGGACTTCCCTTGCCGACTGGACTTCAGGTGGCGCTGCTGGCGGCGAGCGAGACAACGACTACGGCTACTACGACGGCGACGATGGAGGGTACGACGATTCCCGAAAATGGACACAAAGAGGCGGCCGCAAACGCAAGAAAAAGCGCATGGAGGACAGGCAACGCATGGCCGAGCACGACGCCTACAATCTCGACTGGGACGAGCTGTACGACCCGGCACGGCCGACCAACATTGAGGCGTATCTTCACAGCGACGAGCATATTGATGCTGTCCATGCATGGAAGAGCGTGCTGTATGCACACAGACGGTTAAAGCAACAGCAGCAACAAGATCAAAAGGCAAGGAGAAGCGATGGTGACAGCAGCTCTTCCGGCGAGGAGGGCCGTAATAGCAGCAGTCGACCACCACCGCCACACTTCAACAATGCATTCGCGCCACCGCCGCCAGCTGCCTTTGCACCGCCGGCCAGCTATGACCTGCCGGCAGCAGCTTTGTCTGGTACACCACCACCACCACCGCCGCCGCCACCGCCACCCCATTTAAAGCCACCGACATCTCCATTACAGCCTGCCGGCCTTGTCGTCTCCAAAGCTCCCATTCGCTTTGCACCAGCAACAACAGAAGACCATGAAATGAAAGACGAAGACGAAGATAAGGACGAAGACGACTATGGGCCAACACTCTCCGGAAGAACAGACAAAAGGGAAGATCAAGAAGAAAAGGAAGAAGGTGGGCTCCGGACGAACCGGCCGGGCCAGGCTGGCTTCGCTGCTAGGCTCATGTCAAAGTACGGCTGGACACACGGATCGGGTCTCGGAGCCGACGAGAGTGGTATCGTCAACCCGTTACGGCACAAGAAGGTCGGCAAGACCGGGGCCATTGGACAGATTGTTGGTGGCGGTGGACGTGGACGTGGCAACATTAGCAATAGTAGCAGCAACAACGGCCGAAAAGCAGGGGACAGCCCCAAGGACCAAATCTCCCCTGTCATTGTCTTGCGGAACATGGTCACGGGCCTTCCCGACTTGGACGCTGAAGTTGCCGATGGCCAGCTCGTACAGGACATTGGTGAAGAATGCGGCGAAAAGTATGGTCGTATTGAACGGGTCTATATTGATGTTCCCGGCCAGCTTGTCTTTATCCAGTTCACCGAGGCTGTGTCGGCACTGCGTGCTGTCAACGCACTTGATGGCCGCATCTTCAACGGCAACGCCATCGTCCCGAGCTTCTACGACGCCGACAGGTTCGACGAGGGGATCTACGAGTAGGAGTACGGGTGGCTACGACGCATCGATAACAGAAATGGGTTCATGACATAGAATACATGTACATCCCCATGTAGCCATGCGACTGACTGATTGCGGCTTTGTTACGTCTCCTCTTTAAACTTTTTACAGTAGACATATCACGAGCACTTCTCCCGGCATTCGCATAAGAAGTTTGAAATAAAACGATTAAAAATGAAAAGGGCTATTAGTTATGGTAGTTGTACGTGGTCGAGTACTTCGTGGATACTGGGTTATGACGTTGTGTTGTGTTGTAGTGAAAAAAAAGCATGGAAGAAAAGTAAACAAAAGTTTAAAAAAAAACTGGGGTGAAACGTTGTGGTAAAAGCAAGACACAGAAAAGAGAGAGAGACTATAAAAAGAGAGAAGTCGGAGACAAAACCGTCATTTTGGTATTCCTTCGATTGATGTCCGTCCGCGCGGAAACGCAACGCATGCAAAACCGCCCCCCAAATGTAAAGACAACATAGAAAAGAGCAATAGCCAGGCCCTTATTGTGCTGCCCTCCATTTTCTTATTAAAATATGTAGATAGTTTCCGATCCTTACAGCATCTGAGCAATGACAGCAACACCAGCGAGGCCGAGAACGGCCAGGGAGTTGACGCTGATGCCAGCAGCCGCGTTGCCGTTGCCGCTCGAAGCGGTGGCGCTGCTGCCGCTGGAACTGCCAGTCGAGGTAGGGTTGGTGTCCGAGTTGGCCTCAGCGTTGTTGCTGTCGCAGGTGTACTTGCCCTGGATCTGGCCACCACCACCCTGCGAGGAAGGTGCCAGCTTCTTGAAGGTAGCGCACGAGGAGGAGATATCACCCGTTGAGACAATGTCGAAAGCACCTTTGACGTCGTTGAGGGCAGGCAGCTCAATGCTAGAATGGAAATTAGTAAAGCGACTCAGATATTACGAGAAACACCAATTCGACACTAATATCGCGCAGGGGATACGTACTCGGTGAAGTTACCACGCATGTTGATAGCACCGCCAACCGTCTTGAGCTTGTTGAAGCCGGTGATCTTGTCCGTGGCAGTGTTGTTGGCAATCAGGAAACCGCCACCAATGCTGGTCAGCTTGGGGATGGTGATGTTGGCCAGCTCAGCGTTGCTGACGAACGAGATGTCACCAGTGGTGGTCTCAGTCAGGTTGGGAGCGTTGAACGAGGTGAAGAAGTTGGAGTCGAAGCGCATGGAGCCGTTGACGGTGGTCAGAGACGGGACGCTGAAGCTGGAGACGTTGGAGATGGTCAAGTTGGCGATCCAGATCAGATCAGGGAAGCTGACCTCCAGGTCCAGACCGTTGGCGTTGATGTTCAGCAGAGTGGTCAGGTTGCCAAGCGACGAGGTGTACGAAACCAGGCGACGGTTGTTGTTGATGTTGATGGTGTCAGCCGAGGCAACATCAAGACCGTCCAGGCTGCTCAGGAAGGTGTCGCTGACGACGATGCTCTTCGCGGAGTTGATACCGGCCGTGAAGGTTAGGACATCAAGGGCAGTCAGGGACACCCAGTTGATCGAGCCAACGGAGGTCAGCTCGGTAAAAGACAGAGTCGACAAAGTGGTCAGGTTCTGCAGGTGGAAGGCACCCGAGATCTCAGTGGTGGTGTCGCTCTTCAGGGTGGTGACCAGGTTGTTGTTCAGCAGGCTCAGGTCACCGTCAATGATCTTGATACCAGTGAAGTCCAGGGTGGCATCGGTCTGGTTGCCAATGACGACGTCACCAGTAAGGGTCGTGCAAGACAGCAGGTTGGTGATGTCAGCCTGGGAGTTGATGGTGAAAGTGGTCTGCTTGCAGATGTTGGAGGACGATGCCGCAGAGGCAGCGCCCGCCGCTGCCGCAAGGACGGGAAGGATCTGCTTGGAGAACATTTTGCTCGAGTAGCTGTACCTTTGCGTTAGCTGGTTGCTCAAATTTACGAAAATATAAAGCAGGTCGTTATTTGAAAGTGAAAGGCCAGCAATGAAAAAAAAATGCGCCGTGAGTTATCCGCTAAGTGTCTTGTCAAGTCCGAGGTTGAAAAGCAAAGATTGGAGTCGAGGCAATCCAGAACAGCATTTGAAAAGAGAAGCAAGTGAGGGCAGAGGGCAGCAACCGAAGACGAGCGAGATTTGTAGTCGAGTTTGGTGGCTGCGATTCTTCCATACTGGGGGGAAAAAACGCAAAAGAGCGAAGCAGTCGATTAAAAATGTCGGCTGTACCAGGCTGATGATGAGGAAAGTATCCGCGTCCCTTGGGGGCGGTGAATCAGGCCAAGACAGTGTGTGGCAATTTCATTGAACGATGCTGCGCAAATTGTTGAAATTGTGATATGATGGTGCACGGGTTTGCCTGAGGTAGTGCGTGCGTTTTTCGCTTTGTCCTCTGGCGGTGTGACAAGCAATTCAGCGAGATCCAAAGCCGCGGTTCTAAAAGGTTGCTGGCTCACGTCGTCTTTCGTACTCTCGGACAGTACGTGTTCGCCAATGTAGTGTTGCGACCACGGGCCATTGAAGCTCGTGGTAAAGCAGTGCGAGTGTCCAACACGGCAAGGAACGATCCGGCAAAGCTTACAGTGACGAAAAGAAGTAAGGTTCGAATCCGTCAAGCTTGTTCTGCTTGCTCGTTCTGAGCACCGTGTGCCCATTTCACACGCGTCCCAAGCACAAAGCCACGCAGGCGGGCGATTGCGTCGGCTGCCCAGCGTGTCGGTCGTGCCAAAACGAAGAACGGCACTGGGCGAATGGCCGTCCAGGTGCAACGTCGTGATCATTTGCACAGTGGGAGTACCTGGGGCACCCGAGGACGAACGGCATCGCAAATAGCGCGCCTTTGTGGCTGCTGGCCTTTCACTGGCGTTTCCTGTCTTGTCTGTGCTGTCGCGTGTGAATACGTACCTTGTTATAAGCTTCAAATTGTCGGATGTCTACTTCGTGATGGCGAGATAGCGAAGTTTCTGAAACGGAAAGTCGGGAGGTCTGGGAAAAGCAAGACTTGATTATTTGTTGTGTGGATAAGCGAGAGTCGACGCGTACCTGGTGGAAGAAAAAACAGGTAAACACGTATAAAAAATTATAGAGAAAAAGTTGAAGAAAGAAAAAAGGAACACGACGATGTCGATTAAACGATGGACTATGGATCGAAATGAAACGAGTTGGGAACCAGAAAAGGGAGAAGAGAAGAGAGGGAGAAGAGAAAGGGAGGAGCGAGAGAGAAAAGAGGAAAACAGACGAGCCAGGGGAGAAGGGGGAAAAACAGGTACGGCCTCACTAGTGCGCAATCGTTATTACGAGCACGACTGAAAGCGGGAAAAAAGGAACAAGCAGAGAATGAGCGACCGACACACGCTCGACACGTACTGCAAAGGCAGGGGAAGGGGTAATTGGAGGAAGCTAGTAATTCTCAGAGTGGAACCTGCCGGTACAATTGGATAAAGCCACGCCCCCCCCTTTTCCTCAGTTTCCCACTCTCCACCTGCACCTTGGCCAGTATCTCCGTTGTTTTGGGGGTTTTTTATTGAGTGGATTTTCTTGGTTGAGAACGCGATCAACAAGTAAAAAAGCTCTGCGATTTGCGATTGCTGGTTGTCCAAATACATGCTGTGATACTTGCTTATCTCTACCTTACAGTGGGCAGGGCCTGACCGGACAGCGCTTTTCGTGCCAGGGAAGGCACGGCTGTGGCTGTTTCTTGTTTTCTGTCTCGCAACTTCCATCTCCAATCTGGATGCAGGCGAGACGTTCGCTTTGCTTCTTTGTTCTTGCCACTTTCGATTGCATATCTTGTTTGTATCCCATCTGTCTGCTTCCTTCTTTCCTTCTTTTGCTCAAAGCGGTGCTTGGTCGTAAAAACAGAGACGAAGCTGGCCCGACAGCACTACTTGGTACCTGCCTTGGTAAACAGCACTTGAGCCGACCGGGTAGAAAGGACCACATCCACCCAACCAGCTGGCGCTGGCAAGTAAAGTCACTTGGTGAAAAGCCGAAAGGCTGCGATATTTTCTTGTGCATTTATTTTTATTTTTATTTTCAATTTTTATTTATTTATTTTTTATTTTGCTTTCGATTCGTGGTGTGCTAAATCGGGCTGTCGCCACTCAATTGCACTTGCCTCAACTAGGCCAAGGCCCACGCAAAGGAAAGACCACTCCGGGGCAGCAGCACCAGATTGAGATTGGCAGCTGCGATGGAGCTCTACGGCGGACACCACAACGCAGCCAGAATTTGAAAGTACTGAGTTTTCCACACATAAGACAGACCACCAAAGTCGCCCCTTCTCGACGCAAATAAACATAGTTTCTACAGAGTACAATGCTCAGTAGAGTGCCATGTATTTTGTGGCATGAAAATGTGTCGTCTCTCCTTGTCTGGCAACATCCCCGTAAGTTACTCGTCATATTGCGCCGTCAACAAAGCAACAATGTTCTCGCCCGCGTGGAAGAGCCTTGTCTTCCGCCCCGTAGCCGCTTCGCAGGTTTAAATGATGCTCACAGAGCCACTGCATATATACAATAGAGAGTACCCAAGGATGCGCACGCTGCCAATGGCGCACAAAGCAGAGACAACGGTCTCACAAACAGAAACGTGGCTGCAGCCGGGCCGTCATAAATAGCCTTCGTGCTTGTGCATCGTACAGATATTGCACTGGGAAATCATGGAATTTTGTCCGGTTGTCTTGCGATAGGGGACATGTATCTTTCTCCCGAAAAAGAAATGATGATGATGCGGTTTCTTCGGTGCTTGAATGTACTTTTTGTGCCTGCTGATAATAGAGTTACAGTCGAGCTACACCCCCATTGCGCCTTCCACCCCAGTTCTATGACTCCACGAGCCACTGTTCTTTCTGTCCACAAAGGTGTGCTCTGCAATATGCTCCGTGAGATAATTTGCAGCAAAACTTCATTACGGGGGAAGGCCCGTTCGGAAGGGAATAGGGTGGCCTGTCATGCTGGCTCTTGCCCCAATTTGGTGCCTTCTCCACGTAAATCTCACACAGGAATTGGCAACCCCCCTTTTCCGCGTCGTCTTGAAGGCAAGACCGGTTATCTGCATACCTCGCAAGTAACGTTCGCAACACAATGCTTGATCTTGATGTCTTCCAGCAATGCTTGCTGTGGGCCGACTGCCACGGGAAAGAGTGGGAACTGTTTGTATGGTCGGCAGCAAGCCTGGTGTGCGCGTCGACACGTCGTCGTTCTCTCTGATTATCAGGCCCGCCTTTCAGCCAGGACCTGCATCGCCCCAAACCAGCTAATAGGCCTCCGGCGTTCCAAAGCTGGGACCTCGCGAGCCTCGCTAGGCCTCAAGTGGCAGCACGAACAAGCGCTGCATACTATTTAGGCTGGCAGATACGTCGTACTGTGGTACATAGATAATATGCGTATACTCGTAGCGTAGAGAGCAAAGAGAAGAAAGGTAGAGGAAACCAAACAAGATCGCCACTGGAGCGAAAATGAGAGGGGACAAGGCCCCGGCTAGGGGGAAAGAGATGGGGCCAGGATCGGGGCCTGGCACCCAAAAAAGTACTTCGTACTCCGTACGCAGCACATGCCGAGCTTGCAAAGACGGGACGGGGCTGCTTCCTTCCCTAATTTCTCTCGAGTCTTGAAAATCAAGGCAGGAGACATAAGTCACATAATTGCACAAAACCAGACAGCCACCCAGTCTCTCGAGGAAGGGCCTTGGCCGAAAAACGCCACGATGGGGCAAACCCGATCGCAGGAAGCGGGAAAGAACCAAGCACCAGCCAAAGGAGCCATGTCCTTGTCGGGGAAAAAGTTCGGCGAGCGAAGCGGACAAGAGAAGCTGAAGCGATCATTTACTACATGCCCCATAGTCAGTCGACAATTGACAAGAGACAGCTCAGTGAAGAGCTGGACAGCTGGAAGGTCCCGTCCTGTATATCGCTGTCGAGTTTTTTCTAGCTTCCGTTCATCAATTTTGCACGGTATTTTTGTTTCTTTTTTTATCCTTTTTCCCGCCACGCGCCGTGCACTTCTTCTCAATCGAACGTACCTCGCTTGCTGATTTCTTCGGCTACCAGCTCAACATCAATGCGAGCCATACTTGCTGTCCTCTGTACTCCGTATCTTCAAATAGATCACGAATTCTGCTGCAGTAATGCAACACGTCCTCGTTCTATGACGAGCTTTTTCGCGTGCGGTGTTACTTATTAAGGCCCTCCCTCTCCATCCCTCCTTCCCCATCTGCATTGTGGTGGTCGCAACGCGTCGTATTTCCCCCGTGCTTTCCCCTTTCCTCGTAGTAGCAGTGCACCTTTCTCACGCCCACACAGTGTTTACAAAATACTCATTTACATTGAAATCTATGATGGCAAACTCGGTTTCATAGAAGGCTCTTATCTCGCAGCCTTCTTTTGCGGTGAATGTTTTTTTTTTCCTTTCCGAAACTATGCTTTGAGATTTGCCAATTTTTCGAAGCGTGCCAAATCTCAGGGAGACGTATGAAAGTGCTCCACCCACAAGGGTTGGGTGGAAGGGGCGTGTCGTTAGTGCCGTCTCGGTCTCACCCTCCCCCAATCTGCAGGTTGGTCTGCTCCGTTGCTACGCTAATGCCAAAGCAGGAAAGCACCATCTCCTTTTCTGTGAGAAAGCAGCACCGAGCAGCGAGCTTTGTCGTTCGTTCCTGTCGCCAGGCCAGGCCCAACTTGGGCAGGAGCTTGTCGCGGCATTTGCTACAGGCGAAAAAGGCTTCATCAATCTACGGCGAGTCTGTGGCCTCCAGAAGCCACTCTGAGAAGCACTGTACGAGCAACAAAACGTGTGCAACGCGGGCAGACGGCCAGACACGCCTGGAAGCCACCTGCAGGATTACGTAGGCATAAATAGTATGCCAATTCAAGATTTCTGGGCAGATAGTGGGGCGCCTCTGCGGGAAGGAGCGTCTCTGTTCCTGTTTGTGCTCCTGCTCCAGTTTCCAGTTCCAGCTTTGCACGGTTGCTCGCGAATAAGAACACAGAGAACTCTACTCCGTACAGGTCCTTCCCATTCGAGCAACAAGGATGGGAGGAAGCCTTCTGTTGAGATTGTGGTGATGTTCGTTCTCAACGACAAGTGACAGTTCTGAGTAATGCTCAATCGATAAGTACCCCGCCTCCCGCCAAGACGGTGTTTTTACTCGCTATGCTCTCCGCACCAGTGCATCCCGACAGCCTCACCGTCCCAGCCAGTTTTGCACCGTCTTCAAACAAAGAGCAACAGGAATCATAGCCAGGGGCACAGCGAGCTTGGAAGCAACCCGTTGGCCGCCGTTGATATTTGGCTCAGATTAGGGGTGAAGTCATGTTATCGAGACTGTCTGGCCAACAGACGGCTCCAATGCAGCCTGAAGAGCTGTCAATTGCGGTACAAAAAGATACATTTACGCGCCGCTGTTCAACCGGGTGTCACTGTTGTTTTCCAAGATACCAGCCTCTACACTACAGACCGCAAATTTAACTGTTGGAGCCCAATCGACGGGGTAAACAATCTAGGTGAAAGGCACAGAATTTGCCAATGGGGGACTCTGGAAGAGCTCGTCGCTGGCTGGCTCGAGGCTGTCTTCACAGCGGTGAAGCGTCGAGGGTGTCAGCACTTTACGGCTGCTGACGTCGTTGTGCATCATCAAGAAACAACTCGGTCGCATCCAACGACTTCATTGTTCTAGAATTCCGGCTGCGGGAGCCAAGCAATCAATGTGCATGTAAGCGGCATCCGGAGAGAAAGAGACCGGCGGGCCTGGGCTGTGTTTAGACGTGCCACTCCAATGCACATCCCACATGAAACTTGCAACAGAAACCATGCCAAGAAATGCGGCCTTGAGAGTTTTCGACGTGGGGATGCTGCAAGCAGTCAATGCCCCAATAATTGAATAAACAAGGGATTTTCCACGGACTCTGTAATTCAGTTGACAACCAGATCGGCTACTTTGAGTCGCTTGGCAAACGGGAACACATCCGTGGCAGATAAGATCCGTATCAGGAAATCTCCTGGCCTACTGTGTACAATTCAGATATTTGTTTTGTAGGTCCGGGATGACTGCCATTTGGTCCAACGCGTGGGCTGTCCGGCCGTGTGGTGCCTTGCATTCCCGACTCTCGCCCTGTGCCCTCACCGCTGTGCCGCGGGACTGCGCGTGTATCTACTATCTCCCGCTTCGAGTGTGTTGTGTTGTTGTTTTCAATACGGTAATCTTCGTACGTTCTCATGATCGTGTGGTAAATTACTGTTTACACGACACGTGACCTGCCGTGGGATTGAATTGTTTCCGTTGTCTGACAAAGACAACCAGATTTTGTTTAGACATGTCGGGTTCTAATATTTAGTTCCTAATATATCACATGTTTTATCTGCATTTCCCAGAGGAACTGGCTAGATTCAAAGACTTTTTTATGATTAAAAAAGAGAAAGAGAAAGTAAAATAAAACAAGAAGAGAGAGCGAGACAAAGAAAAACGCAAAACATAATGTCACAATTATTGTAGAATTCGAAATGTGCACAAACAAAACAAATTCACCTTGTTGACTGGACAGCAAAAATACATACCTGAAAGAACGGATGTGGGATCTAAACACCCACGTTGCCTTCTTTTCCACTAGACAGCTGGCATGCGGCATGTTTTTGCAGACAGAGGGCGTCTGCTCCGTTTTCGAGATGAGGCCGTCGACTGGCATGTGCTCGTTAGACGCCTCGAATGCCACCACACGGCTAAGTTGAGGTTTACGGCAGTGGCCTAGTACTAATGTTTATTTGTTCATATCACCGGGCTACGGGAGAAAGCCACAGCGGAGGTAGATGGCAAGGGAAGGAGGCGGACAATTGTCAATAGAGTATCTGAGAACGGAACACAATATTTGCTCTTGCACACTCGAGGTAACTCCTGGGTGGTGACGCACTCCGTGATGTTCGTTTGCATTTCAACCCAGCCCCGGCCTGGCATATATGACCTGGGAAAGAGAGTATGTGTATGGACTGCACCTGCCCATTATTTTTCGACTGAGCCGGTCCTCTCTCCGATAGCACGTCGCAAACTAGATCTTCCCTGGCACAAAACACATACGTCCCAATGCTATCCGTTCACTTCCACAACAATACGTCACTCGCCGGTCTGGTTCGATGGAAATAAGTGAGGTGATAGGAAATAGGTGCCTAGCATACGACAAGTAACACGACAAGTAAAATGGTCCCCGTTGATAAACTCAAGTCAATATCTGGACCGGGACATAAATCCAGACAGCGAATGGTGGTAACGGACATAAAGGAGAGGTTATCAAAAATAATAATAATACAATATTGGCCAAAACAACTGTACACAGTACATGTACCTTCAACACCCAAGAAGCAACTGGAGAGATAGCCAGAAGGGGAGACTGCATACAGACGACACCCTCGAGAATACAAGGCCTGCCTATATCCTCAGCCCATCGTGCTAACATCCACCGACTCGACCTGCCACATGTACCACATAAACACGCTTCGGTAGGGTTTGAACGGCTCAGCCATGGCGACCATCTCCTTGTCCGTCATGTACTTCCACTTGGCGTTCTTCTTCGTGGCCGTGCCGCCAGCTTTTTTTAGTTTGGCAATGTCCCGGCCGGCAAAGGCGGCCATACCACGCTGCACACCGAGGTCGCCAACACTGAAGACATCCATACGTTTCAGCCCGAACATGGCAAACATCTCAACGCTCCAGAGGCCCAGACCGCGCACGGCGACAAGCCTCTCGACGAGCGTATCGTATGGTGCATCGGCTAGCAGCTGTGTAGTCAGCTCGCCATTGACAAATTTCTCGGCGAGCCCTTGCAGGTACTCAGCCTTGCGCTGCGAGAGGCCCGCCGACCGTAGCTCCTCAATAGACTTGACGGCCACCTGCGTTGGGTGCGGGAACGTCTGGCCATTCTCCTTATCGAACATGTCAACAAATCGGTTCTTGATGGCCCGAGCAGCGGCACCCGAGACCTGTTGGCTGATGATTCCGCTGGCCAGGCTCTCAAAAGGGTCGATCTTCTCTGCCAGAGACTCGGGGCTGAATGGTTTGCAATAATGAGCATCAATGACCGGCTTCATCCGTGGGTCTACGCTAATCAAGTGTGCACAAGCCTCGTCCAAAATATTCTTGGTCGTTGTCTTCTGCTTGGCAGCCGGTGTATTAAGATTGTCAAGTGGCAGAGCCGACACAATGCGCGATGTCTCAGGGGAGATGAGCGGGGCGTTGGATATGTCCGGGTTTGCCAGCCGGTTAACGACGGGATGCCTTGGCCGCGGAGTCTTGGGCGTGGCTGGCAGTGCTTGATGTGTGGAAAGTTCAGACTCGGTCTTGGCGGTCCGGGACGGCGTCGTCCGCACGATTGGATGGTCTTCGGCGGCAGTGGCAGCTGCCTTATCGGCAGCCGGATACCCACGTTTTTTCTTAGGCGGTGGCGTAGACGGCCGAGCAGGCAGCTCTACCTCCTGTGGAACTGCCGGAACGGTGATGGATGTAGCGACGACCGAGACAGAAGCAGTCTTCGAGCTGGCGGTGGCCCTTCTCTTGCGAGAAACTGTGGCCGTCGCGGTCTTCGTTTTTGTAGTCGTATTGGCCGACTTTGGGGCCGGGCTGGCGGAGGCGCTGCCGGTGCTCAACCGTGCCGACCGCCGCATGGGTGCAATGGAGGCCATGCTCTGATACTGTGCGTGGGGCAACGATGACGTCGTTCTGCCGCACAAAGTGGAACGAACCACAGACTGGGGAGAGATGGGAATCAGGGTATGAAGGTTTGTACTCGCACCGAGCGAGGTCTGAGGCAAAAAATTATTGCTGCAGCGACCGATGCGCAGATGTTTGAAGCCTTGTATCGCGGAGGGCATGCGGGACCTGAGACGACGAATTCTGTTGTTGAAGTTGTTTTGGAACTTTGTGGTTCGTAATCCACACCGGGATAGTGATAGTTGGGAGAGGCTAAAAGAAGACTCTTCACTTGAAAAGAGGAGGAAGGGTCGAGGGAAGGCATAAATTCAAAAGCAACGATTTTGCGGCCGACAAAGAGGAGAGAGCGACCGGCAGTCTGTAAGCTTGGCGGATTAACTACGCGCCTTTGGTTGGTCATCGCGTTGCCAGGACGCCAACCTCTGTCGCCAAGTCACGTGATCAATTAAAGGGTAGTCCTGCAGGAAATCAGTCACTAACACCAGAGTTTGGCAGTTGGGGTGATAGCTGCTTGGAAGTAGTTTTCTGCAAGAATACAGCCCCTTCGGTCGTATCTGTATTTTAGTGACGGGATTTACCTTGAGTTGTAGAGCCTGGAATTGAAGGATGCTAACAGCGAAACATAGCCTGAAGCTGCCGGAGGACAGGCTGTGGCGGGACAGGTGTGTATTCTACGGGGCGGGAAGGAAGGGGAGCTACCCAGCATTGAAAGGCAAGAGCGATGATTTTGTCGAGTTGTCTTGCTGACGGGTGCCTTCCCTATGATTAACCTTACCGCAGTGGCACTTGCCTCTTGTGGGCACAGATGATATTGCATGCTGGGGTTTAGCCTGGAGAAAGGTCCTGGCGGATCTCGATCAACCACCGTTGTATGGAACCCGTTACAGGAGGCTGAGGAGCTACGCTGGAGTGCACACACAAAGTAGCACTCTGGCGGAGCAGTTACGAATTTACTGAAGGTGTCTCTGAGTCCGCGGTGCAGGCTGCAAAAAAAAAAAAACCAATGTTTCTTTGCCGTACTCGCCCGTTGTAGGACCGCGCCTTCCTTTGTATGTTGCGTGTTAGCGGATGAAAAACCTGTTAAAAAGGTATCTTGAGAAGGCAACTGCACAGTACAGGGCCATCTCCAATTACTGTATTTATACTGTAGAAACCTCTGCATACTGTTCTCTTCAGACAGCAATTGTTCTCTCACAAAATCTGCTTTTGCGATTCGAGATTTGATACGATCTGGCCAACGGTCGTCTCTGTCATTTGAGTGCTGTTGAAGCTAGTCACGTCGTACTTGCTTGGGTCTTATTAACTCGCCTTATCAACACCTTTCCCTCCCGTTTCTCTTTTCTTTTTCACAGTGCAGATATGGGCGGTTCTTGCCCCGTCTTGCAGGGGCAGTAAAATGCACCTGCGTTAAAACTGGAAATGTGGCGTTTGCCATGAGGTACCAGGTACTTCCGTCATCTGACTTCCAACACAGTGCTCTGCAAAAATCAAGCAAGGCTTGAACCTATTCTTTTCTTTTGACATTTTTACTGACAATAATATTCCTACGGAGTACAGCTCCCTGGTTTATATACAGATCTGGATACATCATCAAAACGACCACCGGCGTTGATTTGGTTGCAAGCCTTACAGCGTCCGCAAGGGCAGCGAGGGCGGCCCACCGCAAACGCATGATATCCCGCCCGTTCCGGATAGAGATGGCTTACCTCTTGACGCCTCGAGATTTCCGTTCTGCCATGCATTGAGGACATGGCCGGCCAGGCCTGCCACTCTGTAGAACCTTTGAGAGCTCTCTTACCCACTCGCCGCCAGAGACCTTAATACTACTATCTGCTCTTTCCGAGATTGACTTGTAATAGCCTGGCCGCCAGTCGCTCATTCCCGAAACGTTTTTGCATATTACAGGCCCATTATCCCAAGGAAGGAGCGAAGGAAAAAAAAAGGAATCTTCAGAGGAGAAGCAGAGACCTCCAGCACATGGCAAGGCAATCTTAAGGTGCGCCGCAATTGCAGAAGTATTAAAGTGAGCGGAGTACTCCGTACCTGGTACAAGAAGTGACCGCGTAATACGTCGTAGGGTTGAAAGAAATTTGAATGGCCCCACTGGGCCACCCGCCAGTTTCTGCCCCTTTGCCTGCCCCTGATTGGCACCTTTCCCCAATCCTGTCCTGTCCCTTTAGCCCCTTCCCTTCCTGGACGCGATTTTAATCTGATCACCCATCAGTGCCATCATCCACTGGAAGATGCTTCTAGCGACCGTCTGGCCCAGAACTCAGCGGGCCTGGGCCTGCCCCATCAGTGTCGCTCCTTCCCTGTTCGCTTCCCTGCTCGAAAAGCACCCCAGTATCCGTACGACGTAGACAGAAACTGGTATCTTCCGCAGGAAATGGCAAGCACGACCGCGCCTGGCTATGGGCTTTCTGAACAGCTAAGCTTCGCTGTCTCTACTCCGTATCTCTCCCTCCCTCATCTCAACGTTTCCCTTTCCCATTGCTTCGCATCTTGACGACATCTGCTCCCGCCTCCGTCGACTGGCTTAGCATTTCCCTCACATCCGGCTGCGTCAGAATACACGAGAGCGACAACTGGGCCCCGTCCACGTTTTTTTATCTTCCACAAATTCGACGAACCGCGATCTAATCTGCTTTGGATCGGCTCCTCAAAAACTCCCTCTACGTCACGCTTATTCACATCAATCCCACATATCGTCACTCGTTTCCACATCTTGCTCCTGCCATCATTTGGCATCGGAACTTCTTTTTGTGCACTGCGACTACCTGTCATCTTTGGCCGACATAGGCTCGCTGTCTCTTGGCGTGGCACGCACATAATCTCGCGCGTACATTGGTTGGCGATAACCTCGACCTATCTCGACGACATTCTTTCCTAGCACGCGGCCTATTTCTTTCTCCGTTGGACAACCCGGTCGAGAACTCTCGTGCTGGCGTTTTACTCTTTGTCGACAGTCAAGACAGTTTCCGTCATTGAGAAGGTAATACACGGTCGCTGCCGAGACGCAACAAACGACGATTCCTTGAATAAAAGGACAGCTTCACATTGCCGATACAAACGACAGCTTTTTGACAGCATCCACTCGCTGTCCCTCACCGCGCACAGCTTCTATACCCTCCCTATATACGCCTGCGCTTTGTTGTGTCGGCACCTCGCACATCTAGCCACAATGTTACTCCCCAAGGGCGGACTCAACTGGAAGGCTGCAAAGGCCAACCTGCCTCCATCGCGTGCCGTCATTGTCTTCTTGACAAAGACCCGGTTTCTGCTTCTCATTGCCATCGTCAGCATTGTTTTATTATTATGGCGTGGTATTCGTTCTTCTGCATCAGAGATGCAAAGGTGGGTTTCACTTTCTTTTTTTTTTGTTGCCGTGCCCTTTATCTACTTTGTCTACTTTTCGGTTTGTTCTAGACGCGAAAGACGATCGCGGGACTCAAAAGCTTCAATTTGACTGACGGCCTTGGTCCACCGCAGCTTCTATTGCTGGGGTCCAAATAAGTCCCCCATGGAGATGACACCTAATGAGCAAGCCTCGTGGAATGCCCGGATGCAGACGCCGGTCATTTTTAACCACCACGCGCCTTTGACGATCAACTCGACGACAATAGAGCATGTGAACTTGAATCCGGTTCACTCGACTCGCAAGGCTGCCGCCAACGAGGAGCGGGTTCTCATCCTGACCCCGATCAAGGATGCCTCTCGCTACTTGTCCAAATACTTTGAGCTTATCTCGGAGCTTACCTACCCGCACCACCTCATTGACCTCGCCTTCCTCGTCTCTGACTCGTCTGACGACACACTGGCCGTTCTGGCCATGGAACTCGACCGCATCCAGAAGCGCCCGGACTCCTTCAACAGCGCCACGGTTGTTGAGAAAGACTTTGATTTCCACCTGAGTCAGGACGTCAAGGAGCGCCACTCGTTTGAGGCACAAGGTCCCCGGCGCAAGGCTCTGGGCCGTGCCCGGAACTACCTTTTGTCGGCTGCACTCAAGCCTACCCACTCCTGGGTGTACTGGCGCGATGTCGACATCGTTGAGAGCCCCGAGACGATCATTGAGGACTTTGTTGCCCACGACCGCGACGTTCTTGTTCCCAGTACGTGTTTTTGTCATACATTTTCGTATTTTGTTTCTCCAGCCACTAACACCCGATACAGACATCTGGTTCCACCGTTACAGAGACGGCCGCGACATTGAGGGAAGATGTAAGACACGATTCTGAACCTTAGCTACGCCGGGACATCACTGTAACTTGACATGCTAACTTTGTGCGTAGTTGACTACAACTCCTGGGTCGAGTCGGACAAGGGCCGGAGACTGACCAACAGCCTCGACAAGGATGTCGTTCTTGCAGAGGGTAAGCCGACACACAATTTCAAACCAACACATCAGAGATCCACACTAACATAACAACCTCAGGCTACAAGCAGTATGACACCGGCCGGACCTACATGGCGCGCATGGGCGACTGGCGCAATGACAAGAACGAGGAGATGGAGCTCGACGGCGTTGGAGGTGTGAACATTCTCGTCAAGGCCGATGTCCACCGCTCCGGCATCAACTTCCCTTGCTACGCCTTCGAGAACCAGGCCGAGACCGAGGGTTTCGCCAAGATGGCCAAGCGTGCCGGCTACGGCGTCTACGGCCTGCCCAACTACGTCGTTTGGCATATTGACACTGAGGAGAAGGGCGGCAACGCATAAACGTCCGTCTTCTTCTACTCATTTCACTCTCACCCACACTACCTTCCCTGTCTCATCCATCTCTTCCTTTTTCACGAAACACAACACATTACTATATTTATTACCACATATTGCTTGCGACTTGTTCGTCTGAACGAGGCGTTTTACGGTGTTCTGGGCGGATTTTCTTACTACATCGGCTGCTTTTTTGCTATCTCTATTTTTGTCTCCTACTCTTTCTTATACAGACCTCGTTTATTGTTTTCCAAGGTCATTGACAACTGCACACAAAAAAAATCAAGGTTTTATCACTTCCAACACATCCTAATTCGTTTGTTATCAAAGGACTGCGGCGTATTTGCTCGGCGTTTTTTCATGGGTTTGCAAGAGCCAGCTGGCATTTGGGAACACCCCGGCAGCTACACTTAATCGGGACGATGGGCAGAGAGTCAGGACAGGAGCTGGGCGATATGAAGAAGACTCAGGGAAAGATCCTGGGCTTTGTGGCTTTTGTTTTCTGTTTCTCTTGTCTTCTTTTCCAGCGTGGGGCTTTTACACCCAGACTCTCCTCCGACGGCTTTGGCTTTACCACTGACCCGTCTTTGGTCATTCCCTGTCCGGTCTCTTGTGTTTGCTCTTGTATGCTCTATCCTTTCTTTGGCGTAATAGTTATTATAGAACTCGGTTCTGGGATCTTGTACGTTCTTTCCTTCCTTTTGTTGTTGCGTTGTGATGTCGACGTGCTATACAGTGAAGTGCGCACACATAGCTGTTGTCCATAGACAGAATACGTTCCATCTCCTCGCCCCCACTACACAAAGTGTGAGTAGTGTCTTCAAGGTATGATTAGAAGGTCGTGTTTTTTTTTCTTAAAAATTCTTCTATTTGCGCATATGATACAAAACAGGAAACGCAGGTCGCCATCCATCCCATGCATCCTAATCCGTTGGGTCTATCCAGCCCTGGATTTCTATGCACAAACTGGCCTTTCAACCCCCGACAGGCCCATTCGCTCTCCCTTCACACATGCGCCACACTTCCGGGAGAGGTCGGCAAGGCAGAGAGGACAGTGAGATCTTAGTGGTGGTTGCGGTTATGGCTGGAAAGGGTTCTTGGTATCCGGTATCCCGTGCCCTGGTTATTGAGTCATGGGGGGCCAGTTGTTTGTTGTTGTCGGTTTCAACAGCCGACAATGTCGTGTGTAGTCTCGCCATTGAAGGTGTAGCCGTGGGCTGTCATCGTCGGTAGTCGTCGAAGCCGTTCCGCCATTGTCCAGTTTCCTCGTCGATTCCTCAACATCTCCTCCATCTAGCACCCCTCTCCCTTTTCATCGTCCCATCCCAACCATCATCGCCCACAGCACGTTTGGCTTAGTGGTTCTTGATGATCTCAATGGTGTCCAGCTCGTTGCGCTCCTTGATCTCAGCCTCGATCTGCTTGATGAGCGGGAGCAGGTACGGGGTATCCTCCTCGGGCTTCGTCCACTGGTCCTTGGGCAGCAGCTTGTGCTGTAAGCTCAGCTGCACGGCGCGGCGCATGCGGTAGACGCGGTCGTAGTTGACCTGGGCAGGAAGGCGCTTGATGGCCTGCTGGACGACATCGTTCTCCTCGGGGATCAGGTCGTCGGCGCGCAGACCGAGCTGGCGGTAGCCGGACAGGTTGACGTACCAGTTGGCGACGGGCTTGAGCAGGTTGTGCAGCCACGGCTGCGAGCGGATGAAGGGGGCGAGCGTCAGGTACGACATTTTGTGCGGAGGGTATCAATTGATCCAATTGGGGGTGGGGTGGAGTTGCGGTTGTCGTGAGAAGGGGGGTGGTGATCGATTCGCGATGTTGGCACAGCGTGGTGTGGTGTGGTTTCGATTTCGTGCCTGTCTCTTTTTTTTTACGCCTGCGTTCCTACTGGCAAGATGCACCTTGGCTCCTGCCCGCAAAACTTCCTCAAATTCCCGCCAGGCCGAACGTAAAAGCACCGGGCAGAAGAGGGAATTATGGGGCAGGCCAGTCAGCCCAAAAAGCCGCGCATTCGATTGGTCAGGTCATGTGACTGTACGTTGTACTACGAGTAGGAGCTTCCTTAACCTGGCAGGTTGGGTGCCTCAGGCCTGAACTCCTCCCTCAACATTTCTCGAACCTGAATGGTCGCTCTCCAAACGGCCAACAAAGGCAACAACGGCCAACACACTTCGTATCTCTCACGGATTTCTGCCGAAAAGACGTTTCCATGATGCAACATGAGTGTAAGACATGAGCTGCCCACAAGTGACTGTTGTCAGAATGGTGAGAATAAAAGGCAGCTCAATTCCGCAGGAGATATGATTAAAGAACCAACCTGATGTTTGGGCAACTGGCAGCCGTGTTAAATGCGACATCCGGGGCTCGTATAAAAAGCAGGGCCAAGCTCTTTTGCCCATAATTTCTTGATATGGCAGTTCGAGTCAACTGATAACAGGCTGGGAGAGGAGACATACAAGCCCAATGTCAGCTTGGCATTCTCACCCGTCTGGTCTGTGATAAGATGAATATTCAAACCATGGCGTGCTTATGTGAGAGGGACTATGAGGTTTCGTGGGCGGACTATATTCGGAACCTTCTGTGCCAATACCTGTCTGTTCTTTATATATTCTCTTTGATTCTGTTTTATTCTTTTCACACTGAATCTCTATTAGGCGCGGCTACTGGCAGGTTGGGGTGCACTTGCCTGCAATATTTCAAATAAATATTAGCCGAGTCGAAGCAGCCAAACACGGCATGCACGCACCTGCGGAAAAAAAAACACTGCTGTCCCAGCTCCACCATTCCCCGTTCTCGGGGGCAGGAGCCACCACACCCTCAACAGCGAGGCCCGAGGAGCTTCATAGGTTTCTTGTCGTTGCAAAGGGCGCAACTCCGCTCTCAGGCGCGCCTTCCCCAGTGACCCCTCCTTTCCTCTCTCCCCTTCCGATCTCCGACCGCACTGTGGTTCTTCCCCCGATACAAAGCGAGGCCAAAAACAGAACGCGGGGACCAGGAAAGTGTCATAACGATAGCTGGTTACTGGTCAGGAAGCTAGGACCCGAGACCACGCGCCTTTCGTAGCAATTCCGCACTTGCCCAATATCCACGATTTATGTCGTTTTAATCCGTAGCACCCGCTTCTCACTTCTTACTACCGCCCACTTTCTGTCACTTTCTGACGCCGTACTTTCCCTCCTGCCTCACTTGAGAACACCCCGTTGTATATTTGGAGATATATATATAATATATATATATATATATCGTAGGAAAGACCCAATGGCTGCTCGCCTCCTCCGCTTCTCTTCTTCAGCATCGCCTCTTGTCGCAGCAGCTCGCCCATTCCTCAACACAACCAACAATAGCGCCTTTCGCCTCAAACAATTACACCGCACCATGGCTACCTCCGCGCCCACGACCGAATGGCTTGCCATTGTCCCTGACTTCCCCAACACGATCGAGAAGCGTCTCGAGGCTCGCCCGTATGTTTCCTGCCACTATACGCTCTCTCTCTCTCCCTCGGCATCTGCTAACTCCATTGTGCCCCAGTACTCACTTCGCCAACCTCGAAGCGTCCATGAGCAAGCTCAAGTTTGGTGGTATGTTGCCTCTTCTTGCCAGCCCCATCCATGCCCACATCGCGTAGATCTGGACATGTAATATGACATGCCGTCCCTCTTCTGTCTGTTTCCCGTTATCTAACTTTTGCTTAGGCGCCATCATGCACGACAAACCCACGGACCCCAACGACCCGAAGACCTTCCCCTTTGCCGGCAGCACTGTCATCGTCCTGGCCGACACCAAGGAGGAGGTTGTCGAGTTCCTGAAGAAGGACGTCTACGTCGAGGCTGGTGTCTGGGACGTTGCGAATGTAAGTTGCACGTGCCGGAGTGTGGACTGCCGTCAGTTACTTCCCCTACTCACACGCATCTATAGGCCCAAATCTACGCCCTGAAGACGGCTTTCCGTCTGCCATAAATGTGATATACGGAACAATATAGAAGTGCTCCACCGAATCTGGCTGGATGCCTCCAATTAGATCGCCATGGAGAGTCTGGTTGAGACTTTAGAAAAATTGACTGCAATGATTAGCTATTCTGTTTATTCCAGCTTGAGAAATCTACGTGCCAGATTGTCAGCAACAATGATGTCCTTGCTCGTCCCCGCTAGACCATGATGTGATCCAATTCAGATCAAGTCCCTCCGTCTCGCCACGAGAAAGATCATTATAGACACAAAAGAGAGGCTCTGTTGTTGAAAGCAATCAAAGTTTGACAGACTGTGACATACACCGCCTTGTCTGGCTACAAACAACTACGGCCTGTATCAACTTTCCCCTGAGACCTGTTACTGAAGCATATTAAGTCTTTAACAACTACAAAATTTGATGGGAAAGGAAGACTGAAGGGAAGAATGTAAAATCCAAAATAAGAATAAAATGTGGATAGGTTACGCAGCAACACACCATGAACCAATGGGGAAGGGGGGGGGAAGTAAATCAAAAGGCAACCAAACTGACGGACAAGACCCTCCCAAAATATTATAAACCAGCAAAAAGAAAGCAGATAGAAACATTAACAGAAGCAGCAGAAGCAGAAGCTACAACAACAGCACAGCACAGCTTGAAGCCTAGTCGTTGTCCTCTGTAGCCTTGTCCTCAGCGTCTATCCGTAGCTCGTAGTTGAGCTCAAAACACTCTGCAAGGAGCTCTGTGACATTGCCTTGACCTTCGGGGATATCGCCTCCGACCATGAACTTGCCGTCCACACGCATATTATCGATGGAGTTGAGCTGAGTGACGTTAGAAATTGTAGTGGACGCTATTTAAAGTCAAGAGGATGAGATCTTAATATACCTTCATGCTGTAGGGGTACAGTTCTCGTGGAGAAGAAACACCCCCGGAGTCCTTGACTTCCTGTAAGCAGCGCTTGAGTGTCAGGAGCTGATTGTATACTGGCAAAAGAGCCTCCGACACGGGTTCCGACGAAATCATGAGCGAGTAGACCAAGCCGTAGCTGCGGCGGATTAGATAAAGACATGTCTGTCGATGTTAGTATCATGCGCCAGTACCTAATGATGGTGGGAGATAACGTACTCTTTGGACGTAAAGCTCCGCTGGCTTCCCCTCCTCATCTAGCCAGTTACCGTCCACGCGAGCCTCGTCAAACTTGTCGAGCTGGCGCTGGAAGTCGTACAGATCCGTCTCACGCAGTGACCAGGCCTGTGTAATGGACAACTTCTCGAGCTCGTTACGGATACCGACAAGCGTCTCGTACATCGGCTTGAACTCGTCAGGAATGACACCCTTGCGCTCTAGGACAATGTCGGCCCATGAGAGACATCTGCTGAGCAGCTCAGAGACCTCCTCGATGCCTGCGGGCACCTTGCCCTCGTCGTTAACGTAATCGCCGTTTGTACGGTGCTCGTCGATTTCCTTGAGCTGTGACTTGTACTTTTGAACTTCGTTGACAGGGAACTGTATTGATATTAGCAAATTGCTTCGTCCGGCTTCAGCGTAGAGGGGTCACAATAGAGACGTACTCTGGATTTTGTGTTCGCAAGCGACATTGACCGTAAAATAGAGATGAGCTTCTCGTGAACCGCCGGCAATGGCTTCTCCAGCTTCTGCAGCTTCTCCTGCAACCTGTTGATAGACACCTTGCATTGGTCGACCCGGTGGACCATGAGCTCGGTGAGGTACGGAGAGCTGTTTGAGTCGGGGTTGTGGACAATCGATGTGAGCCGTTTGAGCGTGTGTGTGATGCTCTCCAGGTCCTTAGCGGAGTACAGATTCGCCTCAGTCAGATGGTCGAGAAGACGGCGAATGGTGGATGTGAGCGCATAAGCTGCAGGTGCTTCGCTGGTGCGGCCGATAGTCATGAAGAAGAGCGAAAGCAGCTGGAAACAGCTCTCGAGCACCCGGTCCACTACGTCGAGAAAAGGAAAGTTAGTTTACTGCAAACGATTTCCGAGGCACGACATGCGACTGAAACTTGGGCGGCTGCGTCACTCACGTCTGTTCTCGCCATCGTTGCGACCTGCGCGCACCTCACGCAGCCGGCGCACCTGTTCGAGAGTCTCGTTGTGCAGCTCGAGAACGTCCTGGCTGCGGATATACTTAGTGCGGTCCTGCTTGAGCAGCAGCAGACGGTCCCGGATCGACTCGAGGTTTGCGAGAATCTCACGCTCGTGGGCGTCCCGCGGCGCCGGAATGGCCGGTGTATCCATTTTTGTAGATTTCCTGCTGTTTTCTTTGCGGCAGACAACGGGTTAGAGAGGGAGCGAATGGCAGACGTAAAGTCAGAAATTCGAAGAGGATATGAAAGAAACAGCACTGCAGATGCGATACTGCCTCGGATGTCGTCGAATGGGTTGCGTCGGCGTAGAGGTCTTTGGCTGGCCAGACTTCGTCCCAAGGGAGGAGAAGAGGTGGGGGAAGGGGAGATGCTTAAGGCGGTACCCACAGGCTGATACGCAGCACACAGACAGCGGCGACTCCAAGAAGCTCTTGTGATTAGGAATATGGAATAGAAGGGGACGAAATGCTATCGCGAATTGGCCGCCGAATGATGTAGATACGATACGATAATGTGTGCTCGAGATTGTTGTTTGTAATAGAGAGAAAGAAATGAATCTGGAAGGCGACAGCGACGATTACTTCTTCGGTCGTAGTTGAGCTTGTTTGTCAGAAAAAGCTATCGTTCTGGGGCTCTTTGAGCAGGTGCGAACCTCGGACGGGTCTAGTCCAAGTCTAAAAGAACAGCCACGGAATGAGCAAGATGTGCTGCACAGGAGATTGGGAAGGAGCGCAATCGGTCGGGACTGCGGGCTGGCTTCTTATGCCTTAATTATATGTGTTTCTGTTCTGGTTTACGTGTGAGTCGCAGCTGCTGTGCGTCGCAGAATGCAGTCTCATATGCTCCTTCTTGCAGTGTGTTTTCTGTAGGCCGTGTAAGTGGAAGGCGCATGCTGCAGAGGCTGCTGTGATCTGTGAGGTTCTAGGTCGCTCTTTCTTTGTCCCGCAGAAAAAGACGTCGGCTGGCAACCACTGACTGTTCTTACAGAGCCAGGAGAGAGCGACATTGGGGGGGAAGGTGGGCCTTGACTCGGTCATCTAAACTTGGCGGATCGTACTTTTGAGAGGGGAGGAAGGAGGGGTTCGTCGTAGATTATGTAAGGGGCATGATCTTCTTATCTCTTATCGCACGATTTCTGCAGTACTCGGCTTAAGTGCGGTATTTTTATTTTTCCGTGCGCCGAACTGCTGCCGGATGCCAAGGCAGGCATTATTGGCTGCAAAATTGGTAAGGGTTTCTCCACTGGCGCACACAAACCCTCTGGTGCCATTTTTTCCTGCAAGTTAGACCGGGCTCTGACTGGAATAGGCCAGTAGGCGAAAAAAAATTAAAGTCCCATTTCGACCAACCCGCAACGCAGCTTTTGAATTTTGAAGATTTCGCAATAAACAACCACCATCGAAACCTCGTTTCTATCCTACGAAACAACAACCACAACATTTTCGAGATGTCTACTGCTGAGCTTGCCACTTCCTATGCGGCGCTGATCCTCGCCGACGACGGCGTTGAGATCACTGTGCGTTTTCACCCCGCCGCCGTTCCCACCGAGCCGAGATGCTGCTGTCCAGCGACCTGAGAAGACGAGGAGACCCTGGAGGAACAAGGAGATTGCATCTACCGGACCCGACGGGTTGATGCGTGTCGAATTCGCGGGGGCAGCATCCTGGCTGGCGCTTTCTGTATCTTGACACCAATTTCGACGGAGGACTAACTGGCGTTTTTTTTTTAATGATATAGGCCGACAAGATCAACACCCTCATCAAGGCTGCCAACGTTCAGGAGGTTGAGCCCATCTGGGCCCAGCTGTTCGCCAAGGTACGCAACGAACCACGAACCGCAACAACCGAGTCGAGCAACGTCGAAAGAAAGGATCGAGATGGCGTGGGCTGTTGAGTCAAACACAGCGTTTACGGACCCGAACGACGGGGCAACCCCGACGGGGCAATCCGACGAGACAAACTAGACGACTAGAGAACGACAACAGATCTATGCCATGCCGACAATCTTTTTTTTTTCGACTTGCCGACGTACTACCCCTATCACAATGCACATTTTGCTAACTCGCACCAAATAGGCTCTTGAGGGCAAGGAGGTCAAGGACCTGCTGTCCAACGTCGGCTCGGGTGGTGGCGCTGCTGCCCCCGCTGCCGGTGCCGCCGCTGGCGGTGCTGCCGCTGCCGAGGAGACCAAGGAGGAGGAGAAGGTTGAGGGTACGTACAACGACGATCCGACGGCGTTGACTGCACATGCTTTGCAGTCAGCCTACTCTTGGCGACCATTGAGACACGTGCTAACCCATTCCACAGAGAAGGAGGAGTCCGACGACGACATGGGCTTCGGTCTGTTCGACTAAGCGCATCGCTTTCTCGTTTGTTTCCAATTTTTTCCCGACTTTGCCTCGACCTCTCTTTTTCATATGAAAAAACTAAAAATAGAACTGGAGCGGAGAGGAGGAATCTTACAACGGATGGGGTTTCATTGGTGTTAACCCTCCGGGCGCCCTTCTGGTTTTTGTACTTTTCACAACGGCAGAAAAAAGTTATAAAAAAATTAAAAAAGTCCACCAAAAACAACACGGTCGATTCATGCCGGGAACAGACAAGGCATTTCCTGGACTGCCAAAGCGGCACGACGGAGCCAGGGCTTGTGATGAACTTTATCGAGTCGTGGTACGGTGCCGGATGTTCATTGCATGATGGTGTGCCTGTGATTTGTAGGCAAGTGTTGACAGTACTGGGCCATGAATACTACAATCCAGAAATGAAAGGGGAAAAAAGAGGAATATTCAAATATAATCCTGATATGACGATTTGTGTGCCGTTGAAATTCTCAATTTTCGTATTGCTTGGGTGGATACTATACAAGCTCTGATACCCATGCGGTCGTGTCCATCATGCACATGATATATTTCCTACTTCCTTGCTCGTTGTCAAAATGATATTCTTCCGTTCCACTTCCTATCCATGATACACCAGCGCAAGATATATATTTTTGACTACTGCACCCGGAGCACAGCACTAGGCGTCAGGCCCAGCTCCCGGAGCGTCTTGCTCAGGTCGGTAGCGCCCTCATACATCTTGCGTGGGAATGTAAGCTCAAACTTGGTGGCCTTGAAGTTGTCGTCTGCCTCCAAGGCTTGGGCCACCTCGAAAAGCGTGGCCTCGGCGTCGAAAGTCTTCATGACATTTCCTGTCGGCAGCTGCAGACGGAGGCGGGCTTGGCTCGACGAGGAAGACGACGAAGCTGCAACGGCGGCTGCCAGGCCACCAATAGAGACGGCCGGTGCAGCTTGCGTCTCTGCAGCACGACCCTCACGAGCGGCCTTGGCCTGCTCGGCTTTCAGGCGGCGCTCCTCTTTGTCAGCCTCAATGCGGGCCTTGATCCGCTTCTTGGCCTCAGCGTCGGCAACCTTTTCAGCACGCTTTTTCGCAGCTTCCTTGATCCGCTCCTTGCGCTCCAGCTCTTCCTTCATGTCCTGGGTCTCTTTTGTGGCCTTCATGCGAATTTTCTGACGGTGACGTGGTGTTAGCCTCTGTAATAGGTAGTGCGGCCATTTATCCCGGTATTTGACGCTGCGGCTGCACGTACCTCGTTCTTCTTCTGATCCTCACGGTCGGCAATCGCCTGGTTGGCCCGCTTGTCCTTGAGCCGTTGCCGGAGCTCCTCCAGGCGGGCCTTCTTCTCCTCCTCCGTCAGCGGCGCAATCTCTTCGACGGACTCGGCAAAGTCTGTGTGACCACTAGATGTTCACGAGCGTTAGAAGAAGCGAGATCATGACACACAAAAAAGGCGGGAAACCATGGATTGGGGCTGTGGCGCCACGTACGACTTAGACGCGTGGAACTCGGCCGTGGCCTGGCTCCGGAACTTCTTGCCACACTCGTTGCACACGAGCGACTTGGCCTCCTGGCCGGACTCGAGCGCACTGATGGCAGCCGCTGTTGCACCCTCGTCGTCGTCCATCTCGCCATCGGGGCCGTCCTTTGTCGCAGCCGTGGTACTTGAAGCCTTGAGCTCTTCCAGAGGTGTGTCCTGCGTCTCCTCGAGCCACGTCAGAGCTCCCTGCAGACCGCCGGAACGCTTGACGGCAAGCTCGGCGCGCTCCTTCTCAAAGCCCATGTCGAGTAGAACATCAAGATCGGACTGCGTCATTGTGAAGGTCAAGTGGGTTTTGCCGTTCCGTATTTGTTGAAGCAGAAAAGAGACAGCTCGATTGTGAGAATCCGAGAAGTTGTGTGCGAGTTTTCTTCGGTAGATTGACCAGAGAGTTGATTCACAGGTCAAATTGCATGTAAAAGCAAGGGGAAGCAAGTTTCGACGGCGGCAGAATACAAACGTAGACAATGGTTTGAGAGTATATGTAAATAAATGGTTGAACGTGCGTTTGCCAATGGAGGGGAAGTTCTTTGAGCTATTGCCTGATAACTAAGCTTACCCCAGGTAACTCCTGCTGTCGTCATCTGAAGAAGGTGCACGCCCAACCAAGAAACCGAGCCTGGCACTTTATTTTACTGGCAATCGCTAGAATGCCGTGCATAGGGCGTTCCTGCTACGTAAAATCCGCTGTCGCCCGAGTAGACCCCGCTAGGTTTTAGCTAGGCATTAGGGACTTGTCGACGGCCTCCAGCGATCAATCGCTCTTTCCCGGCGCGTTGCACTGCCAACTGGAAGAAAGCAGGAGCGACTGGCGCACAGACATTCGAAGACAAATTGGCCAGATGGGACAATGATGAACGAGGAAGGAGCCGCTGGAGGTTAGCCGTCACAGGCAATTTTGCCAGTTCCCCGGCGAGCCATTTTGTCAGCGGACCAAGTGAAACTTGGCCATATGATGTCGTCTTGAGCCTTCCGTGGTGCGAATATTTGGTATTTGGTATTGACTAAATTCATCGCCATCCAACGTCCTCGATTGCCCGATCGCCAGGAACAACAACACAACACAACCGCTCGCTATCGCCACCAACAACTCTTTCAACTACGCGCTCAAGTTTCTTGCTTGCGTTCTTTCATCAACTCTGCTGGCATTTACGACCTCCCTCGACCAGCACGGCCCGCTGCTGAGCATCCCTTTTTTTAGAGCGACAAATCACCTTTCGGAAAAAGGACACCACGACAGGCCCCCCTTTCTCCGTCGACACACGACCATTCGCCTGTGCATTCTCAGCTGCGTTGTTCTGTCGAGATTCCATTGACTGTAGCACGAAACGCGCGATCTGTGCCAATCTACCGAACCCATTCGCAACTACCACACCCCCGAAACATCGCAATGTCTGTCGAGATCGAGCCCGCGGAGCTTGGCTTTCGCCGTGCGTACACTCTCATCGATTAGCCATCATTCGAGCTGAAAGCCCCCGTTGAAACTGACACGTTGTGCTGCTTTGTGTAGGCCCGTTTTCTGCCGAGGTCTCTGAGACTTTGAAGATCCGGAACCCGAACTCAACGCCTATTGCTTTCAAGGTCAAGACGACCGCGCCCAAGCAGTATGTTTCCCGCAGCTTCGCACCATCTGTGTATGGAGCGAGCCTGTAGAACTGACGTTATTCTTTTTGTACAGATACTGTGTTCGCCCAAACTCTGGGCGCATCGAGCCCGACCGCGAGGTCGAGGTGACAGGTCCGTACCTCCCGGCCTTCCCATGCGGTGCTGATTCCTCATATATTCTAACGCTTGCGTGCAGTCCTCCTCCAGGCGATGAAGCAGGACCCGCCTGCCGACTACAAGTGCCGTGACAAGTTCTTGGTGCAGGCCGTACCCCTTACCGGCGACAAGGTGTTTATCAGCGTGCAAGATATTGTATGTCTGCCCCGAAGCTCGCCAAGCACGCGAGTTATATCCCGAACTCGCGACACACACATGAGATGGCCAAAGTGCTAACGGTAACTTTTTTTTTCCAACCTGTAGTGGGACAGAGTCGAGAAGGCAGATGTTCAAGAACGCAGGATCCGTGTCTCGTTCCTGCCAGCTGAGGATCCTGACGCAGTTGCCCCGACCGTGACACCGGCCCGCCAGACTGTTACGAACGGCGTAAGTACAGTTGTTATCCTCATGTCTTTTCTTTTTCTTGGTACCTGAAGTCTAACGTAGTTGCTCTTACAGGTTGATGCTACACCCGACTTCCCCCCGCCCGCTTATGTCTCGCCGCGCGAAGAGCCCAAGGCGAATGGTGTTCTGTCTCCCGAGGCCGCCTGGACCGACCGCAAGCCTTCTGCGAGAAGCGTGGCCTCGCCTGCCACCCCGCAGACGTCCTCTCCCTCTCCTGCTACGCACGTGCCTGCCACAGCGGCAACGGCACCCGTTGCCCAAATAACGACGACCACCGCAAACGACAAGGACGCAACGATTGCTGCTCTTACTGCAAAGTTAGCCGAAGCCGAGGCTCTGATCTCGTCTTTGCGCAAAGACGGTGGTCTGCGGCAGCGGAAGGGTGCTGCTGTGGAGAAATCGGGTGATGCCGACACAACAACGACCGCCACCGCACCGGCTGCTCAATTGCAGCAGCAGGTCCGGCAAGGCACCGAAGGCGTGCCACTGCAGGTGACGGCCATCCTCGTCCTCCTCAGTTTCTTGTTGGCCTACTTCTTTTTCTGATCGGACCAAAGTGCCCGGTACTTCTGAATAGGGAAAGAGGCTGGGTAGTGGTGTCTGCACGGAGTATATTATTCACCAATAGTAATGTTTATGGCGGGATGTTGGTCTTTTCACGGTGCGCATTTTCCATTGTACGGAGGGGCAGGGGACAGAATGTTTTCTGCAAAGCAGACAGCCATCGCCCATCCGTGCACAGCTCTCCGCATTGAGTATTCTTTCTAGTCTGTCGTTTTGGCTCTTGAACGCCCATTTTGGGGATTCTCCCTAAATGTTGTTGCAGATCTGGCGAGAGATCATACCCTACAATCGCTTGAAAGAGGAGGCGAGGAGAAGAAGAGAAGATGGACAAGTGTTGTCGTTGGTGGACGACCATGATGTGAGCTTTGGCTCCCGGCCTCTATTTTGTATTCTAGTCTGTATTTCATCCAGCACCGCCGGGACGTATATATTATAACGGCCAGGTATCGAGATTTTCTTTTGTTACAATCATCGTTCTTTTATCTTGACGGCTTGCAGTGCTTGCTTTACGTTACACTTTACCTTAAAACCCCGGTTGCACATGCTTCCGACGGATATGACGTAGTGAATACCAAGAAAGCTATGGCAGTTGTCCTGTTCCTATCAACTGTCAATGGCTTTGTACTCACAGCGGTATATTGGCATGTCTGTCAACGAGCCTGCGAGCCTATGTGCCTATTTTGCGTAGAAATTTAAGCTTTTCTCATCCGAAGACAACGTCGACGATTTGACTGGCCACTGACAGAAGCCGGTGGCCATACCGGTGGCCGTCCGCTGTAACTTGTCTGTGTTCTGTTCGTCCCTCTGATGAACGACCAGGCCCACGTGGACCTGTTTTGTACAGGCTGCGGCCAGGAGAAGCACATGCTTTCTTTCCGAACCGCAGAAAAAGATCCTTCGTGTGTCTTACCCTCGGCTTCTAATAAAGGCAGATAGCAAACAGACACAGACTCAAGGAAACAATGCATAGGCGACAGAAATGCCAAAACAGCCTCAGCACTATCATCCCTTCTTTGCTTGTCCTCGTCGTGTGTTTCCGTGAGCAATAAAAACTGTCTGGAAATTGTACACTTCTTCAGCAACACAAACAAGTGACCCTTGCCAATACTTTTTTGGTGCCATGGCCTGGCCTCAAAGCCTAGGGTCTCGCTGGGTCTGTCATGCCCACTGCCGGACACTTGGTGCAGCCCGCTCTAAAGCGAATACGATTCCCACTCGCTGCGTGTCGGCACCATCTTGCCTGCTGTGAATGGTCGAAGAACGGATGTGGAAAAAGAAACGAAGAAACGAAGAAACGAAGAAAAGAGAGCCAGGTGGTTCCCCAAGACCGTGGGTTCACGTGGCCCTTTTTTACGGGACGAACGACATCTAGAGCAAAAGGATAGGAGCATTCCGCGCATCCGCTGCCCACACCCGCACCTTCCTGATCTGCTCGAAAGGACCGCCAAGTAAGCAGGGAAAATTAAACACAAAAGGCAGTTTCATCTTCGAATTCGTAGATGTCTATCATCGTTCCTTCCTGACATGACGATATGCTCTTGATTACCATTTCTCCCTGGCAATATTCTGCGTGCCGCGCCAAGCCAGAAGCGAACACGGGCAGGAGCATCTTACATCCTATTTCATTAAGGCGGCGCGTTTATTGCTTGTCCGCTCCTTCCCCAACGGTTTTGCAGCGTGTTATTACCCTCCGCCAGAGCCTCCCTACTAAAGACCGCTGTGGGCGTGCGCCTTCCAGGCCGCTGGTTGACGCCTGTCTCTCCCCTCCGCCTATAGTTTTGTAGGCTGCACGGGCAGACTTCGCTGCGTGTTATTATTAGCACCCCTAACAGTCTTCCCACTTTTCTCCGCCCCCCTTCTTCTTCCCGTCTCCTCTTCCCAATCCTCGCCCTCAACCACTATTACCACCGCCCCAAAACCCCGGCCGGACGAACATCGCCTCATATTCCTCAGAACTCCTCACCAACAACCCACCCAGCGGAGGACATCTTTTTCGCCCTTTTGCAACGCCCGGCCGCCGTGGGACGGTTTTACTTTTCGATCTCGATTCCGTTGCCTCGCTCACTGCACGCATGCATCGCGATCCCAGCTTTCCTCTGCTTCCGAGAGTCCCCTTTGCATCGTCGCCAACACTCTCTCTTTGCCCTCTTCGCCCACCCTCGGATTCGGATTCCATTTCCTCGGTCCCCCAAATCCGGAAAAAGGCAGCCAATCTTCCCGCCCCCGTCACTCGTCTCCACGCGCATCTAGATTCCGACGAGCGCATCTGTGTCGCTAATTGACATCTGCTTGAGCGTCTCGTCACTTTGCCTCTGTGGTCTCGCTTCTCGACCCCTGCAGCGCGTCGACCGGCACACAAACACGTATCGTACAGCGACCGACAAGCGACGCGGACCTCCAGTGCCCAACCCCCAATCAACGAGTGTCTTGACGTGCCAAGCAATCTTTTGTTTGAACTCCGCCTCGAGGAGAACGACAGTCTGACTACCTCACCGATCTGCCACGAACACGAGAACCCGGCGAATCCAACCTCGACAGCCGCGCGCAAACAGCCTTTGTGTCCAATAATACGAAGAACCCCCTTTCATGGCTGTTGAGTGGTTATAGCGGCGCATTGTACCTGCAACCTTTTGTATCGACAACCATACGTCGTAGTATGAACTCGATCAACACACTATCATTGCATGCGTCTACATCACTCGGCGGATCTACCCCCTCGCGGTCCAACTCCCTCAGAGCGCTCGGCCTAGCCACCACGCCAGAGCGGGACAGTCACGGAGGCGGCACCACCATTTCCAACGGTACAAGCAGTACCACCGGCACCCTCGTCATCGAGAAAGACTTTGCAACAAACAGCAGTACGCCCATGGCTGGCACCAGCGACGAGACTACACCGTTAATCCCACAAAAGGACATGCACGGAGCCAGCGCTGGTGCAGGGAGTGTGCGTCTATCCAAGTGGCGCTCGCTACCGAAGCGCATTGCCATTACCGTCTGGAACTCTTTCCACATGTTCCTCCAAACCTTGGCTGCCCCTGGCGTCTATCTGATTGCCTGCCTCTACGACGAGAACGGAAACTTCTCGCCGCTTGGCCCTTTCAAGGCTTTGTTTGGACTGCGTCGTGGGCACAACAAGAAATCAAAACTGTCCCCATATAGTGAAGGAGAAGACGACTCTACGGGAGAGAGCGAAAAGCTCCTCAAACGGAACAGCACAATGTCAGCAACTTCAGGTACAGGAAGCGGACGCTTTTTCTCATCATCCTCTATGCCGAGTGGGAACTCGTACGCAGTATCTTCTGAATCGGAATCGGACTTTGACCCCAAGGGCGCACAGCAACGACGAAAAGGCACGAACAACGGTTCGGGCAGGAGGGGTACAGCTGGCAGTCGGTCTGGTGAAGACGACGGGCCAGGCAGTGGAGGCGCGTCCAACTCGAGCAGCAACCGGCGATCTGTACGGATCAAGTTGAACGACGACACGCTACGCCAACGGAAGCATCGCAAGGGACAGTCTTCATCTTCCTCGATCTCAATGCAAGGTGGCAGCGGAGGAGGCAGCCGTGCTGGCAGCTTTGACGGCGACAACAACGGCGGTGGAGTGACCAAGGATATCCTCGCGCAACTCAAGTCGCCAACGTCCCCAGCTGGCGCCCTGACGAAGTACCCTCGTACCCCAGCACCACCACGGCCACTCATCCCCCGGCGGCAACCTTCTTTCCTCAACCTCGAACCGTTGGACAAGTCACACCAGAAGACGCTTGTTCTCGACCTCGACGAGACGCTGATCCACAGCATGTCCAAGGGCGGGCGCATGAGCACAGGGCACATGGTTGAGGTTCGCTTGAACACGACGTTCGTCGGCATCGGCGGCCAGCCCAGCGCCGGCCCGCAACACCCGATTCTCTACTATGTGCACAAGCGGCCGTACTGCGACGAGTTTCTGCGCAGAGTTTGCAAATGGTACAACCTTGTTGTGTTCACGGCTTCGGTACAGGAGTACGCCGACCCAGTCATTGACTGGCTGGAGTCGGAGCGCAAGTTCTTCTCTGCCCGTTACTACCGCCAGCACTGCACATTCCGCCACGGTGCCTTCATCAAGGATCTGAGTGCTGTCGAGCCTGACTTGAGCAAGGTGATGATCCTAGACAACAGTCCTTTGAGCTACATGTTCCACCAGGGTACGTATCTTGTCTCCTTCGCTTGTTCATCTCAAAATATACTGACTTTCTCTCATAGACAACGCCATTCCCATCCAGGGCTGGATCAGTGACCACACAGACAACGATCTGCTCCACCTCGTGCCGCTGCTGGAGGGTCTTCAGTACGTCTCGGATGTTCGGGCGCTGTTGGCCCTGCGCGGCGGCGAGGACGGACGCCATATGGCATGAAGGGGAAGTGTATGATTCAATGGCAGGCACGGCGATGTGATGACGAAGCAAACGACGTGAAAGAAACCCAAGACACCCAAGACACCACCAAAAAAAGAAGAAGAAACGATATCAAGAAGGGCCGAAGAACGGATCTGCACCGGAAGTGACGAGCAAGAGACCTGATACGGTAGTTGATCTAGAGAATTGCACCTTTTTTGGCATTTCCGTGTGCAAAGGAGCAAGAGCATAACCCACAAGACCAGCTCTACATAGAGCTGGCGTTTGTTTGGATGTCTCTCGTGCTATAGATTCTATTCCTCTGTGTTCTCTCCTTGCTCATACTTGAACACCAGCAAGCAAAACCTCACACACGAAAGCAACATCCGAAGACCAGCCAAAAACTGGACAACATGTAGAGCACATGGGAGGTCATTGGAAGGGCTCAGGCATGTCGAATTACTGACGGGGAGGCACCGGTTGGCTGCCATCTTATTACTGGGCGTGCGAAGCGAGGGCCTTACTTCAGTGTACTTGTATTGATTAATAGTTGCATTGGAGACCGAGGACAGTCGTTTGGGCTTTTTTTTTGGCCTTGTATTTATTTAATGGGGTATCGGGTGTATTTTGCAGTTTCATTTTATTCTCATTTCTGACATTCACGTATCCCATATTGTCCCCCCGTGTGCTGGGATGAAGGATGGACCCGTGTCTCATTCTCAACCAGAATTACCACGCCAGATCCGATTTGCTCGGTCGGATTGCCACTTGGTTGTCACGGGCCCGGCCGAAACCAGGTCCGTAATTATTGTTGGCAGCTATTCCGGACGAAATATTCCTGTCACCTATTACAGGTACCAAAGGTGCAAAAAAATCCGTCTGAAATGGTGACGACAGTATCGAGTATGTCCAGAACGCGTCGATTGTGCCGAAAGCCTCCAATGCCTGCCCCCAGACTTTCTTCTTCTGAAAACGAATACCACGGTTAAGATTGGCGCCGCCGTCTTTATCCGAGGCGCACATCTTTCTAGGGCAACCCGCTTCGGCATTCCAAGTAAACATAGCAATAAAGTTTATTGTGGGTATTACTATTTCAAACATTTTACGCATTTGTTTTATTTGTTTTCTTTTGGGAAATTACGATCTCTGTAGGCTGTGTGTATGTTCTTAGAAAAAAAACCTTTATTTTATTCCCTCTATCTAATAATATTTTGGTTATTAACAGGTGTCTGTTCCCCTTTTATTACTGTTTTACCTGCTCTCCCGCTCAGTTCTTTGCCCCAAAGGGCAGCTAGCGCATTGGCACAAGTAACGAAGCTATTCGTTAGTTCGTGCAAGTCGAAAAGAAGGACTTCACCTGGTGCATGTCATTTTCGCGCGGTTCACCCGATCGTAATGTACGGAGTACATCGGCGATCGCTGAGCTCAGCGATCTAAATAGAGGAAAAAGGAAAAGAGGGAAAAAAAAAAGCGAGCTGCCCACTTCTCCCTTGTCCTTTTCCCCTAACAAAGCTGTCTAGAACAGGCAGGCTTCCAGCGCCCTCCCCACTCTGCGAGCCTACAAAGCAGGTAGGTACGTCGTACATCGGTTCTTTGTTGTTAGTAGTGTGGAGTAGAGTGTATCATAGCGGGGTGCATTGGTGTTGGTGGCCTGGATTGACCTATTGTGGCTATTTCGGCTCAGCTGGTCTTGGGGCCAAAAAGGTGGTGACATCATCGCGATGATGTGACGAAACAGCCGCCCGCCCCTTCTTTCCTCTTTCTCCCTTCCTAAGCACCTGGCCCCAGAACCTGCCCTACCAACCGCGAGCTTGTTGACGCTGCTGCACCCCATCGCGCCTTCCTTACAAGGATGTGTCGTACTTGAACAAAGAACAGAAAAGGGCAAAAAGAGGCCAATTGGGGCCTGTTGCACCCGAGCATATCTCGGGTAATGGTAAGAGAAGCGCTCAGATGCGCAACTCCTGTTGTGGAAGGCACGGGATCCAGTGGCATCAGGGGCGCCACTACTAAGACAAGGAAAGAAGAAAGTACACAGAAGGTGCGGATGTACTTCGTAGCTCTCCACTCGAGCCACTGCGGAAGGGCAGAGGGAACAAGAGAAGGCAGGAATGACGACAATACTGGGCGCCCTCCTTCCCTCGCCGGTCGCCTGTCGCTCATTCCTTTTGATCGGTACTTTCTCTTCGTGTCCTTATTTCTACTCGCCTTCCGGCTCTCTTCTCCCTTTTCTTTCTTCTTTCCTCTCTTTCTCTTCTCCTTTTTTACTTCCAGTCTTTCATCAAGAACTCTTCTCAGCCAACACATCCAACCTCACCTCATCTATTTTGTAAGTGTCTGCCCTACCTCGACAGTAATGCTATGGCTGTTGTCAGTCGCGAGATATCCTGAATCTCAGATGCTCTCCTGTTTACCCCTCGATTTTACCCCTCGATTTTCCCTCAGCCGACTGTTTGGCCGTGTGTAATCCCATCACCTTTGGGAGTTGCGCTTTGAGGAAAGGCTGTCCTTGCCACTGCTGAGAGCATGGGGGAACTCCAAAAGCTTCACAAAAGCTCCAAAAGCTCCAAAAGCTCCAAAAACAATTCAGACTGTATCCTTGTTTCTAACCGTCATCGCAGAAACTTCACCCACAAGCCCATCTCACAACTTTACAACCGAAAACATGTCTCTGCAGTGTACGTCAAAGCCACCGAAGCCTCACACGCTCGTCATGGGCTACCCTCTTGTGATGAACTGTCCTTTTGTGGGCGGTATGAGCTTTGTGAGAGTATAATCTAACTTTCTTACCAGACCTCCCCTCTGTTAAGCCTTCGGCTATTGCCATCGGCACCATCTTCGGTCAGGGCGCCGACTTCGTTCGTACGTATTCTCCTAGAGCCATTATGCCATCATCTCGAAGAATGATGCCCTTTCTCTAACGATCTGCAGTGCTCCAGCCCATCTTCGGTGATGCTTACAAGCGCGCCAAGGAGGCCAACACCGCCGAGGAGTTCGCCAAGTCCAAGCAGGCTGCCTCCGCCGGCGTCGCCTTGGGCACCTCCTTCATCGGCTCCGGCCTGCGCTCCTACGGTGTTGGTGCTCTGATCAACGCCACCGGCACTCTGTCGTACAAGGGCGCCGCCTACCTCGGCACATTGATCTTCTTTGCGACCAGCGCCCCCGGCTATCTGAGCGAGGTCCTGGCTGAGAAGCGTCCCCTGGACCTGGTTGTCGCTGGCATCGTTGCCCGCGTTGTCGAGACTGTCGGTCTCGCGACCCTGCTCACCTGGTGGGGTACGCGGACGACCCCCTTCTAAGCTTTGAGTAACACTGAGAAAAAAACGGACATGCTCTCATGTATCACGAACGTGAACGGATGGTCGTGCTGTTGCCATAGTTAATAGACTGCATTATCGCAACAACACCAAGATTAGAGGGGGAGAAAGTAAGGTGATGCCTACTGGAACGTATACCATTGACGTACAGGAGCATTTTGCCCTTTTCTTTTGTCTTATCACATAGTTCTGAATATATAATATATCACCCGAAGAAGCTCGTCCGTTCAATATGGCCCTGACCTCGCTGGCCCTAAATCATATTGATATGTATGCCAACGCTGCCCACATAGTATATGCTGCACTGCCTGTCAACATCAAATGGATCAAGAATATGAATTTTGGTACTCCTGCAAACTCGATTACTTTGTAATAATAACAGGATGTAAAGCAATAACCATGCCAGTGACGCCATCCAAAGTAAAACAATGACAGAAAAAGGACGAGAAATGGACAAAAAAAAGAATACAGCACAGAGCGTTTTACACAAAACGGCCCAAACCCAGACGGGGCCGATAAAACAAAATCAAAATGAGTCCACGACTGTCGGGAGATTTCGTGCAACCAAAACACTTTTTTGTCAAAGCATCGTTGGCCACCCGCCACCCGCCATCCTCACCCCCTTCAAACTTCCAAGCAGTCGGCCGAGGCCAGTAATAGCTTAGATGATGCCCTTCATCTGCTTGGCGTACTCCTTCTGGGTGGTCTTGACAAAGTCCTGGTACAAATCGGGGTAGCTGTCCTCGTCATCCTCGTCGTCGCTGTCGGCCTTGGCCTTCTTGTCGGACGAACCCTTCTTGCTTGTGCGGCCCTCAGCCTTGATCATAACGACCGACGTAGGGCGCTTTGTCCGGGCAGCCTGGCCCAGCTCGCCGCGAGAGGCAACAAAGACGTACGGCACGTTGACATCCTCGCAGGCCAAGGGCAGGTGCATAATGACCTCGGCAGGGTTGACGTCGCCGGCAATGACAACGACACCGGGCACATCAGCGGACGTCGACGACGGGTTCTTGGCGGGGGCCTTGCGGAGGGCCTTGTTGACCTCCTTGACACCGCGGAGAAGAGCCTGCTGTTTGGCGGCTGGGAAATTGTTAGTATGCGTTTTAAGCAAGTATATGTAGAACCCCCCCCCCCCCCCCCAACCAAAAAAAAAAGAAAAGAAAAAAGGCTGGACATTTACTCACCCCGCTTGACAACCTTAAACACCTTCTTCTGGTACTTGTCCTCGGCCAGCGGCAGGGCAAACTCGACGAGCGCGCCGCGGATGATCGGCTTGGGAGCAGCAGCCTTCTTCTTGGATGCAGAAGCAGCCGGCGCGGCATCAGCCATCTCGTTGTCCGAAGCACTCTCGTCAGCCGCGTCCTCCTCTGCCGCCGCCGACGCCGCCGCCGACGCCTGCAGGTGGGCGTCGAGTGCCTGGGCCAGCTTCTCCTTCTTCTGCTTCTTCTCCTTCTTGTCGCTCTTGTCGCTCTTGGACTTGTGCACGCCATCCGTCTCTGACCGGCGCTTCTCCTTCTTCTCCTTCTTGTCCTTCTTATCCTTCTTGTCTTTCTTGTCCTTCTTGTCCTTCTTGTCGACCGTGTCGGTCACGGCCGCGGCCTCGGCCTCCTTGCGCTCGCGGCTGGCAGCCATTGTATGGGGAGCTGTGAGAGTGGATGTGTGCTTTAGGGGAGGCTGGAGATGTTTCTTCGAGAGAAATAATTTGATCGATACACGGAAGAGTCGATCAATTCCGATATGTGAGCGATTCGTGATTGAGGATGTAATCGTGGGAATAGACGAATTCGTACGCGGAGTGGTAAAGGAGAAAGCTGCCGGGACCCAGACTTTTTTCGCTTGCCTTTTCGCCTGTTTCTCTTTCTGCAGCCCAGGGAAAGAAAAAAAAAGTTTAGATCAAAAAAAATCGGACTAGCAGCAATGAGACGATGCATCCAGCGATATGATTGGTCATGGTTTCTTATCTTGAGCTGTCACGTGCGATAATGCATTGCTACGCGTCGTACTTTCGGCTGCTTACTCATGGAGGCCAAGCACGTGACGCCAACAGTCGACAGTTACTTGGATATTTCATCAAGCTCATCATTCTCCCTACAGTTCAGTTTGCATTTTCTCACTTGCATCTTTACCCCATCATTTTCGGCGCAGAAAGTTTGTTTTGTTCCATATTTTATGATTTTTTTTTGCTATTTTGGGTATCAATATTGAGCAGCCGAGCCAGAGCACCGGCTGCTAAGAAAAGAGCAGTCACGCTCTTTTTCGCACCCATTCGCAGCAACCATCGTCAGAACCATTCATACTCATACTGTCATCACCCTCAGCCTCATCAACCTCACTTCCCCGGGGACCGACGACCCGTTTCTGGGCATCGTACCCCATCTCCTCACCTCAACAGCAGAAAACCACCGCGCACCCTCTTCGTCGAAATCTATCCTCTATGACCTGGTGTATCGCAGAAAGACAACAGTGACCAGCCGGATCCCGAAAGCGCATACGCCACAGGAAAAGACAGGACACGAAAGCAACGTGGAAGAAGAAAGAGAAACAGAAAAGAGACAAAGCGAGAAGAAAGAACGAAAAGCAAGTGCGCAAGAAAAAAGGCAAAAGCAAAAGCACAAGCCTCCTTTATCCATCCAGTGAGACCCCGTTGCCCACAGTCATTCTAATGCCTGCGCCCTTGGACGCCGTTTTTTAACGTTCCTTTATTTTTTCCTCCATCGGGGTCGTGTTTTTGAGAGGTAGGTGGTGTGGATGGAGAAAAAAACAGAAGAGGGAAAAGAGCGGGAAAAAAGAAACAAGAAAGAAGTAAGTCAGACCGACCAAACGCCGCGTGATGCAAAAACGACAAACGACATGTCATCAAACATCTGCCGTCCGTGAGGACAGTCAGCCGTCGAAGACAGCGGCCGCCGAAAAAAAAAACAGGATTAACAGAGTGGTGTTACAGCGACTGCAGACGACATGCCATCATGCAGCCCGTGAGAGATGCACGACTGGTATCGACAAACAGCCGATGGGGAGATAGTGAAAAGTGAAAGAACGTGACGGGTAGGTTAGACCTTGCGGAAATCCTGGAGCACGGGATAGATCATCTCAAATGCTGTGTAGATTTCCTCACGGACCTTTGCACCGGTCAAGACAATCTTGCCACTGACAAAGATCAGCAGCACAATCTTGGGCTTGATCATGCGGTAGATCAGACCTGGGAACAGCTCAGGCTCGTAGGAGCTGAAGTTGTGATGGCGCGAAGCCAGACCCTCCAGACGGATGGGGAACTTGATGTCGCATGAGCCGACAATGTTCTGGATCTTGAAGTCCGTGAACCTTGCGTTGAAGCCCAGCTTCTGGATGATACGCGCATACTTGCGGCTGGCCAGCTTGGAGTCATCCTCCGACTTGGCACCAGTGACGACCATCTTGCCAGAGGCGAAGATCAGGGCAGTCGTCTTGGGATCACGAATACGCATAATGACAGCAGCGAAACGTTTCTGCAAAGCACCAAAAAAAAACTGTTAGCCAAACACTGTTTCCAACAAACAAAACCAAATCTCAAACCAGACCAGCTGGTCGCCATGCAAGACGACGAGGGGGACGAGGATAGGATAGGATTCGGGCCGCGGGAGGTAGAGTGCTTGGGCATATACGAACCGGGTTGTACTCGGCGTTGCGGGCATGCAGCGCAATCGTCTTGAGATCCAGACGGCAGTCGAGATTGACGGTCGCAACGATGTTCCTTTTTTACAGAAGAAGATGATGAACAACTGTTCTTTTTACGGATAGACAGAAAAAAACATGGAAAATTCACAAGCAATAGGGACAAGGGCAAACACTCACTGCAACGTCGGCACGATGCCGCTCACTCCAACCGCTTGTGCCGCCGCAGCAGCCGCTGGTCCCGTGGCCGTTCCAGGCGCTGGGGTAGCAGACCCGGCCTTCGCAGTGCCGTTGGGCACGCTGCCGTCTTTTTCAGACGGGGGTGTCTGCATGGTCTCGGTTCCTCCCGGAAACGAGAGCGACGATGGGGCTGTGAAAGCCCGTGCTTGGGCGGCGGTCGACGGGTGCGAGTTGAGCGAGTCCATCGAAGACTGTGAGTACAGGCCAGGCTGACCTGGCGCTGCAGAGTTCACGACAGTAACGGAAGACGACATTGCTGCGGTTTGCAATTTGCAAAGAGAGGACAGAGAGAGAGACAAGAGGACGGAGGTATATGAGGAGAGGATGAGAAGATCGTGAACGGAGTCTTCGGGGAAACGAGAGAGAGAGAGAGAGGAGCGACAACAGGGCGGTGGCCTAGTTGGGGGCTTCAACGCATGTCAGTTTGACACTCTTTTGCTCAGTTATCCATCAAATGAAAACAAGACCAGTTCTACACACTTGCAACAGCCGGCGACGGGGTCGAAGGCTGATGACGGGTGTGCGTGTCTGTGCAACGAAAGACTGTCTGGTGAGAGAAGAGAGAGGCCGAGTCCGCCGATCAGGGGACGAAGGACAAAGGTAGAGTGAGATCTGAGGTCGAAAGTGAATTCTCCTCGAGGTGGATTGTTGGCAAAGTCGGCCGCGGGTCGGTGTGAAGCGATGCGATGCGACGGTTTGCAACTTCGGTGAAGTTGTTGTTTTTGCAAGAAGAATTAAATAAAAAAAGGTGAAGAAAAAAACCCGACGCTGAACAAAGGAGATGAAAAACAATATAGGAAAAAAGCTGAAAATTAATCTCGATCGCAATAATTAAATAGCGAGAGGTTGAAGAGGTGAAGGAAAGGCAAAGAAAAACAGTTTCCTTGATGATGTGGAAGAGAGGGGTTGAAAAACGTAGCCTTTTTTGCGACAGTGTTTTGGGTGGGAGCCGCAAAAAAATTCGTGGCTGAAATTGGGCGAGAGGGGGTCAGTCAAAATGCACGCGCGAAGGAAAAGAAAAACGAGGGAGGGACATGCTGTCCTTTATATACTTCCGAAGGAAACGCACGGACCAGAAGGAAAGAGCGGGTCCTGTCATGCGCTAGTCGAAATTTCTGCGAATCAGGGATTGTTTCGCAATCGCCTCGGCGCTTCTGGGGGGGCGTGTGGGTGTTTTGGGAGGCGGAAATTCGCAATTGGGAAGGCAATAGGGGGAGCGTCACGTGCAGGAGGCCAACTCCTTCCTGGGGGGCGACCGGGGGGCCGTGTTGCCTAGTAAATTTCAGCCGCCTAGTGGCAAGTCCAGGGGGCAATGACGGACGATTGGCTGTCGACTGGCTGTGCAGGAAGGTGCGATACACTCATCGCGACGATGTTAAGATGAGATGTGCATATAAGTGAGTTTATAAACAATTACGACGTAAGCCGTATGTTAGCATTGAAGAACAAGAGCAACGTTGTCAAAAGTATATTGAATGTGAGGGGAGACGGAGGATGCATTGTGGTCGGAGTGCTCGTCAGGTGCAGATCCCTGCGCACGATCATGTACACTGTTGGCGGTTGGAGAGAAGACGAACGATTCAGAAAGAAGCAATTCATCACATTCGATCACAAAACTATGTTGTGGTTTGCGCCAGTAGTTGGCAGGGGAAAAATAGAAAGAAGCTGATGTGTGAACTGACTGAGATTATGTAGCTGCTTGGGCAGTTGATGGTGTTGGCAGTTGAAATGAGTGTGGGCGTTTCAAATTGGATCGATACATGTATTACCTTTTGCCAGTTCTTATTAGACGAATGGCTGTTTATAGGGGATCAGTGGTTGATATGAAAGACGATGGAGACACATTGTATGGCCATGCTGCTGTTATTCTGGTACGTAGTGCTAGCACTCGCAGCGAACATAATCTACCATTCTACTACAATCGATTCGTCCACCTTCTTCACATAAACATGCGCTCATCGGGGACCAGTGGCTGACATGAAAAGAAAATGTGTTTGTATAAATTTAGTGTGTATCTGTCATCCGGGTAGACGGTATTGGTACACTTTATATAGCCAACAAGTGCCAGCCGTCCGCTCAACGCACGCTTCCCTATCGTCTGGATGTACCATCTAGCGCACCCTATAATGTGTTTTGGTGGGTTTATCGTTTCTCGTCCATCATCTCTTACTCCTCATGATGAGCCGATGGCCGGCCGTGCTTGGAGTTCAGGAAATGGTTCCTAAATATGTTAGTCACAGGAGCTCACACCAAGATGAAGAGTGGCATCACAACGATATCACAGCGACATCACAGCAACATCAAAGCAATATCAACATACCGCTCGGTAGCCCACTGCATGATGTAGTAGCCGCCAACAAAGGCAGGGGCCCAGTACAGGACCTGCCGGGAGAACCGCCGCCAGGTGTTGAAGACAGCGTCGTGACCGGCGCCGGCGAAGGGGTTCTGGCGGTTGGGGGCAATGCCGAACGAGACAATGCCGCGCTGCTTCTGGGTAGCGGGACCTGTGCATTGTTAGCAACTGTTCTGGAGTATTGGCATATCTGTATCTCGTGCCGTTATGCCGTCGTGCCGTCGCAGTGTCGTCAATACATCGTTCTGCGTCGCATCTGTTGCTCGGTCGTCGCATCGCGTCATTCATGTGGCTCGCAATGTATGTCTCCGGTTATCGGTGGATTTCGCAGTCGCAAGACAGCTCCAACCAGCTTTGCTCGATTCCGACTCTCCTCGTTCAATCTCCTTCCCCCATGCACCTCTCCTAGCCATGCCGTCGCGCAACTTACCCATAGCACCCCAGTTGCCAATGTAGCTAAAAGAAAAACGCGTTAGCTGCCAATTCAACACCAAAGCCATCGCCGAAGAGCGCGTTTGCACATCCAAGGTTGCCAAACGTCGTTCCAACACGTCCGTAGCCATCTACCGGCCGCCAGGCCAAAAGACTGCACGGCTGCGGCGCACCGGAAGTCGTTTTCAATCGCGCGGAAGAGGGGAGCCGTACTGGCCGTATTTGCCGAGCGGGGTGTCTCCACCGCCGCCACTGCGGAGCATCTGAGAGGGACGCATTATGATCGATTGGGTTCGGGGGTCGTGAGGGGGAGGGTGGTGGTGGTGGTCGGGGTGGTCGTGATGTCGTGAGAACAGACAGAAGTCAGTCGATGCTGCAAGCTTCAGCAAAAACAAGGCGAGAGAATTTCTGGGACAACCGAATGGGAGTTGTCGGAATGGTCAATTGGCCGCGGGTCCAGGCAAAATGGCTGTACCTTCCCGTATCAGGACTAGCGTTACTATTCCGGAGCGCTGAGATAATCCGAACCGTGCTTTAGTATGGACAGACCCCGCCCGCCCAAGGAGGAGAAGAAGGAAGAGGAAAGAGCAAACCAGAGCGAGTAGCAATTTATTGCGAAAAGAGCCCATCAGGCAGGCAGGAGGCAGCGTCAAACCACTGCTGACAGCGCAAAAAAGCTAGCAAGCACGACCCAGCCAGCACCCAGCCAGCCAGCTCACTTACCCCAGTCCCAAAAACGAAGCCGCAAAAAAAAGCAGACGACATCGACATCGCGGATCCGTCGAGCTCAGACTATCGCCGTTTCATTTCACGACACCCGACCGACACACCACCACCACAGCAATTCACAATGGCGAACGTTCTCGGCTTCGTCTACAAGATGTCGATCCCGGCCATCGCCGGCATCGCCGTCCTGCAGTCGTCCATGTACGACGTGCGGGGTGGCTCGCGCGCCGTCATCTTCGACAGACTGACGGGTGTCAAGGAGCAGGTCATCAGCGAGGGCACACACTTTCTCGTGCCATGGCTGCAGCGCAGCATCATCTTTGACGTGCGCACCAAGCCCCGCAACATCGCCACGACGACCGGTAGCAAGGACATGCAGATGGTCAGCTTGACGCTGCGTGTGCTGCACAGACCCGAGGTGCAGGCCCTGCCCAAGATCTACCAGAACCTCGGCCACGATTACGATGAGCGTGTGCTGCCGTCCATCGGAAACGAGGTCCTCAAGTCGATTGTCGCCCAGTTCGACGCTGCCGAGCTGATTACGCAGCGCGAGGCTGTGTCGCAGCGCATCCGCGCCGATCTGACAAAGCGCGCCCACGAGTTCAACATTGCCCTTGAGGACGTTTCCATTACGCACATGACCTTCGGCAAGGAGTTCACCAAGGCTGTCGAGCAGAAGCAGATTGCCCAGCAGGATGCCGAGCGTGCACGCTTCATTGTCGAGCGCGCCGAGCAGGAGCGCCAGGCCAACGTCATCCGTGCCGAGGGTGAGGCCGAGAGTGCCGACACCATTAGCCGGGCCATTGCCAAGTCGGGTGACGGCCTGATCCAGATCCGCAAGATTGAGGCCAGTCGTGAGATTGCTCAGACGCTGGCGGGCAACCCCAACGTGGCCTACATCCCGGGCGGCAAGCAGGGCACCAACATCCTGCTCAACGCCGGTCGGGCATAGGCCGTGACAGAGAAGAGAATTGTATAAAGAAAGAAAAGAAAAATGTCGATAAAAGATATAATGTTGGAGCTGCGGGAGGAAACTTCATGAAGGTCTGAGGATTGGGAAAATCACTATCTACTGGCGTTACTTTGCTTTACTGTTTGGCTGTTTAATTCTGTACAACTACACTACACCACTTTCACAATCACAACTACGACTATTATCATTGTATTTGCTCTTTTTTGCCGAGATTATCGTAATGTCTAGAGAACCAAATGCCTGTCCAGTCTATCTGAATAATGCCCCGCTATGCTTTTGGACATTTAAAAAGAAGTCGTAAAGTAGCAAGCTACTGTTGCCTATTGTGCCTCACACATCTTGCACCATCACTCCGTCGACGAGCTTCCAATTCTGCCGCCGCCGCAGGTCGTCCCATTTGGCCTTGATTTTGACCCGGACCAAGTCGCCAGCAACACGAGCATCTTCGGCACTGTCGTGGCCTGCAAGGGGGCCGCCTGTTTGGACAGCACGGTCCAGATGTTCTTTGGCAAGCACCCGCAAACTATACCGGATGGGCAGTCCCTTGGGATGTGGAAAAAGTAGCACTGTATCTGAGATGCGGGAGTGGATCATTCGCATGGCCTTGAGGTCGTTCTCGAGTGCGTGTCCGATGAGCACTGTCTCTGGGCGGATTAACTTGTGGAACAAATCCCGGGCCTCTTTCGGAGACGAAGCCATGAGCATGGGCGGCCGCCCAGCTGGTTTGCCGTCTTTTTCTTTAGGCAGGGCGGCTGGCTTGTTCATTTTCGCTGCCTCGGCAGCTTCTGATGTGTATGGAATGGACGTAGCGAAGTCCTCTGGGAAGACACCAGAAAAGCGCGAGTTGAAGTCGATAACAGTGCCGTGAGGACGCACAAGAATGTCCAGTAGCAATTCACCACTCGGCCATGATGTTGCTGTTAGCCGCACCACTTCCACACCGTACACCGTGTAGGCCATTTCACAATCGAAACAGACGGCCCGGTCGACTGGCACGGTTGGATCAGGGTTGGCTGGCGTCTGAACAAAGTTCCACAAAGATGCCAGGCGTTTTGCATCATTCGCTTTGAAAACATGACTGGGCGCTGTCTCGCAGCCTGTGGAGCCATCGGATACAGATGCACTACAGCAGCCAAAAACCTGAGTGGCATGGTTGAGCCGACCCGGGTGGTATTGGCATTTGCCTCCCGACGTCAGTGCGCCGTCCTCTTCGCGTCGGCACGGGAATACCTGGAAGCGACGGGTGCAGCGCTCACATTGCTCCCAGCCTTTAGAGATCTCTTCGGCGTCGCGGGCCTTTTTTATATCGGCGTCGGAAGGTATTGTGGGAACGTAGCCATGGTTGCCCAGCCTGTCAGTCGGGGTGATGAAATGTTTGTGGAGCAAGACGACTTCTTGGTCTGGTGGAAGCCCTGTGACAATGGGAGGTGGTGGGGCCTTTGAAGCAGTGGCTGCGACCACGAGCGTCTTGTTGTTGGTCGGTTCGATGGCCGCCAGTGCCTTAGTAGGTGTGGCAGCAGTCGTGGCGGCAGAGGCACTCCCCAGGCGTGCCCGTCTGGCTGCCTCCTTTGCGTCTTTCCGCTCCTTGACCCATTGGGCAACGGTCATCCGCTTAAACTCCATAATACGGTGCTTGATGGTATCCGAGTAGATTGCCGACGATTTGGTAGCAGCATAATGTTCCTCCAAGTCGAGAGCCGCCCAGATCAAGCCTTGGGGAGTCAATAAATAATGCTTTCTGTCCTCCGGGTGCTCTTTGGATGTATGGAGAAGCTTGTTCAAACGGGTAAATTCCTGGTGAAGTAGCTTGACGAGCCGCAGCCGGATCTCATGTTTGGCAGGTGCCTTGGCCACATATCGTGGATTGAGTGTCTCTGGCTTGCGTTTCTCTCGTGGTGGCGGCAATGGTGTTTTGCTGGCTGTGTTGTTGGAAGGCAGTGCAGCTTTGCCAGATGCTGTGACAGAAGTAGGGGCAGTGCCAGGGTTGGCGGTTGGTGCCGGCGTATGAGCAGATCCCGCAGTTGAGACTATATTTGTGGGCTTTGTCGGAGTCGGACCTTGCTGTTGTCGTTTTAATGGCGGAGGCGATATTGGCCGTTTGAGAGCTGATGGCTTGGATGAATCTCTAGTCGAAGAGGCTTCGGAGCTGGCAGAGAGCAGGCTGTTGACCGAGCTCTCTGATGAGCCCTTTGAAGTCCTTTGACTCCATGTGGAGGAAGGGCTTTTGGAGTGTATACTTGGTGTCGACTGATCGTTGCCGGGATTGTTCTGAATGTGAGCAATTTTGGGTCGTTTCCCGGCGGAGTTGTCATCGTCGCTGAAGCTTGGGCGGTGCTTACCCGTCGACGTTGAGACATTGGGTAAGGGTGTCGATGCTGTCGACGTGGCCTCTGGAGCTGCAGGTGGATGGCCAAAGAGACACTTGACAGTCTTGCATCCTACGCCGCTTGGGCATGGGATATGGCTCAAGAGGCCATTGGGGATGTCCATCGCGGCGTGCGCCTCTCACGTGCTTGGCGTCGCAGCTGTAAGGGCGAACTAGACCGGCTGTTTGTGTGGTACATCAATCAGAGCTTCGATGCAGATTGGAAGCCTAAATGGTGTTGGGGACGAAGGTCGGGTCTGGAGACAGTAAGGCGGCCCTTGAAGCTGCTCTTCTGAGAGCGACCGCGCTTGGCCGAGGACAGTGGCAATCGAAATGCTGGATAAATATGACAGTATGTAAATTCTCGAGATAACGATACGGTGGTGGCTGGAGTGATGTTTCGGAGAAAAAATTGAAGATTGTCAGGAGGCGAGCCGTCGTAAGATATGTGAGGAAGGAAAGAGATTGAGCGAGGTGCAAGTGCGTGCACGCGTGTCTGACGTCGGAGGAAGCTGCGACCCGGGCTGACTGGGGTCCTTATCGCGATACGCTGGTGGCTGCACCTGCCACTAAAAACCACTAAAATCTCACAGCTTCAGTGAGTGAGACGGCAGATTATGTCAGCAGCGTCGATCTATATTGACATCGACAGGAATGCTTGTATTTTTTACGAAAACTGTATTTGTTTGGTTGTTGTACATTGATTAGGTGGTTTTGAATCTCAAAAGTCTATGATATCAATGAAGCAGTATGTGCTTCTGTCTAGATGTCCCACGAAACGCCTCAAATATGCTTTGTCGCCTGCTGAAAAGTCCGAAAAATAAAGGGAAATGAAAATGACAAAAGGAGAGAAACTAAAGAAATGACACAGTAGTGTCGTCAAGTCGAAATAAACGGGTATGATGTAAAAGAAAAAAGAGAGAGAATCGTTTGTGAGGGTGAATCACTTAAATGAGAAACTCCTCGTTGACAAAATGGCGTAGGACAGTCTTGCCCTCCTCGAAGCGCGGCGACTCATGGCGCACAATAATGGCAGCATGGCTATGGCGGACTTTGCGAATCCAGACGCGGTACTTGCGCCAGCCAAGGCTGTCAAGGTTGTCGATCATGGTGAACTGCTCAGGCGACAGGTTCAGGAGCGAGCCGTCGGCGTGGACAGCACCCTTTTGGCCGGACCTGCTGCTAAACAGCGGCAGCTGCTGCTGCGAGCCGCCCTGGGCAATAGACTCCAGGTCCGAGTCAGAGTCGTTGGGCGAGGCGAATTCGGGGTCCTGTGCCGTGTTGATGTCCTCGTAGGTCTCCTCGACGGTGTCTCGCAGGCCCTTCATCCACAGCGGCACGCGGTAGCTCTTGATGTCAATGCCAGCCAGGCCACCCTCATGCAGCTTGAGACGCTTGCTGCTCTGGACGTTCTGGTAGACCGAATTCATGAGAAACAGGGCCAGGCCGAGAGGAAGAAGCAGCGCAAAGGCCAGCATAGGCGCAGCCTCGAACAGCTGCAGACGCCGCTCACGGTTCCACGGTTTGGCCAGGAATCGCCGCAAAGCCTTGCCTGGTGGCAGCAGGCCCTGCTTTGCCATGGCCTCCGCCTTGGCCTTGGCCGCCTCGCCGTTGGCCTTGCGCTCACGCACACGCTTCATGGCGGCTGCCAAACGATCAATCGCCAAAGGCTCCTTCTGGTCCATAATGGTCTGGTCGTATCCAGGTACAAAATTAAGTGGCAGATCCTCAATCTCGCCGCCTGCTGTAGCTACCTCGGCGAAAGGGTCCGTCTTCGAGATGGCGGTGGTGTAGTAGACAGCGCTGCGGTCGTTGATGATGTTGGCGTACAGCGTGCGGCGGGAGAACTGGCGCAGGCCGGCCATAAAGATGGATTCGGGGTCGGTCATGATGGCTAGCAGTGGCCGGCCCGTGTCGCGGAAGGAGTCGATGCCAAACAGTTGGCGGCCAGAGACGCTAATGGTACGGGCGCCGATGGCATTGAAGACGGTGCTAAAGGCGCCGCGGGTGGGAGAGCGGGCGCCCAGGAAGGGGCTGGCAAAGGCTGTGAAGTTCTTGCACTCAAGCTTGTCCATGATGCCCTTGGCGTGCAGAAGGCCGACGGCGTAACGAGCGACCAGACCACCGAGAGAGTAGCCGATGACGCTCAATTTAGTGATCTTTGCGCCCTTGTCGGCCGCGGCCTTCAAAGCATCTTCGATCTCGAGGCAGACACGCTCACCACCGGTGTCGATGCCGTCGTAGGTGTAGTAACCGCTGTTGCTGCCAGCGACGAGGATGTGCAGTTGATCCTCGGAGAACTTTTCGCGTAGGGTGCCGGCCACGGATCCAAGATGTTCAGGCTGGCCCCAGAGCTGGAAAGAGACAGAAGTGTTAGTTTGGCAATGTTTTGGTGAGTCGAGCTTGAGTTTCACATGCAAAGTAAACATACACCGTGGACAAGCACGCAGAGGTGGTCGGCTTTGGCGCTGCCGCCGTTGTATTCGGTCATGATGAAGGAGAGTCGAGAAAAGGCTTGACGTGAGATTATGGTCTGAAGTCGTTGAGGTTAAAGGCTGACCGGGCGCTAGAAACAATGTTGCTGCCGGTGCTGACGAGATAAAACTTTAATGTGTTGGTGTTCGAAGTGGTGATAAAAAAAAAAAAAAGAGGCAATTCGCATGAAGGAGATGTGCATCGTCTTTATAAAAAGAGTAAAACGAGAACAAAATGTCAGCTTCCTGAACACGGCAACACAAAAGCCACACCAACACACATGCTTGACCCAATGCATAACGCGTTCCCCCCTCGCCCATTTCTCGCTGTCTAACGTCGTCATTGGGGGCTTTTAATGTGGAACGGATGGTCGAGCAGTCCGAGCCTCCGACTTTTTTCGAGCTGAAGAGCCATAAGGCCCTATTCTGGGCGTGTTCCATGCTGTTAGTGGCCCTGCAAGCATAGCAGAAAAAGCACCGAAGCCAACAGAACACGATCCAAGAACCGCATAATGTCAAACTCTCCGACGGCATTGCTCTGAGACGCGGCGTTCGGGTCAATTAGGGTGGGTATGTTGTTTTTGATGGCGCAGATTCCTGCAGTCTTTGTCCATTTTGGCTGTTCCTGGCGTTTTTTGCTGGCGTCAGAACCTAATAAAACGTACCTGCCTGTGCGCTAATTGCGTGTGCTTCGGGGCAGCCATGTGGTGTGGGTGGTAATACGACGTAATTACCTTCCTGCTAAAAACAGATAAAATGCGCTGTCGCACGGACCTGGAGTTAAGAGCGGCCCAAATCCGGTGGGTGCCTGCTGGTGTTTGGGGCCCTGGATGCACGTCTGCTCCTGCCGGCAGGCGTGTTCTGTTTCCTTCCAGAACAGGCCAAATGGACGATCAGGCTATCAACACAACCTTTGACAATGGGCTTCACACGCGGACACCGACAAGATTCAGTGGAATGACGGATTGTAAGATGTAAGCCAGGGGTATGAAAGGAGACTGGCCTCAGGAGACTGGCCTCAGCAGACAGGCTTCGGCACGAAGGGGCTGTATCTTACGAACAATCAAAGTCGACAAACAGCATGCCCTTTGTCAGTGGTAAATGCAACAAAGCCTTGACAACTCGCGATGCACACAACACGACTATGGCCGGCCTGATCGGCGTCTACAATCACATCTTGTTATCACCCAAAGACACACCACCGCGTAGGTAGTTGACCGTTGGTCGTCGTCGCATTGTCGCCGCCCTCGTGCTCGTTTTGCTGCTTTCAATATGCAGGTGTCCATTGGTCTGGTCTCTTTAATGCGCTAGTCCAAATACGGTTCTAGCGCATAAGGCCGGCATCGGTAGTGGGTGCAAGGGTGCAGAGGAGCAGGCAGGAACGACGCAGCGAGGCAGCTCGGCCTGGACCGCGACGAAACAAATCAGAGGGTTCCCCCCTGAGCTTTGGAGAACGTTGGAAAGAAGACGGCATCGATCTCATACGAACCAGAAAGTCAGTCACAGCTACAGTTGATTTGCATCGACCCTGACTGCATGTACGCGCGATTGCAGGTACTTCCACCCGTACGAAATCTGATAGCTGCCGCACACACTCTCGAGTGGCCACATTCACGCCCTTACCTTCCTCGATCGACATTCTGCCAAAACGCACAGAGCAAGCAGATTCCACGAAACGCTATGACGGCAGCGGCCGAGACGGTGGCTGGGCCCCAACGGCGGCGGTCGACTCGCATGGCGTCGACCTCGCTGGCCCGGTTCCGATACCGCGAGAACGACAGCTCCGACTCGGACAGTGGCGTGAAAAAGGAAGAGCGTGAAGTCGACGATGACGACAGTGACCACAAGCCCTCAGGCGATGAGAGCAGTTTGTCGGAGCTGTCCTTCAACAGCGACATTGAAGATGCTGTCTCTGCACCGAAACGGAAAGCCGCTAAAAGTGCACGAACGAGAACGACAAGCACAAGCACGAGCACAGCCAGAACAATCGGCTCTGCCGCGACAGGCAAGCGAAAACGAGCAGTAACTACCACCACAACCGTTGTCACGGCACTCCCTACCCACAAGAAGAGAAATGGCACGGCGCCCTCCGTCAAATCGGAACACTTTGTCGAGATCAAGCGGGAGATCAAGGACGAGGAACAAGACCTACAGGACCTTTCATCTATACAAAAGGCAGCATCGCCTCGCAAAGTTCGCAAACCAGCCCGCGTTATCACGACCAAGGTGGCCGGCAAGGAGGACGAGACCCATGTTGAGCCGCCCACCGACTGGGAGCTCTTCTACAACCTCGTCAAGGAGATGCGTCTACCCGGTGGCCCTGCGGCCAATGCTGCCGTCGACACGATGGGTTGCGAACGCCTTGCTTTAGAGTCAGCCAGTCCCCGCGACCGCCGCTTCCACACTCTTGTTGCCCTCATGTTGAGCTCCCAGACCAAAGACACCGTCAACGCCGTCGCCATGGCCCGCTTGCAGAAAGAGCTGCCGCCGCACGAACCAGGTGCGCCACCAGGGCTCAATCTAGAGAACATGCTGGCTGTCGACCCGGCCCTCCTCAACCAGATGATTTGGCAGGTCGGCTTCCACAACAACAAGACCAAATACCTCAAACAGGCCGCCGTCATCCTGCGTGACCAGTGGGGCGGCGACATTCCACCAACAGCCGAGGGTCTGATGGCGCTCCCCGGCGTTGGGCCCAAAATGGCGTATCTGTGCATAGCCGCCGAACACGGCTGGAACCGTGTCGAGGGCATCGGTGTCGATGTGCATGTGCACCGGATCACGAACATGTGGGGATGGCAGAAGCCCGGTTCGGCAGCGGCCAAAACACCCGAGGGCACGCGGTTAGCGCTCCAGAGCTGGCTGCCGCGCGACAAGTGGAAGGAGATCAACTGGTTACTGGTAGGGTTCGGCCAGGCCGTATGCTTGCCGCAGGGTGCCAAGTGCGGCGACTGTACGTTGGGCTTGCGTGGACTATGCCGGGCCGCTAACCGCAAAAAGGTGAACGACGGCCGAAAGAGGCGGCGTGAGCTCGGCTTAGAGGATTTTGGTGATGACGAGGAGGGCGGCGTCATCAAAGGGGAAGTTAAGGGAGAGGAGGACTCAGACTAGCCAATGCTTGTGATGTAATGTTTCATACCTTTTTTATTGTACTCGATGACTTTGAAGATAGCGATGTATTACATGACTAATTTTACGATGTATCCCACGCTACAGCCACGTTTGCTCCCAACTCCGGAAACCCTCAGTCACATGGCGAGTTAACGCACAATCAGTTTTAGCATACCCATACCCATACATATCTTGCAAGATCACGAAAGTTAGGCGAACAGCAAGGTTTGTGTAAAAAGAGTGTAAAATTCAAGCCAATGATTTAGTCTCGTGCCAATAAAACGGCTATATACAATGAGATGTGTGCAGAGAGATGGCAAACCCAACACAAGTGGAAGATAAAACCAAAATGCAACGAAGAAAAAAAGTAAACTAAGAAAGAGCAGAGCGGCTTCCAAATCCCCGGGACGGTGAAACAAGCAAATTAAAATGAAAAGCTGGCTTCACTCCCTCGCTACCCAGCTCCAGACGCCATACGGTTGGTAAAAAGTCGATAATCAAGAAAATGCAGAATATGGGGAATACGTGGATCGTGGAAAGTCGATATAAGAAGCCTCTCCCCTTCAGCAAGTGTGGTTTGCAGCAGATGTCGTTCCTGCGCAATACAAAGAGCTCGTGGGATTGAGACATATATTAATGATGCCGTGTGGGTGTGGATGGTGGGAGGTGCATCTGTTGTAATTTGCCTATGGCAAGGTTGCGCGTTTGCGTTGCCAAATATGTAGCAGAGTGTTGCAGGCCTTCTGTGAATGCTAGTTGTCGTTTGGAGGTCCGTGGTTTGAGAGAATGAGGATGAGGGATCGGAGAGGAGACGAAGATCCCCTGGCCACAGCAACGACAGAGACAAGGTTCGTGCTTTTGGCCCCATAAAAGAGCGGTGCTCAGCACATTTGTCTCGTCACCGCCCTTTCCCTGTTACGTTCTTGACTATCTGTATGCCGTCCTTTAGTGGCCCTTCCATTCGTCACTCAGTCGAATGTAGTATTGACTTTCGCGATGGTCGGACAGGGCTAAATGGAGAAGAGGCAGTGAGGCAGTCGAGAATCGTAACGGCCGGGGCGCTACTCCTCGTCCTGTAATTTGCCACGGGGTGCGAGCGGTCGAGCCAGAGTCAATGGAACACGTGCGACAACAAGAAAAAGGCATTATACGCCCTTGATGACATGTGTCCGCTCAGACTCGAGCTGCGCAGCGTTCTGCTCGTGTGCTGCCTTCTTGCACTAGATAAAGGGAGATAATCGTCAGTTTCAGATGAATCAAAAGCCAGGGAAACGGGGGAGGGAGAGAGACGTACGTCTTCGAGACCAGTGCACTTGTGGTCCTCTAGTAACCGGTGACGGCCGCAGAAGTGACCGTTACAGAAGCCGCAGTCGCCGGCGATGCGCTGGGCGCCCTCCTTGCACTCCTTGAAGGAACACTTGATCTTGCGGGGAGCCATTTGATTGTGTGTGTTGGGAGAGAGAGAGATAAAGGATACTGAAGCGATGGTAATCGTTGAAATGCTAAATCGTCAAATATGCGGATGTGGTGCGAGTACTGAGAGGAGAGAAGAGTAGAGGAGTAGATGCGTGGGAGTCCCCGACGATAAGAGATGTAGTCGTGTGACCTGCGGTGGTGGGTGTTAGGCCGAGGTCGTTGGCGAAGGCGGTGGCGGCGATAAGATGATGGTTGGAGTGATGGGTGGAGTGTTTGAAGGTCGTCATGCGAGGAGTTGACGAAGAAGTCAAGATACGATGCAAGAACTAAGAATGAAGAATGGAAAGAGGAAAGGAACGAAGGGAGGAAAGAAATAGGAAGAGGAAGGAAAGGGGCAGCCTTAGGGGATGAAGTGTATTAAAAAGGAAGGAGAAGGGCAAGGAAGGGGGAGGAAGGAGGCGGGCGGCGGGCGAAGAGGGACGACACAGAGAAGAAGGGAGTCAGAGAATCAGCGATGGTCGGGCGGGAAGGAGAGGAAACGCCTCACATGGGCGTTGCGGAACCAAAAGGCTAATCCTAATAGCTCGCAGGTAATACGGAGAACGGACTGGGGGTGTGGTGGTAGCAAAAGAGCAGAAAGAGGCCGTCGATGGAGACGGTCTTGGATTGGGGCCCTTGCTCTTGCCCTTGTTGCGGCTGGCGAGACGGCTTTGACGATTACGATTGCTCGTAGGCCCACTGCCCAGATGACAAAAAAGAGGAAAGAGCGACCAGGCTACGACGGACAAGTAATGGTTTATTGGCAATGTGTGATTAATGCTCAATAATATTGACATTGGGGCTTGCTGGGCGGCTCGTTCGTCTCGTTCATTTGGGAAGGAGCGTGCCCGTTACGGAAGCCGAAGATGGAAACAGCATCACAATACAAGGGAACAAAACGCGAGCGCGGATGGCGAACATTGGAAAGGAGGAAAGAGCCAAGGGTCAAGTATTCAAAGGGAAGGAGGCGGCGCCAGATACATCGAGTTGACCCTAGGCGGACGGCGATGCGCAAGCAGCGACAGCCTGGTGCGGAGGTAATTACGACCCAGGTATCGCTTGTGTCATAGACAGGGTGGAATGGGGCGGGGATACGGTCAAGTCAAGCTGTGTGACCCTGTGGGTTACGGAGCCCGACGGGTGGGTCCCATATGTACATACGGAGTACAATGTATCAAATTATTGAGGCGTGAGAGGAGTTAAGCACAGCCGGCCTACCGGCCAACCAAGGGAAGGCAAGGGGACCAAGGATCACTCATTGCTCTTGCCAATTGGGGTCCATTTTGGGGTCACTTGGGCTGGGGCCGCGGCGCTGCCAACCTCGCCTACTTTGTAATACTGTGGTTCTGTCAGGGAAGGAAGGCGCTAGGCGCAAAGAGCCTGTGGTAGTCTTTGGCTCGCAGGGGGACTAGGGTATGTGCGGACTTGCGTCATGCGGTCAATTAATAGTGTGTTTATTGTAACTATCTACTATCTGCGGAGTGTCGATGCCCTCCTGCGGGCTTGTAATAATGCCTGGGGGGTTGTCACGTGACTGGTGGGACATTGTAGCGGTGTGCCCCGCCATAGTTGCCCCCCCCTCAAAATACGGCGACCTCGCCGTATATTATCTTAATATTTGCCTCGCGTCGCTGTAAAAGAGAGAAAAAATAAAATAAAATAAAATAAAACTATTTGTCCGCTATTTACTCTCTATCTTCCGCTTCTACGAGTTGTGCCAGGATGGGGACAGCTTCTGTGGCCAACATTAACAGTCGCCGAGCGGCCTTGTCCACTTATTATTATCTTACGGGGCTAAGTGAGTTGCTAGCGGCGATGGTTGTTACGCGCCTTATACGTTGAATGGCTTATTTAGTAAGTAGCTCTGCTATCCGTATCTACTCGGTACACGCTCCGAGTACTTGTTCGCTATCGACGTCGTCGATGCCAGCCACCACCGTACGTACCGCGTTAACAAGCGGGGTTTTAACAGGGGGCTGTAGAGAGCTCTCGCGGGTTTTAATTTTCTTTATTAACAGGGGGTTATCGTGGCGCGATAAACGGAGGCTTCTCTTAGCGATTATAAGTATGTCGGAGGTATCGGTCTTCGGAGGAGGAGGAGGTACGATATTTATAGGATCCGTAGAGTCCTCCGCGGGGTCGGGTTATTACTTAACCGACGGCGGCTACGACCGTTGGATCTCCTCGTCTACCGACTCCCCTACGGATTTCTCGTTCTCTTCGACTAGCTCGTCTTCCTCGTCTACGAGTATATCTTTAACTGCGGTCTTTACGCTCGCCTCCGACAGAGCGGGCGCGGGCTCCTTCCTAGGCTGTTATCCTATAAGTGTCTTAAGGTCCTTAAATGTAGGCCTCTTTTATTTATACCTTACGGGGGGAAGTGTTCCGAAGCAGATGTTACGAATAAGCTTACTAAAGTTATATATACTACGTACCTCGCGACTAATAACCGAGAACGGGAAGTAAATAACAAGTGCTACTATTATATCTACGACTAACTCCGTAAGCAGCGCCCGTGCGCCCTTTAAGCCGTCTCGCTCTTATAGTTTCTTAATAACTATACTAAGCTCGCCGGCTCTAAGCAACTAACTAGCTAGTTTCGCGTTATTAGTATACTAGACGATAAGTTTAACGGCACGCACGGCTTAGTTAACGACTGCTGGGTGCTTGTAATCGTATTTAGCGAAGAAGTCGTTAAATCGGTTCACGTAATCAATCTCTACAAAGCGATAACTAGCGGAGTCCTTCGCTATAGTAAAAGCGTAGTTATAGCGGACAAAGGGACTAAATAGGAATATCTTAAAAGGTAACGTAAAAGTGGGAAATATATTATCGCGTTATATTAATTATTTATTATTATTATTAAGTTATAGGGCTATTATTATTAGTGGCCCGTACGTTAACTAATACGCGTTCTTGTAAAGTTATTTAACTTACTCTTTTTTAAACTTAATATTATTAATCTAGTCCCCGCTTACCGATTAAGTATCTGTCTCCCTCGACGCGTACTATAAAGGATTCGTACTCGTCGACGACGATAGGCCCGATCCTCGGTAAGGACCTCTCGAATAGATTTACGGAGTATAGTACGAAATGCTATAAGCTAACGACGTTATAAATATTAGATCCCGTAGGGAGTTTAAGCTTATATACGGAGCGGCCGACTCTCTTAAGGATACGGAAGGGTCTTACGAATAATAGCGACATTTTAAGGACGAGTGATAAGACGTTATATCCCTTTTTAATCCGTAAGAGCACCTATTATCTTGCCTTAAAGAAGACAGAGCGATACTTTTAATTATAGTACTGTTTTATAAGGATAACCGTCTCGTATATTATATCGTTAATTAACAGTCGCGCTAGAAAGAGGTTCCGCTCCCGTAACTCGATTACGGAGATAAATACCGGTAAGTCGTTAAGAGTGAATTCGAGTACCGTCTCGTTTAAGGATTAATTAGTTACGGAGGACTTGTAGTTATTATATATAAACTGTAAGGCTAGGAGAGCTGCCGGTTATTCGCGTACGTCTTTTAATATATTAAAGTATATACGTAAAAAGGTTTATAGTATTTAAATAAAACGTTTAACTAGTCCGTCCGCGGCTAAGTAATAAGCTATTATATATAATAAAAGGACGCCGGTAGTTTCTTAAAATATTTATTATATCGCGGAAACGAACTTAAGATCTCGGTTAAAGATAAATAATTTCGGGACTCCCTAGTTATATAATAATAAGTGTATAAAGAGAAAGTATACTTATTATACGGTAAAGTAATTATTTCGGCCTAGTAATAAAAAGGCTTAACGACTAAACTTATTTATAACTACTATAATTATATCGTATTCGCCCTTAACGGATAAAGGGAGTACGAGGATAAAGTCTATATATATAATAAAGTACGGACAGGGCGGTAAAATAATTAGTTATAAAAAGCTTATTAGTTTTAAGTACGAGCGTTTAATAAGTTTACACTATAAGTAAATAACGACGAAAGTCTTTAAAATTTTAACTCCTTTAAGGATATAAAAGCGTTAAAGGTAGTGTAAGATCGCTTCGTAACTATTATAAAATAGTTCGTAAAAGAGCGTAAAGACTTTCGCGATTAAATTACGTAGGACGTATAATCGGTCGATAAGTCCGGGTATACGTTACTAAAGGAGACTGTCTTTCTAAAAGAAAGCTAGTTATGCTCGGTTCGCGACTGAGAGCTTATTATTATCGTTAACGATTTAAATAGTTTTCTTAAAAAATATATTTATTTCGTATCCTTAACGGTATTACGCTTTAAACTTTAAGGATATCTCGAAAATAACTTCCGCTTATAGTTTATAACGGTGTTTTACTAGCGGGAGGTCTGTTTAATTAAACGCGTAATAGTAGAGTTATAGCGCGTCGGGCTCGACGTTAAGCTATGTCGAGGCTTCTTCTAGGTAGGTAATGTCGTCTCTGGGTAGTCGGCTGAGGGCGTTTAGGAGGGTATTAGAGTTATTAAATTTATAAATAATTTATATATCGAACTCGTTAACGCGTTATATAACTCGTAGGATCCTTTTATTAGAGAGCTTGTTACTTATAAATATAATCGATGTTTAATTGGAGAGGTTAACGATATTATCGTGGTCCGTGAATACGACTGTGGGGGTGTTGCGCGAGGCTGTAATCTAGTAATTATACTTAGCGAGGGCCTAGGCTAGCCCAGTTACCTTTAGCTCGGTCGGTTATATCTCCTTCTTAGCCGTCGTTATAGTTCGCGAGAGGAAGGCGATAGAGCGGATAGCTAAGGTTGCGGGGAACTTATAAACTTTCCCTTTATTGTTGGTAATACGCTTAAGCTCCTCTTCGAGGACTTAGAAGACTCTTACGCCGATACCGTCGAGGCTGGCGTCGAATTCTATAAATAATATAACGGCGATATTTTATAAGTATAGTATAATATTTATAAGGATGTTTAATTTAATCGTATTAAACGATTACTATTCGCGGAGGGAGACTTGGAGTATCTTAGTCTTATTTATCTATTACCGCCGCTATTATTTCGTAGAGTTATCTTTAGGTCGCTCCGCGAGTATCGCTGTCTTGCGTTTTTAGAGTAGCTCTAGCTTTTACGCGAATCGGGGTATATAATTACGAAGGTACGTAACGAGGCCGATAAATATTTTAAAGTTAACTAACGTATCGGAGAAGGATAGTAGTCTAATAACTGTTAAGCGCTCTTCCTTTATAGTAAGAGAGTACCCGTTAAGGACTTTACTAAGGAGGTTAACGGTAGAAAAGCCGATAAAGGTTTTCGTAGAGTTAATTAAAATATTAAAACGGCGTAGTTATAATAGTACCGCGCGGAGGCTTTCTAAATAATACTTTAACGTATCGTTTACGACATTAAGGTCGTTAAAGTATATACGGGCTACCTCGATACCTTCGAGGATAATATTTATATACTTTACGACGTATATATTACTATTATAGTAACCTATTAGGTAGTAATTAAACGTAAACTATTTATTATCGGATATTACCGTAAGGGCCTAACGCGAGTCGAGGTAAACTCTCTACTAGTAGTAAAATACGTTTACGTTTATTACTGTAATATATTTTACTTATCGTTATACGATATACGCTAGGATAAACTTTTATATCCGTATAAAGTAAGAATCCGGGAGACATATACGGTTTAATCCGCGAATATCGACTACTATACGCCCTTTTAACTAGTTATCCACGGTGCGTTAAATAACGAATATAAAAAAGGAAAAGGGTACCGTGTCTTTAATACGAAAGATCTTACCCTATACCTCCAGCTTACCTAGTATATCGTCCACAACCTTCTAGTCTCTTACGTTAAGATAGTATAAACGGGTATACTTAAAGGCTAAGTCTAGCTAGTCTAGTCGTAGGGGGATTTTTAACCACTATTCCTAAGGGATATCTACGAAGCCGGTGTCGGTAAAAACGTCGTTAAACTCCGTAACTAGTGCTTCGTATTAGTCGGTTATAAGGGGGTTATAGGGGTTATCGTATATTATAATATCCGAGGGGAGGACCCGGCTATAGTTAAGGGGCGGGGTTATCGGGAACGCGGTCGGCTTATCGCCGGACGTGCTATAAGAGTCCGCGTCGTCGCCGGCTAAGGGCTTTACTAGTCTCTTAACGTAGTTTACCGGATATATCTCCGCGTCGGCTGCCTAAAAGGTAACGTTTCTTTATACCGGTATTAACGTACCCAAGGTTACGCCCTTTTTAACCGTAATTAACTAGGTACTAGGATTATTAAGTAATACGACGGGGCAGAGGTGGTCCGTAAATAAAGCGAAACTATTTACCGGTAAGTTCGGTACGGGCTCGAAGAGATAAAAGTCGATATTCGTTAATATATTATACGTAACGGCGACGAGGGCGTAATATCCTAGCTAAACCGTCGTAAGCTTGGCCGCGCGTACGGAGTACCGTTACGCCTAGGACGGTCGCCGATATAAGAAAATTAAGACAAAGATCTCGTACGAGGCGATATATATTAAGAGATTAATGAGATCGACGACCTATTAATCCGGGACTAAAATATTTAGACCTATAAAGAGATTAACGCTAAGGCCGTTAATTAGGGATACTTCGCGTACGAAGGTCGTAACAATTATACGGCCGTTATAATCGAGACCGGTAAAACGAAATAAAAATAATATATAATAAGTAGTTACGATAATCGCCGAGCTAATACCTTCGTTAATAAGTGAAATAAGATATACTCGAGGTATAAAGTCGGAGTAATTCGTCGTAACCTATATTTTATTTACTATAAACCGACCGTAGCCGGTGTTTACGTAAATTAAATAAGCCTTAAAGGTCGTAAAGTATACTATAGTAACCTTAAGGAAGTATAAACGGTAAAAGTTAAATCTTAATTCCACCCGTCTTACCTTTACCGGTAGGGCGACAGTTAATAACGATACTTATATATTAAAATCGTATACCGTATATTATACTAGGTCGTACGAGTTATAATAAGGATAAAGCTTATTTTTAAGTAATAGGTTATAGTTACCTTACGGTATTAAATTATTCTTATTTTTAAGTAAACCTTAGTCTTTATTAAGTAAGGGGAGTAATATAATACTAGTACGTAAAGCGGTATAGTCCGTAAGTAATAATAATAACTTTAAAAACTAAGGTACCGCCGAATAAGTCGATATTATAACGATATTAAACGGCGACGTCCCCTCGTCCGCTATTACGGATTTATCAGAGTAAAGGCGTTTTTTACTCCGTACTCTCTCGATATATAAGCTTCGACGGCGGTGTTAAAGTTAAAACTATAGTTATAAAAAAGGTAAAAGAACGCCGGGTCGGGTGCGGCGTTAATTAACGTACCGAAGAAGGCTAAATTTAAAGTAATATCGCGGTCTTAAAAAGGGGCGTTTAGTATATCGTAGTTTAATTAATCGTCGTCTAGGTCGTCGTGGATTATTATTACGAAATAAGTCCGTTAAATAAGATTAATAAACTTAACTATTTATAATATTTTAAACGAGGGGGTTAATATCGCGGTTACGGTTCGCTCTTTTTCCTTTAATTTAAAGTATTCTTCTCTCGGTAGCTAGGGGCGGGAGTATATTTTAAGTTTATTCCCGACGCGGTTATCCGTATATTTATTATTTAACTTATAGTCCCTCTTAAACGTAGGCTTAAACGGTTAGCGTTTATCGTCCGTGCGTTTTTAATCGTAGTTACGTCGACGTGTAAGAGCTTATAGTGTAACGTACTTCTCTTTAATAACCGCGATTAAGTCGCTTATAGTTACGGAGCGATCGAGGTAAAGGCGAATGTCGGTATCGAGTGTAAAGTACGCCTCTTAAATTTACGAGTGTCGGTTAAACTTATAAATAGCTGCCTTGCGTGCGACGAGTTAAACGAACGCGTAAATATCCGTATCCTTAACTAGATCCGTTATCGTAAATCGAGCGTGGCGGAGGAAGTTACGGGCTTAATCTTCGTCCGGCCGGAACTCGACGTTAAGTTCCGTATAAATTTCCTCGAGAGTTAATTCTTTTAATATACGGCGACTCTCGTCGTTTAACGTATACAAATATTATAACCGAGCCGGTCTGGCCAAGGCCTCCGACTATAGTAAGTAAACGTCCTCTTCCGAGTAAGTCCGCGTTAAGTGACGTAAATAGTTTATAAAGACGGATACGTTTATATAGTATATCTTGCCCCCGTCGGAGACGACGCCGTAGCCGTTAAAGTTTACGCGGGAGCTGTCGAAGACGTTAATATTTACGACTTTAAGGCGCGGACGAAAGGGGCGGTCTAGGGTTAACGACCGCGAGCTTACCGCGGCTATTATAATCGCCGCGGTATTTATCGCTGTATTTATACGGAGGGTAGTTAATATTTAAGTAATTTAATTAACTATAAGTGGGATCCCGGCTTATAGGTTAAAACGTCCGTTAACCGTAACCTACGGCTAGCTTTAATTATAAAAGCGAATACCGCCTTTAACGGAGGTATAGTTACGAGCGTCGTTAGACCGGGTCGGTCTAGTAAATAAGCTCGCGTTAGTTTACCCGTAATCCTCGTACCGGATAGAGGGGTTAAAGCGTTAAGTGGCGGTGTCTTAACGAGCGTTGTCCGCGGAGTTACCGGTTTAAATATTAATAGGGGTTTAATCCCGATTTTAATTTAATTATTAAGCTAGGCTAGGGTTAGTGTCGTAACCTTGGGAGAGTTATTAGCCGTTGGGGTCTCGGTCTCCGACTAAATTAACTTCGTCCAGGACTATTTCGACGTATAGCTATTTGTTTTCGTTATTTATATCGCGTGTTTACGTTAAGTTACCGATATATCCGGGTACGTTAACGTAGACGTTGTAGAGGTAGTTGAAGGGAGTAAAGAAACGGAGAGTAAAGAAATCGAGAGAACTACGGTTAATTAATAGGCGGACGGGGGAGGAGTAATTTTACTCTAGGGGGGAGTAAAAGGGGAAATCGTCGATTTAGAGACTATACTAAGAAGGTACGGCCGGTTAACTAAAAGGTACGGGTTAACGTAATAGGGTGTTTATATTAATTTTAATAAGGACGGCCGAGAAATTTACGTTTAAAAAGGTAAGAGTCCGATAACGTACTCGCGTACTTACTTTAAGCTTACGGCCTTTCGGCTTTACGGTAGGCGCGGGCGTGGCGGGGGAAGGAGCGTTAAAAATAACGCTCGCGGCTGCGGACTCCCTTATTTATTGTTAATAAGAGACGTTTTATTTAAGTGTTAACGTGGAGTGAATATTATAATTACGGCGAAATCGCGCGAGGAAGTGTTTAAACGCGGACCTGCGCTCTATTTAGCCTAGGGGAAAAGGAGATCCGACTACTCCGAGCGTATTAATAAAGCCCGGGTTAAGTCGGTGGGCTATTACGAGGTCTGCCGCTGTAACGAGGTCCCGGCGACGGTTTAAGGTATTAAAGTAAAAATATAATAACTTACGGGCTTCGCTGGCTATAGGCCGGCTTACGAGGTTAGTGTGGGTGAGGTCTGTCGCGCGGAGGCGGTGCGGGAGCGGAGCGGAAGCGGAGCGGGGGGGAAAACGTAGGAGTAAAAGGACGGGAGATGTTTAAGTTCGTAATGTTTAACGGCGAGGAGTTTAAGCCGAGGTTTAACGGATCCGTCGGGTACGTTGTTGTAAAAAAAAAGAGAGGTGTTATTCGTAAGGGAGTTGCTACTAAGTGTGGTAGTCTTTGGCTCGTAGGGGGACTAGGGTATATGCGGACTTGCGTCATGCGGTCAATTAATAGTGTGTTTATTGTAACTATCTACTATCTGCGGAGTGTCGATGCCCTCCTGCGGGCTTGTAATAATGCCTGGGGGGTTGTCACGTGACTGGTGGGACATTGTGGCGGTGTGCCCCGCCACAGAGCCGGCGGCACGCGGAAACTGCTGGAAGCAGCCTACAGCGCCAGAGCGACAAGGAAGGAGGCGACAAGTGGGCTCTTTGAGGCGCCCTGCTCCGTTGCTGTGTAGATACGCTCACCTAATTTATCGCTCCGTATCATTGGCGCCACTGACTGTGCCTAGAAAGCGTCGCGCACTGGCTCCGCTGTCGGTGCTCAGATGGTGTCTCTTGCGATTGGCGATGGGCACAAAGACACCGAGAATGGCGTGTCCCTTGTCTCTATCGTGGAGGGCCAATTTCGTGATTGCCGTTTTGTCCCTATCTCTTGTAGTTTGTTCGACTCATACCGACCGGCCTTGTCTCCTTTGTATCTTACTCCGTATATCTTTTCATTTCCTAAGCTCAGTTGACAAACGAAGGACTACTCCGTAGAATAAAAACACTTACGTGGAAAGGCCCCTCGGGACAACCTGTGTGAGATTACGGGAACAGTGCACGAGCGAATGCGGCAATCATAGCCCTTCTCATCGTCCTGTCCGGGGTTCTGTCAAGGAGCCACGCGGCGTGGCCGGAGCGACATCACCTTTATTTCGTAGCCGTCATTCCATGTGTCTCCGTGTCTTTCAAGTCTTTCAACTCTTTCACCACGTCCAATTGGTGAGACACAGTGGGCGCAAGAAAGACACGGACTGTGTTTTGAAAGGGAGATGGGCGGTCTTTTTTAGAAACAGAAACAGCAAAGACAGGCTAAATAAGAAGGCCCAGGGGATTTGGAACACAAGGGCAAGGGCGACCGACGAAACGCCAAACGATGGGAGATTTGACGTACAAAGACGGTTCACGCCAATCGCCTCGAAATTGACAAAAGACAAAAGAACCAAGATGGCAAAATAGACAAGAAAACGGTGAGACAAGACCAGACAAACAGGCGCCCAAAAGACAAAGAAATGTGATGGTGGTCTGGACTGGGTCCGGCAGCCCCGTGGTGCACATATGTTGCGATTTGTGCGGAGTATAACTATTTTACTGGCCTGTAATATTGGCCTGGACCCAGCCAGACCTTTGGGCCTTCTTTAGACTTTTTGGCTGGGCCAGAACCTAGCCACGCCCAAAGTGGCCAACGCATGCGGCAGCAACGGACTCCTTACCTCCTGCCAGGTCACACGCGCTTGCCGCCTGTCAGACCGATGGGTTGGTGAAGGGAAGGTGCGGAGGGGCGCAAGCTGACAGCCGTTCCTGCCTTTCAGGAACAAGTCGACTTTCTGGCTGTTTTCGATCAGAAAGTGGCAGGAAGGCGTGGCATCCAAAACCATCCCAACAGAATACGACGTTGGGAGGAAGCAGGTTGCTGTCTCGAACGGTTGCATTACATGAAAGTGAATTAAAACGGTGACAACTCGTAATACACCGTTTTGGTTGACGTTGTTTAGAGTTTTTTTTTTGGCCGGATCACTACGTTGATTTAGCAATGAGGTTGAGATGGATGTGGGTATCATAGTTTCGCAGTTGAAAAGCGAAATTCAAAAAAGTAAAATGGGGCTCAGTGAAGTCGAGCAAGAAAACGATGATGTCAGAGGCGCCTTACAAAGGGTCGAAACTGTGACGCGATGCGCGGGGCGACGATAGGTGCGATACGGAGTAAGGGACCGAGGGGGGCTCGAGCGAGGAGTGAATAAGAGGCTGCGCCAATTGTAGGAGCTCTTCTTCGCAAAAAACAAAGGAATCGAATGATATCGTGAGAATACATTATCTTTTGGTCCTTTCGTAGGCAAATATGCCTCTGTTCGTGTTCATATTTGCATTCCCTTGCCCTTTCTTCGTATTATAGCCTCTCGTGCACATAATTTTGCCATTCTCTCGTGTTTGCCCGGCTGGCGCTTCTGGCATGTCTTACGAACTACGGAGTACAGTATGCCGTAACAAGTAAATTTTACGAAAAAACAGGCACAAAACAAGTACGGAATAGTTACAAGAGACGGCACAACGGTGGGTGGGAACGGTAAGAACGGCAAAAGGACAGGTCCACTAGCCACAAGAGTTCTCGTCCCAAATGTCAACTCTAGGCGACGGCGATCACAGGATGAGGGCATGAATAGAAAACGAGGCGCATTCAAAACAACATAAAAGGCCTCGTCATTTCCTCTTTATATAACACAAGGGTTTTCTGCTGTTGTCTTCCGTCTACTACCGTATATGGGTGTCGGTCGATCATCGACGTTGGTTCCGGTATGTACTATTACATTGCACTGACACATTACCACGTTCGCCGTGCGTCAAGAAAAAAACACTTCGAGTATGTATAGTTTGGCGTACAATTTGGCCGTTTCATTTCACAAAAACTAGCAGTTCCTATTTTTTTTTTTTGGTTCCAATTTCATTATCTCATCCAAATCGTCGACCCAATCTACAGCTTGCGCATGTCAACAACGGCACGGATGCAGTCACCAGCCTTCATGACCTCAAAGGCAGGGTTGATCTCGCCCAGCGTCTTGCGGTGCGTGATGAACTCGTCGACCTTGAGGCGACCCTCAAGGTAGTCGCCGATGAGGTCGGGCAGCTGGGAGCGGCCCTTGATGCCACCAAACGCGCAACCCTTCCACACACGGCCCGTCACCAACTGGAAGGGACGGGTGCTGATCTCCTGGCCAGCCGCCGCAACGCCAATGATGATGCTCTGGCCCCAGCCCTTGTGCGACGCCTCAAGAGCGGCACGCATGACCTGCACGTTGCCCGTGCAGTCAAACGTGTAGTCGCAGCCACCGTCGGTCAGCTCAATCAGCTTGTCGACAATAGTAGTGCCCTCGGGCAGCTTGGTGGGGTTGACAAAGTCGGTGGCACCAAACTTGCGGGACCAGTCCTCCTTGGTAGGGTTGACGTCGACGACAATGATCTTGCCGGCGTTCTGGGCAACGGCACCCTGGACGACGGACAGACCGACACAGCCGGCACCGAAAACGGCGACACTGCTGCCCTCCTCGACCTTGGCGGTAACACGAGCGGCACCGTAACCAGTGGTGATACCGCAACCCAGCAGGCAGGCGCGGTCAAAGGGAGCGTTCTCCTGAATGGCGACGACAGAGATGTCGGCAACAACGGTGAACTGGGAGAAGGTGGAAGTGCCCATGAAGTGCAGGATGTCCTTGCCGCGGGCCTTAAAGCGCGACGTGCCGTCGGGCATCACGCCCTTGCCCTGGGTGGCGCGGATCTTGCCGCACAAGTTAGTCTTGCCGGACTTGCAGAACTTGCACTCCTTGCACTCGGGGGTGCTGCGCATTCTGTGAGAATGGGAACACAAATAGTAAGAGTAGCATAACCAAAAGGGGAGGGGCGGCTTACTAAAGAGCCACGACATGGTCGCCGGGCTTAACGTTGGTGACGCCCTCGCCGACGGACTCGACGATACCAGCACCCTCGTGTCCCAGGATGACGGGGAAAGCACCCTCGGGATCCTTGCCGGACAGGGTGAAGGCGTCTGTGTGGCAGACGCCGGTGGAGTAGATCTCAATACGGACCTCGTGGGCCTTGGGGGGAGCGACCTCGACGTCTTCGATGCTCAGCTCCTTGCCTGCCTCCCAGGCAATGGCAGCCTTACAGGTGATGGTCTGCAGAAGTGGTGGCATTGTGTCAGTTCTCAGGTCTCGTCGTCCCTTCTTCTTTTCCCTTCTATTCTCGCTTTGCTCGCTTACCTTGCCGACGGTGGAAGCCATGTTGGCAGTCTTCTTGGTGTCAATTGGCGGGGATGGGTGAAAACTGCTGGGATGTCAGCTACAACAGGATCGTTGTAAAAGGTCTCTCACGCCAGAACAGAGGAGAGGCCAAAAAGATTTGGAAGAATGCGGGGAGAGTGCGTTATATCTCCCACGAGAGTAGACGAGGAGCAGATCCACTGTGTACCTTTGCTTCCAATTTCGTAGTGCAGGATTGTGGTGCCGTGTTTGTTACCGTTTGTTTCCCCTCTTCCAGATGTCCGGTCCAGGTGATTTGTTCTTTATATAGGGGGTGGGTGGAGGAGATGCGACCGAGAGGGGGGGGGGGGCGGTAGTGGCGGGCTTTATTATAAACAGCAGCTTTTCGAGCTACTGCTACTGGACTGTTTCTCCTGAAGCTGCTTGCAGTTCTGCGCCTTTCTGCTGCTTTCACGGAATACTGCACGCGTGAGAAAGAGAGCAAAAAATAGCGTGTTAGAGAACCGCCCCTCCTTTTCTTCAATTTCCGCACCTACCTTGGCGGCATGCTTCGTCTCTTTCTCGGAGTTTCTCGGAGTTCTCACCTGAAAAGCCGGATAGCGGCGATGCTGCAGCTGCAACTGTGGTTGTTCATGCAGCTGTTCTTGGAGCAATTGTGGTTACAAAAGAAGGAAGTGAGAGCTCATGTGAATGAGAGATGCTCCTCTACTTTCCCCCTCTCCTCTTGCCTAGTATGACAGAGAATCCGAGAAGGTGCGAGCGTGATTGTAAGAACTATCAGACACGGGAAGTCGCAGCTTAACCCGCCGAAGAACTCACAGGAAGGTGCAAAAGTGGGGCTCTTTCCGGCACTCAAATGTATGATGTCAACCTCAGACTGCTAGAGCTCTGGAAGGCCCGCAAATAACCTGTAAGCCCTTGGAATTAGTAGAGCATAATGAGTCTCAGTGTGCCCCCCCCCCTCCCCCCCGCTAATTGGGGGCTTACTGTGTATTGTGGACTTTGTGGTGCACTCGTACTTTTCGCGCCCTCTTTTCGGCGATATCGCGGCATCGCCAGGGGCGGGGGTTCGGGATTGGCGCGCTATCACAACTGTTGGCAGGCACATCAGGTTGCTTCCAAAAGCTATCGTAACGAGCCGATGCTTCCTTCCATATGCAGGCTTGATTTAAGCGGACCCGCACCCAGAGCAAAAGCAGTAAAGAAACAGGCCAGCGACTGCCAACAACGGCCAAAAGAAAGAGGGAAGGAGGCAAAAGAAACGAGGGTACGATTACCAGAAAAGGAAGGGGAAGACTAGGTTTAAGAATTGTGTACAGAAGGCACGACATGCGAGAATTGTCGAATTAAAGTGTGCTCGCTCGTGCCTGCCTTTTCCATTGCAATGATACTGGGCCCGATTTAGATCGCCTCTTCGGGCCATAACTGGCGGGGAAAGAGTTAATTGGACCCCGGTGTCGTCAGTTCGAGTCTGTCCCTGGAACCGTCCTCGCTTCAATTTCGCCATACGACAGTAAGATGCAGCATACGCGGAGAAATCTCACCGGACAAGGTGCTCTTCACTTCATCGTTCCGAAAAGCTCTGGGCACGGTCCAAGCCAAGGTGCCAACACGGGAATGCTGCCTTGTGAATGGCTGACTTTGCCGGGGCGGAAGGTCGGCAGAGTCGCCGTTGATTGGTTGTAGCCCTTCCGAGTTGACCTTATTCTCGTCGTTTCTTCAGTGTTCTTCGTTGGAGTTTCCGAAGTTGCATACGCTGTCGATTTGGACGAGGCTGCAGGGGCAGGTGAGTCTTTGGCCCTTGAACCCCTTACCGCCGTTTCGGCCGCGAGTTCTGTCACGATCAACAACGGCCTGATGACGCCATCATATTGTGTTGTTTCTTTTCTTATTGTTTGTCTGGTTTCTCATGCCCCTTTCTGTCTAATCTCGTATGTTTATGGTTTTATAGCATTAGAATATTCGTTACATTTTATAAATGTAATGTACTTTCTGATTATTATTATCTTACGAGAATGGTCTGTGTATAAAATTATTCATCTAGACCGTTCTTTTGACAGAAAAAAAAAGGCAAAGCAAACATCAGGCAAACAGCATTGTTACCATATTAAACCCATAAAATACACTCTCTAGATACTACTTTGGGTACTATCATGGTATTTCATACCTTCCATCGTTCATCCGTTTCATTTCATTACTTTCTTTTCAAACATTTTTTTTTTTGGGAAGCCGCCTATCACATAATCTGGTTCTCTTTCATCTGATTCGCGATGGACTCCGTTTTAGGCTGAACTGTTTCGTTGCAACCTGATCAATCAGCCTTGCGTTGGCCATCTCAACGTTCTTCCCCTCCAACCACGTTTTGGCGACAAGGCATCTGTGCGCACAAACATTCGTTTGCTACATTTTTATTCACTTGAACTCAAAACTGCCTTCACGAGGGTCTCTCGCGTCCGACTCACCGGCCATAAATCTGTAGTTCACCCACGGTCCACGTGTCAGGGGATGCGGAAGGTGTATGCCTGGCCATCTATTAGACAGAACATCAGCACCAATGGTATTGTACTATTGAGGCATCCATGAAACAGAACGGCCGGCCCGTTTCTCTGCCTTGCGCCTCATCCGAAGTTATTTGTTGAAAGCCACTGATTTTCCCAGGCGCGCGGCAGGGATTGATAAGATCGCGCACTTGCAATGCTGGCAATCTATATTTGACGCCTTACTTGGACTGTATTGGCCATGCTTTGTTGATGGTAGTTTCCCAGCCAAAACTCCCTAATAGGTGTGGCGCAGCCTCGAAATCGAGGCCAGCCAACAGAGTGCGCCTGAGGCCGTGCATTAAATAGCGTCGCTGCCGCTGATATCTAGGGCGCACGGCGGTGTAATCGTGGATGAGATTGGCAATAATGATGATACTAGCCAAAAAAAGGGGAAAGGTAATGGAAAGTCATGGAGGAAGGATTCCAAAGTCAATCAAGGCAAGAGTGCATGGATGGAGTATTGTTTAGGCAAGAACGGCCTGTTCAAGAGACCCCTGGATCCATTCCTTCCTCTTTTAGTAAGTATTGTCGAGTGAGCCCGTTATGATTGGCTTACAGCCTGACTTGCACAACGACAATGCTGATATGAAGCCAACAGCACTTACCAAGATATTTGATTCCTTTGAAACTTGAATAACACGGTCTGGCCAGTTTTCATAGACTATTCAAATTTCATAAATATGCAACAGAAAGAATACGACTCAGAACTCACATGGCGTTACAGTGTGTCAAAGTGAGGGGTGTGAGCTAGGAAGCAGAGGCTAGGCTGCCACGGCAGGTTAAAGCGACTACAGGTCGGCCTCACCTTACTGGGGCCGGTTGTAGAGTAAGCGCAGCTCAGTCGGAGTAAAACGTAATAATCATAGGATAATAGGAATCATTTATATTACCCCCTCTGTGCGGAAAAGTGTAAAGAGCAAGAGTGCCAAATAAAGTCTAGACTAGATACGTTATTTATCTAGAAACGATAAATATTTTTTACTTCTCGTAGCCGTTTTCAGACTTTGTTTTTATTAGTCGATGCCGCCTCGAGTTACCAGCAAAGTCGCCAATAAATATCTTGAACAAACAGTTCCATGATTTCAAGTATTTGGATATTTAATGCACCATTTTTTATCTACTCTACATCAAACAAAGGCGTAGGCGGCCGTTGGCCGGCAGCAGGGCTGCAATGCAAGACTGTATGTCCAATGATGCTCGAGGCGCACGTAAGTAGTCTCCATAACGGCAAAAGCAGGGCAAGTAAAGTTCTAGAAAAATAAGGAAGTGAATCATTTACTGAATAAGGACCTATGTTTTTGGTTTCTTGCCCTCCATTACAAGCCGTGACGCCCACATTAGTGCCGAAAAAAAGTACATCAAGGGGACATCTGATGGACAGGCATTCGCCTTGTTGCCTTGGCTAGAAGACACCTGCTGTGAGCAGTATGACTTTCGCCTTTTGTGTGCGCCCCCAAAGAAGTACATTACGGGAGATGCCAAGTTATCAAGCATAAAGTGACGAAGATATCAACACGAAAACGGACAAGCGGGAGATAACATATTGGTGTGGCCGGTTTAAGACATATTTATTTGCATTTTAACACGTTTAGGGCACAGACATGGCACAGGGGTACTGGAGCACACTGCCAGACACAAAGGGTCAGGATCATGCTGTGCTATTATTCCTCCGTGACTCGGAGGTACGTGCAGTCGGTGTTTGATGTTGCCCATAGGGCTGGAGAATGGGCACGTATATGCCATACCAAGTGCAGAAAGGGAGACTGATAGTGAGATGACATCACAACAGAGCCTGACGAAGCCCCAACCGGGTAGTCGTAGAGCTAGCCAGCCTTGTAGAAACCGTTTACCATCCGTCTTCATATTTGTGCCACGGGACGAGAGGAGCCCCTGCTGCCTAATCTGTACGAGGCATGAAAGGAAGCTCTTGGACGAAGTTGGCGGTGTAGGAGGGCCGGCAAAACATCCTTGGAGCCTCATGGCAAGTGCAGTAGCTGTTTAGGACGGGCTCAACAAACAAGATGTTTTTTTAAAAGTGCGTGAATGTATGTATGGAGTTTTGAAGCCATGTGAAAGAGCGTATAAGTGGCGTGGAACTGGGCGAAGTTGAGATACAAAAAGGCGATGCACAACATGGCCACAAAGCGCTATACCAGGCGAACCATGCCAGTTTGACCTTTTGTTTACGGTCAACGGTTGCCTCATAGAGTATAAGAAACAAATCAAAGACCAGAAAGAAGCTAGTTGAAGCCTGGAGAAGTGGCCGTGAGGCAGAAAGAGGCCCGATGCTTAGGCCTCGGATAATTTTGGAGATATTGGGGATTTGGGAGATTTTGTTGACAATGTGATGCCGGTGTGTCAAAGCATACAGAGGAAGGGCTGAATGAGAATGAGGAGGTAGGAGAACAATCGAAATTGACAGTCTTTCAAAGAGAAAGAAATAATATAGAACTGTCTGTACCTGCATTCAGTGGAAATTTATCGACTTCATGAGTCACCGGGACTTACACACAAGTTAAAACAGCCTTCCCGAGACCCCCTTTCTTCTTCAGCACCCCTTGCCAGAGCTTGGGGGAACTTGAAAAGGAGGGCTGTCAAAAAGAGAACAAACATATCGACAGCCTCAAATTCCCCACTCGAGTGGAGCGAGGAGTGAACATGGGAAGCTTGCCGTGTCCCCAGAACCAAGGACTTGCTTGTGCCTCTGCCTGGAGCCCTCTTGCTGTTTAACACGCGAGCATATCGACCATCCTTCATCCTACCGACTATTATAAAATCGAGGCATCCCCACCGTTTCTCCCATGCAACTGCGGAATAAAAAAATCTGAGAACAAGACAAGAGAAATAGACGGGGTATCAGACATAGCCTCTGTATCTTGTTTGACAACAAAAACACAGCATTAGCAGCGGCATCAGTATCAGCATCAGCAGAAACATCATCAACAGCAACACGATTCGCTGCAGGTCCTACTGCCAACGCCCAAGGCAAACATATCCACAGCCCAAAAAGACAGGAAACACGCAAGCTCCCGAGCCCGGTTTCCCGACATCCGCCACCCAAAATAACAATAAAAGGTGGCTGTCTTTATTGCGACGTGTCTTACAAGCAGACCGGAGCAAAAAAAAAAAAAGAAAACAATTCAACCATCACAAGGACATAGCGACTCTTGTTCACCCGAGGCCGCCGGCATCAAAAAATTCGACAGCCAAATTTGCTCTCCTTTCGAGAGGCGAATAATCAGGTTCGTGAATTTTCTTTTCATCGGTTTCTTTTTTTCCAGCTCTTCTTCTTCATATTTTGGAGCCACTACCCCGTTTCCGCATTCTTTCGATTCGTTGTCCTTTTCCTTCTGAACTTGCCGCTCGGTTGTTGGGAAAAGTCGCCCTTCTGATCGTGTTAGTCAAACTTGCTAGGCAGTTTTTGCGCTTGTCAAACGTTGTCGCCGTTCATACCGTTCTGCCACCTAGAGTTTAGGTGCCGACTTCGCCGGGGTTCGCCCCCTTAGGCAGACACCAACCCTCATCGGGGTCTCTTTTGGGGGCCTAACCGCCTGAGGCCCACCGGAAGCTTGGCCCACTCCTTTGACTGGGGCTGTGCGTGGCTTGCCTCGCTTGCATTTTGACTCATCTTAGTCACGTGCCGCTTCCTCCCTCTCCTTCCCCTTCCTTCCCGCTGCTGACGAATCGTCCACGTTGACACGGTTCGCCTGGCAGTGGCGGAAAACAGCCTCGCCGGGAAGGCGCGACAACGCCACACAAGAACACCAAAAGTGACTCGACTCCCTGTTCCGTCTCCGTCCGCACTTTCCCACTTTGTCTTAACCTGCGCCTCTCCCACCCAAAACCAAAATTCCCACACTGGGAAAAAATTGATGCCTTGTTTTTCCTTACATTTACAACCTCAGGCTCACACATTATCACCACCACCCCAAACACCACCACTACGCACCACCACAATCCTAAAGCTCATTGCTACGGAAAGCACTTTGTCATTTTTTTCTTCTTTTCGCATTGGTTGCAGTACCGCGGACACAACGATTTACCCGCATGTTCGTTCAGATCTAACCTGCCCCTCAAAGGATTGCAAAAATCAGTGTCAAATACGGCACAAGGCTCGAAAAGGCTCCAAAGGAGTCTTTCTGTGTCCTTTTGGAGACATCGCATAGTCGATCAGTAAACGGGTTTTTGCGAGGGCCGCATTCACGACGACTAGGTCGGTGCACGTCGCGTCGGACTCAAGTGCTGGACTTCCGGCATCCGTTTCCTTTTTTTCTTTTCTTTTGTCATCACGGCGTTTTGAAGCGCCCTTGACTTCCGAGCAGACAATTCACGTCACTCAACCTTCCCCTCTCGCATTTTCCTCTGCACGACTCTTACGGCTTACTCTTTATACCCATTTTCTTACATTCTCTTACTACTTTTCTTACACACCCTTTTTGACATTTTATATTTGCTCCCCCTTCCCATCTCCGCATCGCTTTGGTTGGTAGCCTGGTGGACCAGACATTCTCACTGGTTCCCGACTTTGCGTGAACGTCATCACCTCGTGTTCACGTTCATTCCTTCCTCATTACTGTCTGCAACTTTATCATTTATTAGCTCTACACCATATCTCCACACGCCACCATGAGCATCGTGTTTGAGTCCAGACACCGCTCCTTTCTCCAGGACGAGAGTTATCCCAACATCGACCAGGCTGATGATGAGGTTGACCGATATGGCGAGGCTGACGACAGCAATGTGGCTTCAGTTATGCACGGCGTCGGCGACGTAAGCGACCTTGCGGTCGCCGTTAGTTACCACCCTCCCGAAGAGTCTATTCTCGCCTCCAGCAAACCATCTCTTCTCCACGACACTCACCTCAGCGTTGACGACGTTGTTGCCGGCGACGACAGTGTAGGAGACAACACAGGGCACGGTCTGGCAGGATCATCCGATATGAGCTCGGCAGCAGCAGCTGCTGCTGCGGCTGCGGCTGCGGCCAATATTGCAGTTGCTGAAGCTGAGGCTGCACGGATTGCCGTCGCAGCAGAGTTCGCTGCAGGGCTGACATCACGGCATGATTCGCATAGCTCGCACAATGCTTCCGCCGGCCAGACGCTTCAGGCTGCCTCACTCGCACCGACATCACCACTTTCCATCAAAGGCACCTCGTCGCCATCACCTGGGCCCACCGGCGGCTCCTACCGCGTTAAGCCGATCCCGAAGCCGGAGCGCGACGTGCAGAAAAACAGCCAAGGCCTGTACCAGTGCACGTGGCCTGACTGCACCGAAGAGACGCGGCAGTTCGGCCGCAAATGTGAATACAACAAGCACATGGACAAGCATGAACGCCCGTACCGCTGCGTTGTCGACGGCTGCGAAAAACTTCCTGGTTTTACGTACTCCGGCGGCCTGCTTCGTCACGAGCGTGAAGTCCACGGCAAGTATGGCGGACCGCGGAACCCTCTGCACTGCCCATACCAGACGTGCAAGCGCTTTTCGGGCAAAGGCTTTTCGCGGCAGGAAAACTTGAACGAGCACATGCGCCGTGTTCATCTCAACCTGTCTCCCAACACAACAACGGCTCTTCCTATTATTGGCAGCAACGCGACGGCCGACTCGCTGCTTAGCCAGGCCAATAACGGTCTTCTAAGCATGAATGTGATCCGGTCACTGGCTGCTGTTTTGCCAAATAGCCCTCCGCAAAGTGCCGATACTGGTCCTAGTGGAAATAAGAACAACGGCAACACCAACAGCAACAACAACGCTGCTGCCGCTGCCGCTGCGGCGGCTGCGGCGGCCAACGCGGTTGCTGGTCTGCCCTCGCTTCTCTCCGACGACAACGACGACGCCAAGACAATGGAGAGCCTTGGCCTGTTGCTACCCCGTGGTCGCAAGCGGACTGCCTCCTCGCTTATGGGCGACGAGGATGATGTTGTTGATGAGGACGGCCTCGGACAGCTTGGCGACTATGGTAGCCACGACAGCCATCGTAGTAGTGCAAGCCAGGACCTGCGCGAGGAGATGAAGCGCGTGCGTCTTGAGAACGAGGATCTGCGGCGGCAGGTCGAGATGCAGAAGCGCCATACCATGGCGATGATGCAGCAGATTGCCGCTCTGCAGCGCTCGGCAGCCGCGCAGCAGGAGCTCAACCGGCTTAACCAGCGCCAGCAGGAGCAGCAAGATCAGCAACAGGCCCAGCAGCAGCAAAACGACCAGCACCGGGCCCAGCAGTCAGATCTTGACGACGTCCTGGGCTCTGCTACTTCGCCATCTGCGATTTGAATCACCACTCTCAACTCTTTTCTCGATTTCTCATTTTAAGACCTCACCCGCACTCTGTATTTTTGGCTTCCCATAACCCTGTACTTTTTAATTGTTTTCCCCATTCTCTTTAGCGAGCTTTTATATATTCTGTTTTGCATATCCCCTCTTTTTGTATTTATGTCTCTATTGGTCGTCTCTCTTCTTCATCGGGCAGCACAGTAGGGTCCGCATACACCCACTGTGCACAGGGTATGCATGGGGATGGCGTTTACGTGTTTTCTCTCTCTCCACACACCATAACGTCTCTACTTTTGTTTTCAGGGCCCCGCCCTTGAAGCTTGAAGCAGGCGTTTATTTTGTTTTCTTGGCTCCATTCCCCTCCTTGTTATTTTGGTCAGGTTGTCGGTGTTGTAGATAGGTTGGGTGGCTCTTTTATGACGAAGGAAAGGCATGGATTTTTATTTTATTCTTTCTCGTATTCTGGGCATTAGGGTTTCGTTCGGTTTCTTGCTTCGCCTCTCCATCTCCAACAGTTCTGCTCAAAGATGATACTCCCTCTCCAATTCTGTCTTTATTTTTATCTTTTATTTTCTTCTTTCTTTCCACATTTCCTGCCCTACATGTATACATTTTCCTAGACGTTTATATCTCACCTCCGCCTGTATATGGCCACTTCCCTTTCAAGCATCTGATTAATCCATGTTGTATATTTTCTCATCTCTTGTTATATATTCCACAAAGTAGGCGATATTTCGAAATTTATATCTCCCCTCATATGTCCAAACATCTTGTTAAAGGCATCTGTACAGAATCTGTAAATATATCTTAAAAAAACATTGAAAAAACTCTTCAATGAAACTGTTTTTATTAAAGTGATATGTTTAGCTTTCCAGTCCATTTCCACACTCCAAAATAGACCTCTCTATCCCATACATTGCTATCACTATCCACTAGTAGCAGGCGAACCATATATAAACTGTTAAAGCTACGGCGTACAGCAGATGAAATAAAGACGCACAAAACGCCTGGTACTAATCGTACACACAACCTCAACTCCAGTGATTTACCGTCCCTAAGTCCCTAAATCTCGAAGATAGGACCAATACCTTCAGCACCGCCTTGCCGGCTCTCAACCAGGTCCAGCCGCCAGCCTTCCCAGTTTTTGAGCGCCCGCTTGGCCTCCCGCACGCGCTCTAGGCGCTGCCGAGCTTCTTCTTCGTGTGCCTGCCGGAATGCCTCCTCGTCAAACTCCATGTCGTCATCGTCATCGAGTAGACCGCCATCGTCGCCGTGAGCGTGGCCATGGCCGTGATGCGAGTGGTCGCCGCCGCCGCCGCCCGTCAGCACAGAGAAGAAGTCGCCCAGAGCACCACCGCTGCTCACTGAGCCAGTGTGGCCCATCTTGCCGCCAGCACCGCCAGCACCGCCAGCCATCGGTGAAAGGTCCACGTCGCTAAAGTGACGGCTGCCGGCACCGCCGGGCGTGTCGTCGGGGCCCACCTGCAGCTCTTTCCGGCGCTCGTGCCAGATGCCAGAGCGTAGGTCCGTGTTCTCGGCCTCCAACTCACGCACGCGACGGTCTAGCTGCTCAATGCGCTCGCTGGCCTCGGGGGAGCTGGCAAGCAGCTCGTCAAGGTGCTCGTCGTCAGTGCCGCCGCCGTCGCGCGCGTCCGTCTTGCGCAGCCGCAGGTTCTCGGCCTCAACACGCTCGAGACGTGTGCGGGCCTCGGCCAGTTCCTTGTCGACCTTCTCCTTGTCGCGGCGCAGGGCCTGTGTCCGCGCATCGTGCTCCTTGTGCAGTGTCGTTAAGGTTGTGACTTTCTTCTCAAGACCCTCGACCTTCTTGGCCAGCTCGTCACGCTCAGTGCGCAGGTCCTCGCCCTCCTTCTCCAGAGTCTTGAGCTTGGTCTCGGCACTCGTGCGGGCGCTACCCTCACGAACGGCCTTTTCCGATGTACGGTCGAGGTTGCGCTTCAGCTCGGTCAGCTCGCGCTGGGCGGTGCCAGCGGCCTTCTCGGCACGCTCCAGCTTCTCCTCAAGCGCGGCGACCTGTTCTTGGCGGCTGTGCTTTGGCGCGTGGCTGTTGTCCCCGCCCTCTTCGCCGTCGTCGTCGTCCTCACCACCTGTGCCGCCGCCCACCGACAGCCGTTCAACCTGTGCGCGCAAGCGCGACAGCTCGAGCTCCATTGTTTCAATGGTCTGCGACTTGGACTTGAGCTGTGTTTCGAGTTCGGATGCCGGTGGTGAGCTGACGCTCATCGAGGGAGAGGAGCCGTGCCGGGTGTTGGAGCGGGCCGACAATTGGGTGTTTTGGCGGGTAAGGGCAGCAATCTCAGATTTCTAGTAGCCAAATCCGTTAGCAAAGGTGTCGACTGTGCATTGACAGTATATGTTTAGAAGCATACCAGCTTGGACACTTCAGACGAGTCACCGTTAGCACCGTCGCGGGTGTCTGCCAGGGCGTCCTCGGCCTTTTGCCAGCGCTTCTCAGCGTCTGCGTTTTCCTTTGTCAGACGCTTGATCTGGCGTTCGAGCTCGTCAATGCGCGAAGCTTGCTTGCGGTAGATGTCGGCCGCAGTCTCACCGTCGGCACTGGGACTGAGAGGACCGCCCTGGCGGAAAGATGCAGACCGTAGGCGCGACTGCTCGGACAGAGAGGGTGCTGCGGCTTTGGGAGAGGCTGGCTCGCCGACAACGTTATCTTCCTCGTCCTTGGCCTCTTCCTTGTTCTTCTCCCCGCCAGCACCGGCCCTGTCTTCCTTGTCTTCCTTGTCTTCCTTCTCTTCCTTCTCTTCCTTATCCTTCTCATCATCCTCTTCGTCCTTCTTGCCCTTCTTGTTCTTCTTCTTCTTTTTGTCGCTCTTCCCTGCTGTCGCGTCGGTATTTTCGGTCTTCTCTGTGGTATCTGCTGCCTCGTCCTTGGATTCCTTGGACTCTTCTTCCGCTTCCTCCTTGTCGTCGTCTGCGGCCTGTTCTTCGGCCTCTTCGTCTTCTACAGCCTTTGCATGGTTGGGAGCCTTGTCCTTCTTTGTGCCCTTCTCCTTCTTGCTGGAGGCACCAGCTGCAGCACCGCTCTGCTTCTTCTTCTTGAGAGCCTCAACGCGCTTCTTGGCCGCCGCAAGCTTCTCGGCCTTGGCCTTGTCTTCGTCGGCCATGGTGGGCTGTGGGACTTTGGAGGGGGTGAAAGCTTCGGGTCCGGCGTATATAGATGTCTGATCGAGTCAATGTGTTGGGGAGGGTTGATTGGGGAGCACAGAGTCTGAATGAAGTACAATGCCGTTTGGTGTTTAATGTTGTAGTGTTTGTGGAAGTGATGTTTAAATTCGTGTACACCGTACACAGTAGAGCTGTTTCGAGCTGGCAGGAGTAGCGCCCTTTGGCTTCTAAACACGTCACTCAAAAGGGGAAGGCAGCCCAGGGAGCTCCTTCTCAGCATTCTCCCGCTCCGAAACCACCTGGAAGCTGCAATGCACCACTGTTTGGTGGCACCTTCTTCGAGCACTTTTTAGTGGTGGACGGCACACAATTGTGGGGCAGAACCGATTAGCGCGTTTCTGGGCTCCCGCATGCGTTTGCTCTCACAAGCTTTGCAACACAAGTGGTAACAACTACGACGTACTCGGCCACTATCTTAGGTCAGCACCGTGCGAGCGGTGCTCTTTCACTAATAATACAGCGCAATGCACACTGGACCCGGGCAGTGGATCGCCCTAGACATGCGAACCCGGACCATGTGTTTTAGCGCGGGCTCACCACCACCTCCTTCCCCCGCTCTCTTTCTTTCCCATTCTTTCCTCTCCTCGCTACAAAATGCGCTCCTTCCATACTAATTGCCCCGCGAACAAAGCGCACGGGGGCCAAAAAAGGAAGACAGGAGAAAGAAAAAAAAGTTGGCAGCGAATTAAGCGGATTGAATACAAAGACGTTCTTTCCCCGACTTTGCGAACCCTTGAAAGAAAGAAGGAGAGAGCAGCCCTGGACTGGATAACGACTGAGAGGAAGGAAGGCCCTTTCCTAACAAAGACGGCATCATAAAGGATTCTCATGATCCCATATCTCGCCGACTTTCTCTTTACTGCTCATACTACTCACCCCATTGGATATCAAGCATTTTCTACATCACCCAAACACCAATTCCTCTCATGCCATAAAATATCCATAGGACAGCATTTCCAAGACGCCACAAAACCGAACAAAAGGACCAGGCATAATCGAACCACAAGCCAAAGGACGATTCCCCCCCATTTTTAGGACTCTGTATCGTTCCCCATACGATTGTCCCTTCTTCGGTTCTCCGCTCTCCTTTACCTTGCCACACACACACACACATAAAAGAAGAAACAATGGCTGCCCTTCCACGCCAGTTCCCGGACTTGGCCATCCACCTGACGGACCAGACCCGGACGCCCATAGTCTCGTCAGCCAGTGGATGGGGCCGAGACGAGGAAGATGACGAATTACAGAATGGGGAGGAGAGTGCCGTCGTCACAGCCAACGGCACCACAAAGACAAAGCCCACCCGCCAGCAGCGGGCAGCGGCTTTGGATGACCTAGCGGCAACGGCGCTCCGCGCCCGGGACGCGGCGGCCCGGCTGGGTCTTGGTGCTGATATGCCACGAGCGTCGGACGTGGAAGGGCCTGATGGCTCGTCCGCGGCATTGCTGGCCGCTCTTGGGATGACGCCACCAGAACATATGGTGGTGACGTACAGCACGGGCAGCGTGGTCATTGACAGCTTTTTGGACCCCCGGCAGCAACGGCGGCGCCAACGCCAGCAGCAGGCCCAGCAATCTGGATCTTCAATCTCACTTCCATCTGGACAAGGACAAGGACAAGGATCGGGGAATCAAGTGGGGACCAGCGACAATGGCGGCAATGGAGAAAACGACGGCAGCGACATTGACGAGGATGACGACGACGCTGAGGATGCGGCAGGCGGCCGTGCACCGTTACTTTTAGGACTGGTTGCCGCACCGGATGCGCAGTCATTGGGAGATGCGCGGCGGGCCACCGCTCGGTTAGAACGCGTGGGTCTGGCTGTGCAGCAAGAACTGGTCGCACAAAACCGGAGGTAATGCAGAGGAATGAAGGCTGTGATGACCCAGAAAAGGGAAAGAGAGGAAACGGGAACGGGAAAAGGCACGGAAAAGGGAACGGCCGTCCGACTTGCGGCCGTATTCATGTTTATACAAGCTCAAAATGTACATATCTTTTACGACAAAACGGCGAGGCAATGGCCTGACTATGGGCTGGGCTACCTAATCAACAAATGGTTTTAATACCGGGTTGAGCAGAGCATCATAATCTATTTGGTAGACAAAAAGCACCAGCATCAATTTTCTTAGGGGTCGATCTATGTGCCTAGTTATGACTTGGTGTATGTATGTTACGAAAGCCGCCAACAAAGGAACACATCAAAATGAAAAATGAAAAGCATCAAATTCGGAAAAGTGAGTAAACATCAACTGCATTACACCAGGTGCCTAAAGCCGAGACCTGACGAAGCATGGCCATATGGGTATTGGCCGTGGACTCCGTTCGTTTTTTTGTTCTTGTTCTTTTCTTCTCTTCTATTTCCCGACAGCGCCTAGATGAGCTGCTGGAAGGCACGGTTGATGGGAGAGCGGATGTTGGGGACGTCCTTCCAGAAGTCGATGGTGGCGACGGCACGCTTGGAGATGCCCTCGGGGGTGAACTCGAATTTCTGTGCATTTTGTTAGTTTCTGTAGGCAAGCAATAGCAGAGAAAGAAGAAAAAAAGGTTGATTTGTGGACTCACCTTGTAGACGTCCTTGTACGGGCCAGAGGCACCGAAGCGGTTCAGACCGAACTGCTCGTGGGTGTAACGCTCCCAGCCCATGGTGCTCATGACCTCGACGGACAGCGAGGGGATACCGTCGGGCAGGACACTCAGGCGGTACTCCTTGGGCTGAGCATCAAAGACCTCGAAGCAGGGCAGGGAGACAACACGTGCCTTGACGTTGTGGTTCTCGGCCAGGTATTTGACGGCGTCGACGCAGATGCCGACCTCGGAACCGGTCGAGACCAGGGTGACGGCGGCGTTTTTGTCCTCGTGGACAACGTAGCCACCCTTGATGGCGTGCTCGATGGTCGAGTTCTCGAGCTGGGGAAGGTTCTGGCGAGACAGGGCCAGGATGCTGGGGGTGTGCTTGGAGGTCAGAGCGACGTAGTAAGCAGCGCTCGTCTCGTTGCCGTCGGCCGGGCGCCAGACCATGCAGTTGGGCAGAGCACGGAAGTGAGCCAGGGTCTCGATAGGCTGGTGGGTAGGGCCGTCCTCACCCAGACCAATGGAATCGTGGGTGGCGACCCAGATGACGCGGACCTGCGACAGGGCCGACAGACGGACGGCACCGGCAGCGTACGAGACGAAGTTCAGGAAAGTACCGCTGTAGGGAATTAGGGTGCCGTAGGCAGCCAGACCGTTCATGATAGCACCCATACCGTGCTCACGGACACCGTAGCGGAGGTAGCGGCCAGAGTAGTCGCCCAGGCCAGTCGAAGGGGGCTGGAAGTCAACGGCGCCCTTCCAGCGGGTCAGGTTGGAGCCAGTCAGATCAGCAGAGCCACCAATAAGCTCAGGGATGGCCTCCTCGATCTTGCCGAGGACAATCTCAGACAGCTTGCGCGAGGCAACGGCAGCGTCGGTGGGGGTGTAGACAGGGAGGTTCTTCTCCCAGCCCTCGGGTAGGTCGCCCTTCAGGCGGCGGGTAAGGTCGGCGTGCTCAGCGGGGTACTTCTCGGCGTACTTGGCGAACAGCGAGTTCCACTCGTTCTCAGCAGCGGCACCTTCAGCGATCTTCTTGGCGGTCAGGTCGTAGACGGCCTGGGGAACAGCGAAGCTCTCATCGGGGTTGAAGCCGAACTTCTCCTTGAGCTGCTTGATGTCGTCAGCCTTGAGGGGCGAGCCGTGGACACCGTGGGTGCCCTGCTGCAGGGAACCGAAACCAATAATGGTGCGAAGCTTGATCAGGGTGGGCTTGTCCGTGACGGACTGGGCCTCCTTGATGGCGGCGTAAATGCCCTCAAGGTTGTGGTCGCCGTCAGCGACGACGATGACATGCCAACCGTACGACTCGTAGCGCTTGACAACGTCCTCAGTGAAGGCGCAGTTGGTGTCGCCGTCAATGGAGATGTGGTTGTCGTCGTAGACGGCAATCAGGTTGCCGAGCTGCAGGTGACCGGCCAGAGACGAGGCCTCACTGGAGACACCCTCCATCAAGCAGCCATCACCCAGGAAGCAGTAGGTGTAGTTGTTGATCAGATCGAAGCCGTCACGGTTGAAAGTGGCGGCGGTGTGAGCCTGCGCAATGGCCAGACCGACAGCGTTGCTGATACCCTGGCCAAGAGGGCCGGTGGTGACCTCAATGCCGGGGGTGTCATGGGCCTCGGGGTGGCCGGGGGTGATGCTGTCGAGAGTCTGTGAGAGAGGTCAGAACGAGAACTACAGGTCCAATTTTTGAGATTGGGCGGTTAAACTTACGCGGAAAGCCTTCAGGTCATCAATGGTCAGGGCGAAGCCGTACAGGTGCAGCAGAGCATACTGGAGCATGCAGCCGTGGCCGTTGCTGTAAGATTTGGTCAGTACAAAGCCCGTCTGAGCTTACCAACAACACAAGGAGTGCAGCTAGGCAGCCGGAAAGGGGATTGTGAAGCTTACGAGAGAACGAAACGGTCGCGGTTCACCCAGTGGGGGTTCTTGGGGTTGAAGCGCATGATGTTGTTCCAGAGAACCTGGGCGACCGGCGCCATGCCCCTGTAAAAAGAAATGGTTAGCCATGGCTGTTCGTGGAGGTTCCTTGCCGTTTTGGCCGTTTTGCTGTTTCGCAAGGTACAGAAAAATGCCCCGCGCTGTGGCAAATTGATTGCCGACAAGCGAGGCAAAGCAAGCAAAACCACATCTGCAGCTCCCGTCCAACACAAATCGGCCGAAACTCGATGGATCGGCCGAGCCGGAAATATTCTGGGGGCCGGAGGGCGGAACAAATCAACTTACATCGGGGCACCGGGGTGGCCGGAGTTGGCTTTAGCGGTAGCATCAGCCTGGAGAGGAGAAGAGAAGAGTCAATAAAGTTGATCGGATGAAAAGGATTTCAAGATGTCATAATGATGTCATGTTTGGATAGGGTCGAGGGGTCGAGAGGATTGAAATGGACAAAAAAGTGAGGCTGAACGATGGACTGCCGTAAAACCAGACGCAATTGGAAGCCCATGAGCTTGTTAAGCAGGGATGTGAAGCTTCTCGCGCCATGTGCGCGTCTTTTGCAAAAAAGTGAGGCCGTGATAAGGTCTGGGACGCGCCAGGTAAAAGTGGTGAGGGGGCGGGGCAAAAGGCAGGGTTGGGGAGCAACTTACAGCCAGAATACGGATCGTGTTCACGGCCTGCTGGTCGACTTCGGTGAAACCCATGATGGCGGTTTGTTTTGCAAGTTGTCAATTGGGGGTTTAAAGCTGGATATGAGGGTTGGAGATGGGATGGAAGAAGAGGAAAGGGGGAAAACAGAAAAAGAGAGGGGGGAGGAAAGAGAAAGACAAGAAAAAGAGGAAAGAGGAAAGGGAGATAGAAAGGAAAGACAACAGCAGGAGACGAGACGAAGAACAAAAAAAACCTAAAACAGCAGGAAGGGACCCAAAGAAAATAAAAATAATAAAATGCAATAATCGTTTTGCCTTCGTTCGCCTTGGTCTTGGTAGGGAAGGGGCGGATGGGGGAGATGGGCACGACAAGCAATCTGGTTGGGGTGGAGGGGTGCTGAGGATGGGTGGGAAAGAAGCAGCGAGGGAAAACGCGCCTCTGGAGCAAAGAGACAGGAAGCTACGACTGGCGACCTTGCAACCTCTGCGACCTCCGATGTCAATAGGCTATTGCTAGCAAAAGCCTTGTGTAAAACTAGGCCTGAGCGAAATTCAACGGCTTGAAATGGGTTGAGCCAAGCACTAAACAATGGCGACGGCTCCTGACTACGCAACGATGGGTGGAAAAAAGGTAGTTAACGAGGCCCGGCGGACATCGCTCTTTGCCCTCCCACACTAATGGAGCAAGACCGGAGAAGCAAGCGATGGGAGTCGGCGAGTGGAGGGGCAACTACCAGCTCTGAGCCATAGCATGCGCCTGCTGTCATAAGTGGAAAGCTCTTTCCTCATCAGCTCCTTACCACGGAGCACCTTTGTTGGGGGTGGGGCAGCGGGGGTGCAGTGGCAGGCGAGGGAAGGAGCAGGCTTTTTTTGCGTTTTTCTTTTGCGTAGCTTGGGTTACTCTTTCCAGCACCTCCGGAATGGTCTGCCCCTCGTTTTCCGTTGCCGTAGTCGGTGGCCGCAGCTCCCTCTCCTACCGTCCCACTATGTTTATGAAGCACGAGCGTATTACACTTTATCCCACCCCCTGCACCTCAACTCCGAACTGCCCAATTTGTCGCCACTTACAAAGGATTACACCCTCTTACAATGTTCCTATCATGAGAAAGGGGCGAGGCACGATGTGGTAAGTACCTACTACGCGAGATGGATAGATACGAGGCGTGCGTCTCGGCAGTAGCACCGGCGGGATGCCGCCCGTTCCTGTCGCATGTGTTCTGACCATTTGCGATGGACGATTGGGGCAGTTTGGGTTGCCTCCAGGTACATATGACGCAGAAATTGGAATGATTTCGCGCGGTAAGGGGCAGGCAAAGTACGATGCAGGCTGCTGTATTGTGTAATAAAACCAATAATAATAGCAAAAAGAATGGACACTGGACACCTTGTTGCTCTGTTCGCGGCCGTTGCAACTGGCAATGGCAATGTGGCGAATGATGATACAATGGCACTTGTATCTTACACCAGGCACCCGAGGTGCTGTTGGACAGTGGCAGAGGGACAAAGGGCCAGAAACAACGGCCTGAGAACGCGTTTCGAAGAGTGTGTGGAGAAGGGTCTTTGCGGGCATTGCATCGCGACCAGGTCTCAGTCAGCGAAGCTCTGTTCGCGGCAACGGTGCCAAGTTTGTGCGTTACACTTACGACCAGTCTTGACAAGAGAGTGTCGCATCTCGTTGGTCGATGTTGAGGCTGTACGGATAACAAGAAAAAAGACCAAATGAAGGTGGAAATGCAAAACGAGGCTTCTCGCAGACAGGCAACATGCCCCCGGCACGGGGTGCCTTCATCGAACGAGGCTATCGTCAAGAGAGCAACGACTCAACGACGCAGCGAGGCAGCGAGGCAGGAGTGACCCTAAAAACTGCTAGATAAAAACTGCGAGACATAAACGTACAAAAACTCTGCTGTCCGCCCGCTCACTCCAAATGACACGAATGATGCAAGCAGATGAAGCGGCGCCGCACGTAATTGCCGCATAGGCCAGACCACTCGAAACTCTCTTCGTCGGTTTACCGCTGGCCGAAGTCTTGTCATCGGAAACAGCCTTCAGACTGCCGCGCTTCGAATCGGTCGCATCGAATCGGTCGCATCCTGACCCGATGGAGGGACAGAAAGAGGTCCTGGCGCGCTGTAGCAGCCTGTCGTTTCCCTTGTGTCCCGTCTTTCTGGGCACTTGCTCAAATGGGGCCGTGCTATTGGCGGAAAAAGCTAGCTGTCTGCTTTTGTTTGTGGTGGAGAGGCTATTCTGCTTTTTATCTTTCCTCATTTTCCTATTTTCTCATTTTCTCCAGAGATTTCCTTTGATTCCACTATGGAGACGTGATTGCCGGTTTTAAGAGGGCGTGCCCAACCAGGCGGGATTGCCTAGAATGGACAACCCGGCACGGGGAGAGGCGGCAGCTGGGGGGAAGGCTCGACTCTCACGACGCACCGTTACAGTCATATCGCGTATGTGCTTGCGGTGGCTGTTTTTGAATCTCTCTCTTTCGGCATTAATAAAGAAACGTGCCTCAATACAAAACAAAATCAAGGATTCCTACTTAAATTAAGACGTTGGATGGTCAATGTCATCCAATCCACTAATTAACAGACCACTGTCCTGACGTTGTGATGCGGCTGTTTGGCCAATTGGCCAAGGGCCCTGGAGCCTTTCGCACCGAAAAGTGTATTACCTAATCATTTATCCCAACTATCCAAAAATTCAGATGGACCCTGTTCTCATCTTGAACAATCTGATATCCGACGCAACGCACCCGAAACTCTAACGAAAGGCCCTCATCCATACAGGGTTTTGCGCCAAGACGGCCATGCTGTATGCTTCGGCATCAAAAACAAAGAAAATGCCTAGGCTTCGCGGAACCAACTCTGCGGGCAGCTCCAAAAACTCAAAACTCGCTGCCCACAAACCACCAACTCTGAAGCCCGGATCCAAAGCTCTCGCGGCAAGCGCTGCCACACGAGCCAGTGCGGCCGATGCTGCGAAGAAACCACCGGTTAGCTACCAGCAAAAGACTCTTTCACACAACCTCCAGCAAAGCCTGCTGGATGTGTTCCGCCGGGCCCTCGCGCCAGCACTGGCCTCGCCCCGTCTCAACGAGGCTCTCCAAGCCGTAAAGCAGGCTCTTTTTGAACGGGATTTCGCCGGGGCTTTTGGCACTGTCGACGAGACAAAATCAGAGACGGGCGGGCCTGTGAAAGCCGTGACTGAAAAGATCGAAACACCCGAAAAGACCGAAAAGACCGAAGAGACTGAAAAGACTGAAAAGACTGAAAAGACTGAAAAGACTGAAAAGACTGAAAAGACTCACGAAACTGGTGAGACCGATGGGACCACCAAGTACACTACTACCAAGAAGGAGAGCAAAAGCGTTTCATTCGCCATCGACTCGGGAGCTGAAGCAATCCCACCACTCGACGCCTACGCCGCTCGTTGGAGCCCGACACGCGCCCTTTGCTATGCGTCAATCCTCGCCAGCCCGGTAGTCCAAGAGCACTGGAACGCCACGGCGGGCACGGAAGCAGAGACCAAGCCGGCTCTTCGGATGGTTGCTATTGGCGGCGGCGCTGCTGAGATTGTGGCATTCGGTGCTATGCTGTCAAACGGCGAGGCGGGAGCGGATCGGCCCGGCGACCTAGTCCTCGTCGATTCGGGACCGTGGGCGAGCGTTGTGGATCGTTTGCGCAACTCCATGGTCGAAGTCCGCTCCGACGGCCGGGTGGCTGCTCTGGTCGAGCCGGCAGATCGGTTTGATGTGGATGTTCGTCAGCGGGATGTTCTCAAAGTCGACGACGAAGAGATGGGCAAGATCATCGGCGGCAGAAAGACCGATGCAGTGACAACCTTGGTTACCCTTTTCTTCACCTTGAATGAGCTCTTCACGGCCGGTGGTTTGGGCTTGGCCGCTACCTTCTTGCTGCGGCTCACGACTGCTGCGCCTTCTGGCACCGTTCTGCTAGTTGTTGATAGCCCCGGCAGCTATTCTGAAATGACCGTCGGGTCACAAGCCAGAAAGTACCCCATGCGCTGGCTCTTGGACAAGTTCTTACTGCAAGATGCGGAAGCTTGGACCAAGGTGCATGAAGACGAGACCATCTGGTACCGACTGTCGGCGTCACTGTCATACCCCATCCGCCTCGAAGATATGCGTTACCAATTGCACCTCTACGTGCGGAAGTGAAAAGAAAAGAAACAGAAAGAAGCCAAGAAAGTTCAGAAGGAGAAAGGGGTAACCAAAAATTATTAGCTGCGTGTATTCGCGTAAATTCGCGTATGTCTCTATATTATTTGGTACTATGCCCACACCAGCTTCTTCAGCGAGTGGCCCAAGTGGCCCAACAGCCCTGTGCTCTTCCGTGCCTCTGCAAGAGACACGATATCACCCTTGGCGATGATCGAATTGCGCTCCGCACCAGCTGCAATGGGCCGGCTCAGCTGGACAAGCCGCTCAATCTCGGCCGCAATCGACACGACCTGGTCCTTCTCTGTCCGCTTGACAACACTATCTCCAGCTGATGCTGCCGCCGATGGCGCCATGGATGATTCAGAATAAAGAGCTTTGAAGGCAAGGCGCTTCACAGGTGGCGACGAGGGGCGCATGTTCAGGAAACTTGCAATGCTGGTCGACAATGCTTCGGCAGCAGATGGTGGGTGTTCGCCCGCAGTGCCTACAGCGCCGTCACCAAGGTGCATGCTCGAAAGTGATCGCGTGTTGATGCGCAAAATGTCATCACGGCCAGGGCGGTACCACACAACAAACCCGACGTTGCGCTCTTCGTCCATTTGCATTGGCGACACTGTTGACACGATGTATGTGCCGATGGTGATCTTGTCGATATGGCTCAGCTCAACACGCTCAAACGAGGACAGTTTGTCCAGATTCCAGTCGAAGCGGCACAGATACAGTGCTGCATCTGTCACGAGCAATACAACTTCCTCAAAGGGCGGTGTCGTCAAACTGATGTCTGCATCGTATGGTGCGATCAATGTCCATCCGCCAATAAACTCCTCGGATTCATCGGCAACAACACGCCGCTGGCAGAGGTCGACTGCCTGTTCGCGCATCTTTTGCATCGACATGGCCGGGTCCTTCGTCATCATGTTGGCCTCGAATTCGTCAAAAATCTTGTCCGTCACATTGCCGAGTAAGAAGTCGATTGTCGTTTGCAGGAAGAAGTCGTTGACAACACTGTCATCACCAAATATTTAGAAATCGAAAACAATTCGTGAGAAAAGGGGGGGAAGCTCCCATTGAAACGTACCCGTTGAAAAAGCGTGTGAGTGACAAGCCGGCGTCCGTAAGCGCACCACGGTAGTCGCGCTTTCTTGTTCGCGTGTAGTCGCCCTTCATGGCCGCCGTCGAGGCGTACTGCTTGGAGACGGCATCGCCGTTGTCTGCCCACAGGTTGTTGAACCAGGAGTTCTCCTGGTCATGTTGTGCTGCCATATCGAAGCCTTGCTCCTTCAGCTGTGTATCGAGCATGAACTTGGCGAACGAACTCTGACAGACGTTCGTACGGTCGAGGCAGTCCATGCAGTTGGTACGAAGCACGCCCTTCTGCCTTTGCACGAGGCTTCCGGGGCCATAGCTTCCAGTGCTGCTCGCGATAGTGACGGCCGGGCTACTATTGCCGTCGGTTTTCTCGGCGTCTGCCCCAGTCTCTTCGACCGTGCTTCCCATCTGCTCAATCTTTTTGCTCAGGCGGCCCATGAGCAAGGACACGTTCTCAAACTTCATGCCCTTGCAGGCACTGTGGAAATCGAACCACTCAAACGGTATTGTTGTCTCGCCGGGTGTGCTGTTTGTGTCGTCATTGTACCTCTGTACACTTCTCTCAAACTGCGTTCCGAGTGCAGATTCGACTCCGTGCTTCTCTACCAAATTGACAACCTGCAGGCTACCGTATTCCCGCCGCAGGCCGTCAAAGTGATTTTTCAGGGCACCATAATTGAGCTCGAGTGAGTGCTGGATGACTGGAACAGGCTTTAAAGAGAAGGGCGACTGTGTCCAGAAGAGGGGAATGCTTCCACGGACTTGGACAAACGAGTACGTCTTGCTCAAGGGCTGTGCTGGAAGAAGCTGTGATTCTACCATCAGGTTCACAACAGAGGGTGACAAGATCTGTTCTGTTTCGACGGCATTGGCAACATTGCCATCCTCATCCACACCACGGCGCAGGTAACGAAGGCCCGCCCGTCTCACCGACCGGCGAGAGATCAACGTGACGTCAAACTGCTTCTCTGAAGCCCGACGCTCGATTTCAGCAGAAGTGCGAGTGCTTGTGGCTTGGAGTGGTGAGGATGGCCCCGCGCTGGCCCGGTACGCAAAATTGCTCAGTTCAACGGAATCTTTTGCGCCCTCATCCACCTGTGGCGGGTTGCTGTCGACGACAAAGGAGCGCTGGCCAACAAAACCTTGCATGACAGGAAGCGACAGAGCGTCTGAGCCAGCATCTATGAATGGCTGAATGGCGTGCCTATTATAGAAGTACATGGTGTCCACAAGCTTGTGAAGAGGAAGGTCGTTCCACCGCGTTTTGGGCTGCTTGGCGACGCTACGCGTGATATCATAGTCGTAGGAAAAGTAGAACGATCTTGATGCTCCAAACAGCATTTGTGTCGTGCGCAGCAGTTTTGGCAAAAGACTCACGACAGCGCTGTCTTCTGTGTTGTTGTGGTCAGCAGGTTGCAGTGGAGGAGTCGAGGATGCCGTGTCTATGACTGCTTCGTCGGAGGCCGTTGAACCGATAGGCTGATTGTCACCGGATGTAGAGGTAGCGGCATCGGTGCCAGACGGCGATGGTGTGGAGGACGCTGGCACTTTGAGATTTTCGGCGGCTGGCGCTTCGGCGGTGGGAGCATGCTCAGCGACTGCCCCTTCGTCCGCATCGACAGGGTTGTTGCTCCCAGTGAGGCCCATTAGGCGCTTCTGCTCTTGTAGCCAGCCACTGCTGCTGAACCATCTTTGAGCAAACCGGCCATAGCCACCTCTCCGGGAGATGACGTCCTGCGCAATGCTATTGTTGGGTGTGTGGCCCTTGATCTGCAGGGTAGGCTTGCTTACGGCCGCTTTTCCGTCTTCAGCTTTCGAGCCGTCGTTGTCGTTCAAATCATCAATCCACACTGCGCCTTCGATATCTTCGTCGCCGCCATGGTGACTGCTGTTGTCACTCTCGCTTCCGCTGTCTTCTTCGTCGGTAATGTAGCTTGGAGGTCGCTCTTTCAGGCCCTCTATTGTGGCCTCGACTGAGTTTCGAGCCTCACCATAAGAAGCGCATGGTGTCAGCGCAACCTCTGTCACGACATAGACTGGGCTGCCACGTATTGTTGCGACCTGTTGGCGTTTGGTGATCGAGACGAGGTAACTGAATTTGGAAACAAGGATAAGGCCTAAGGTAGGTAAAGCGAGCTGTTAGATTTCATGGTTCCGTGATTCTGCAAATTCATAGACCTACCAACAATGCCGAAAGCCTCAAAACTCGGACTAGGCTTGGCAGCCTCGGCTGAAAGATCTCGTGATGTCGCCGAAAGCGCCGCGTCACCGTAGCGGATCTTGACCGACGGAGCCGGTCGCTGGTCCTTTTTGGAGGAGAGGGGATGTAGAATGAGGCCGTCGGCTGCAGCGCAGATCAGGACCTTCCGGGCGAGGCCGGGCATGGTGGCTGTGGGCAGCGTGCCCTGTCCAGATGGACTGTTTTTTTAACGGCGGATGCTGCGTCGGGCAGTCTATTTTCACATTGGCGATGCTGGGCGCGCTGCTGACGCTCAGAAATGTGGTGAGCGATGGAAGAGATAAGAGTTGTTATGGGTCGCAGAAATGGCGGGGCAAGAAGATGAATAGGGAAGCCAATCCTACTCAAAAGCTGTCAGCTCTGATGTGGCAGGAGCGAGATGCAACTCGGGACTAAATGAAGAAGTCAAGCGCGACGTCGGTCGCTGTTTCTGTTCTGTGTTGGGTCTGCCGCGGCGTCTCGGTTGGCGTGGCACGCGGCAGGTACTTAGGCGATCATAGGTCTGTCCATCTGTACACAGTAAATTTCCTGGCACGTCCCTTAGTGCGGCTAGTACAGCGGCCAAAACTCACTAAACATACAAAAATGACGTACTGCAACAGGAATGTCTTTGGAGACAGCGGTTGTCCCTTCCGAGTTATTTTTAAGCCTACACAAGCAGTTGAACTTTGAAAGGTAAGATTACAATAGATTAAACTCCTGTCTGGTGTAATCAAGCCTTATAAATAAAAGAAGATGAACAGAATTGTAATGATGGGAGGATCCGGAAACTCTGTGAATCCAAATACCGTTGACATAGATCCTTTAGCGAACAAGCTACACTCAATACGCATTGCTCGCTCTACGACGTATTATTACACGCATGAGAAGCGTCATGCTGCCGCTGCAGCAACACCTGCAGCAGACTTCTGGCTCGAACCCCATGTGTAAATGGCAAGTTGCTTTGGAGATTGCACCGCTGCAAGATAAGTGGGCCACCTAAGGCGCTGGTACCAGATTCAAGAAAACGTACGGAGTATTCAAGAAGGACGGTGCGGAAATTCACAGAGAATGAGTTGGCACTGTATCTGATCGATCAACCTCGTACATCTGGCCTGCAACGTAGAACCTGGTCCATATGACCAGCCACAAGATGTTGGAAAAGGCCAGTCGTGGAATTGGTGAAGTTCAAAGGACGCCACAGCAATTGGCATCAATACCAGGCACTCGACGCCCTTCATCTCACGAGATCGCCAAATTTATGAGGCTCAAACTACCAATGTGGCGACAAGCGGCTATTCGGATGCCGTCGACAGATGGCCTTTTCGTTAACTTTCAGTAAACACAGCTATCTAAGATAGAGAGAAAGGTGTGTGTTTTGTCTCTTTTCATGCGCGGAGTGTTGCTCAACGCCCAGTCTAATTAAAAACTCTCGGATGGCCAAGAAAGCTTCTCTCTGTCTGAGGCTCGTCTAAGCTTCAGAGGCTGAAAGAATGGTGAGATAGTAAGTAAACATGGAAAGCAACATAAAATAAGTTTTGCAGGGCAAGCTCGTCCAAAAATGTAGACTTTTCATTACTTTTTGACTTGTTTCATATGTTGTATTTCGCACCTTCCTCGGCTATGTTTACGGCAGGCTGGTAGATGGGGAAAGGAAGGGAGTTAGGGAAGGAGTGAGAGCTGGAGAATTATAACAAAATAAACAGATATTCGCGGTTGAAAGCTTCTCTACAGTGATGCACGGCCAGCGATTTGACTTCGAAGAGTAGCATGGTACTCTGTGTCATTTTAGGTCGTCAGGAATGCCGTGGTAAGTGGTGCATAATTTATTTAGAAAAAATTCTGTTGTTTTACTGGTCTTGTTTTGCCTTTTTAGACAAAATGTGGTTTATATTTCAAAGAAAAGTAAGACAAAAAAAGAACATCTGAACTGCACTTACAAAAAAGACAAAGGAAAGAAAAGAGAGAAGAGAAGCCTAAAGCTCCAAAGAAATATCGTTACCAGCAAAGAAGAACCGATGCCGGTCTTGCCCAATATCTACTTACACACATACAGAATATCAAATATTACACCCAGACCTTTTTTGTCGTTTCTTTCACTGCCCTTTATTTTTGCTCGCATTTCGTTTCCCACAGTCTTGGCTTGGCAACACTTTCCCACGCTCTTTATATCACTCCATTTCCATATGAAGTATGGATGCACCCAATTAAACGAGTATTGCCAGGCACGCTCGTTATTTGGCTGCTTTCTTCCCCATCTATTCTCGTTCCCCTTCTTTCTCACTCCCTCCTATCTTACATGTCTCTTGGGGCTGCCCAGGGCCCAGAGCTGGCCCGCCATCTCTCTGATTCTTGACGTCCTTTCATCTGGAAGAGCTGGAACCTCACTGTTGTTCCATTTACTCTCTTTTGACTGTCTCCTCCTTACTTGTCTTGTTTATAATGTGAGCCCCAATCACGACACCTCCTTGTCGCCCCGCATTTTGATCAATATGATCAATTTGGCGTCCAGTCGCCGTAAACTTTGATTTATCTCGTCCTTCTTTTGGTTTGAGCGTACCTCGTTTAGTGAGAGTCGAAGGCCGCCGAGGAACGAAAGGCGCGTAAGAAAAACTGGTAGCCCGAGAGGGACAGCAGCATAGTATACTCCTCCGCTCTTGCCAAGCGACAAGCACATAATAATGACAAAAATTGAAGCAAACATGACCAAAAAAAAGAGACAACAGATCACAAAACATCAAAATGAGTGACAAGTGAGAGAGAATGAGAATTTTCCATTCTTTTTTGTTTTCAAAATCGCAACAACAAATTAAGCAGCAAGGAGGTTGAATCTAGACCTGGGTCTGCTTCCCCGCAAACACGGCAGACATAGTACCTTACATGTCGTGTAGAGGTGTGAAATATGTGTCCGAGGTGTTCTGTGCGGTACAGCCATCGGTCGGTTGGCGGTTCTGGATTCTTGGATACGGACCCAAAATGAACGGAAAAATGCAAGCAAAATCTGGCATGCAGCGGCACTTGTTGACTGACCAGACTTCAGTCGAACGGAGAAGGCAAATAAACCGAGGGTCGGGAAACGTTCCTCTGGAATCTGACGATACCTCGCTCGGAACAACATAGCATAAAAATTGAAAAGACACGCTTTAACTACCGAGGGCCGAGTGCTTCAGGGCCAAAGGATAATGGCAGCAGCTACACAGAGTCAGTAAGACAGCCTCCAACACGTAAATAATTCCTCAAGCGCATATTGGACCACATACCGTCTCCAGCTTGATGCCGATGTAGTGCCCGTCCTTGGAGAACATGAGCACCGGCATATCAAGACTGCAAAATTCACGAATACTATTCTGTTAGCCAAATTGCACTTTCCCCTTTCCTCCCCCGATCTAAATTCGGCGGATCAGACTCACAACTGTCGGCACATGCCGCATGGCGAGCTCGGAATACCGGCTGGCGCAGCCGCTGCCAGCACCGCGATCGCCTTAAAGTCACGGTGGCCCTCAAACACAGCCCGGCCCAGAGCCACACGCTCGGCGCATGTCCCCACAGGGTACGATGCATTCTCAACATTGGCGCCGAGAATGTACCGGCTGCGGCTGCCACTGCCAGAGCCAGGCAGACTGGTGCTGGAGCCCGGGCCCTGGACGCCGTACTTTGTCATCACAGCTGCGCCAACGGGGAACTTGCTGTACGGGCAGTAGGCGCTCTCCGCGGCCGATGCACTGTAGCGATGTAGCTCACGGAACTCCTCCACCGTGATGCCAAGTTGGTGGCAGGTGGACTCGACCTGCGCAATGTCCGCGGTCGAGTGAATGGTAAGGTTCGACATGGCTGAATGTGCAGTGGTGAAAGAAGTGGAAGAAGTGGAAGGGAAGTAAAACGTTGTCGGAGTTTGCGACTCGAAGGTGTGCGTGCGGTGGAGCAAGATAAAGTCTGGTGAGGTCGCAGCGGCTGTTGGCGGTCTTATATGCTTGAACGCTGGATGTGGACACTCAACGACGTCACATGCGGCGACTGTTCAATTTCGACACTTGAAGGTCTGCGGTTTTTCGAAAAGTCGTGCGATCGATGGAAGCAAAAATTGGGGAGTTTGCGGCGATGCAAAGCGAACGACAACCTGGTGATTGTGTCGTCTATTGGTTGTCGAATGTCTTTGTCGAACGTCCCGTCTTTGTCGGGGATTTCTCCTCCTTTCCTTTTACTCCTTCCCTTTCTTAAGGGCTAGGGTCGCGTGGTAGGAAACGGGCGCCAATTCGCCACTGGGCGCTGTTTTGTGAATCACTATGCACTGCCTGCAAGCAGCGAAAGATCGTCCTTATCTGCAAAGCTCGCCGTTGAGTCTCTCCACTTCAATGTGACAAGTGCGACTCTGGGCCGCACTTGGCCGCACCACAACGGGTCGCATGTGCCCGCCTGAACTTGCGAGCGGCACAGGGACTAGACAGCTGACCGGAGCTCGTTTCTCGTGTACTTTGGCTTGGAGTTTGTGTGGTGGGCTGCTTTCGGTCTAGATTCTCGCAGTTAGTTTCGATTGATTGACAGGGAATTGGGGAGCTGCATGGATTGAATTCGATCAAGTTTCGTCTTACAGCCAGGCGCAAGCTAACGTCTATCGCATTCGTTAACAGTTCGTGCAGGGTCAAGGCTTCGGAGAAAATCCTCTGAAGAAATCGATCATCGTCTTTGTAGATGGCAAAGATGTGCAAATGGGACCGTTGAACTGCTTCGCTGCGATGTTTTTGTTCCCATCTTAAGAAGAGAAACACTCGCTGCCAGACGTTTCCCAAAGTGGTAGCTGTGACAGAGAGACTTACACTGCTGGGGAAACTGCGACTGGCACCTGGCTGTCCATCGTAGCTTCCTCAATTGTTTCCCAATGAGGGTCAACACCCCCTGAGTTATGATTGGCTAGCGCCTTCCCAGCTTCTCAGCAGGTCCGTGCACCAACTTGGGTGCACTTCGATTCGGCAATGCTACCCCTGACTTGTGCTTCACTTGACGCGACGAAGAAAATATAATCGCGACGACCAAGACTGACGATACAACCACGACAACCGACTGCGCGAAGACAGCGAGTCTCCGAATAGAAGAACGGCTAGAAGACGACGTATACACCGGGCACAACAAAAAAAGCTTCCTTCTGGTTTCAGGGGTTGAATTTGAGCGACGCTGCGGGCAGCTTTCTGCGCTCTGCTTTGATTTCGACTGTACAACGACGACATCCACAGATGCACCGCTTTTACCCTTTCAACGACATAAAAACTCTCCTCTAATACGACAAAACCTCACACACATTTATAATGGATCAAGCAGACATACCAGCGCTGCTCTCGCGGCTGGCGAGCGACGAGGATGCAGCGCGCAAGATGGCCGTCTTCAAGCTGCAGTCCTCGATCAACGACCCTGCCTTTGCGGACGTCTTCATCTCATCCGGCGGTCTCATTATTCTGCGCCGGCTGATAATGGCCACCGGAGGAAACACACTCGCATACTCTCTGCAGTCGCTCAGTCGGCTGCTCGAAGTCGACATGGGTTGGGACATTTTCGAGGGACCGGCCGCGAGCGATCTAGTCGAGCGCGTCGTCGAGCTGATTGTCACAAACCCGCTCGTCAACATTCTGCGTGGTGCCATGAGCATTCTCGTGGCTCTCGTCAGCCACAGCCAGTCCTCTACGGCGCGTGGTATTGGTGTTGGCATCGGAGCAGGCTCGGCATCTGCCGCTCTTCGCACAAGCCCGCCCGCTAACTTCGGGTTTCGGGCTCTGAAGCCGGCTGTCGCCGTCTACCCCCAGTTCTTTGAGCTTGTCATCCAACAACTGCAGTCAGCCGATCACGCTTTATGTGCCAACGCGCTGATGCTCGTCAACGCCCTCATCCGCGACGCCGTGTCCAACGACCCTGCCTCGGTCGCTGCAGCATCGGCAGCAGCAAACCCAGCATCCCCGGGCGGCGCATCTCCAGCAACAAACGGCATTATGAGCCCCAGGTCAGGCAGCGGCGGTGATGCAGGCTCGGCGAGTGAGGACTGGTCCAAGCTGATCAAGCGGCTACAAGACCTGGGCCTGATCAAGGCCGTCTACAACTTGATGCAGAGCTCAGCGCTGCAGGACTTGGCACACCCTCTGTTGGAGTTCCAGTCTCTCACAAAAGTGCTGTTGCGGAAATGGAAGGAGGTCCGTATCGACCTCGAGCGGCCCGAGCACCGGCGTGCGCTGAAAGGTTTGCATCTCGCCAGCGCCCCGGAACGGCATCATGTGGGTGCCAATGGGGCGGCGGCGGCGGACACAAAAGGTAGCCGGAGACACAACCCTGAGAAGTGGCGGCGACTGGGTTTCGAGACAGAAAGCCCGGCATCAGAGTTTGATATTAGCGGTTTCCTCGGCATGATGGACCTGACGGATTATGTGCGCAAAAACGAGGACGGCTTCCAGAAACTGTTGCTTGAGCAGTCCTCATGGCCACTAAGTGGCCGCTGCCCCGTTGCGCGGGCGAGTCTGGCGGTGACTATGACGCTGTATGAGCATTTCGAAGTTGACCGGTCAGATCTCGAGGACCTGAGCAAGGATCTGCAGGGGTACTACCAAAGCTTGGATGGTTCCGGCGTCGACAGTAAGGATGCCGACCGCATTTTCCGTCCCTTGTTGCTGCAGTGGTCGCGGCTGCACACGGCAGGACTACAGGCGTTCTTCCGCCTATGGAAGGCGACAGGGGCGGAGCGTGACGATTTTGAGAAGGTGGCCGAGCTGGTGCGTATCCTGATTGAACAGGTTGTTGGCCAGGCGGGGCGTACCAAGGATGTTGCTGAGGTCGAGGAGGAGCTGCAAGAGCACGACTGTGGTCGCCTCCGTGAGCTACAGATGGGTCTCCTGGAGCTCTCTTTCGAGGATCAGTGGGGCACACATCTCTACCAAGTGCGGGACGAGCTGCGCATGGAGGCCCTGCAGTTTGTCAAGGAGCAGCGCATCCGCTGCTTGCTGCAGGGGTCGTGGTTTGCACGCCTAGTGCCGAAGCGCGACCGCGAGCACCTACACCAACAGTCTCTTTCCCAAAGTGGCGTGCAGTCGCCGCCACAGACGGGCCACGCTCAGAAGCGGCGGTTGTATGAACCCAAGGCCTGGCGCTTTGCGAAGCTGTCGCACAATCGCCGGTATCTACACTACGCCGACTTCCCTCTACAGACGCCGCAGAATCCTGGCTTGGATGCGCTCACCGAGAAGATCGACCTCAGCACCATCAGCTCTGTCGTGTCCAACGTGTCCGCAACAAACGAGGATGGTGTCAGCGACATTAGCAGCGGCGGTGCACTTTCCGGTGTGCGCTCTACAACAACCAAGATTACTGTTTACGCCTTTGAGAACCCCGACGAAGTGGGCAGGGCTGGCGACGGCGGCGCAAACGGCGAGTTGGGGGACAACAATAGAGATGCTTCGGCTGCGACTCGTGAAGTGGCTATCCTTACCTTGCACCCAGTCAACCACTCTCTGGCGTCCGAGTGGCTCGACGGCTTGCTGATGCTGCTAAACCAAGCGCCCATCACGGCTGAGACGAACAAGCTGGTCTCGCTTGTTGGCGATTATGGACTCAAGATCCGTCTGCTCAACGTGCGCCAAGAAGCTGCCTACGCAGGGCCACCACCTGATGCTGGAGCTGTGCCGAGTCGGGAGGGTCTTGACGACGACTACTTTTATGAGATTTGAGGGGACAAAAAGAACCTGATGTTTTTGGGAGGGGAGCCTTTCGAATTTGTTTGTTTCTTTCACTGTTTTATTTTTATTTTATGTTGATGTCTCGATCGTTTGTTTTCCCTTCTTCTCATGTAGACTTGTTTGTCCGCATAGCTTCCATTCTCCTGTGCGTATTTGTCTGTCTTTGGCATTACTTTGGCTTGAAATATACCCCTATTTGGTTGAGAAGTGTTCGTTTCTTATTCTTTCTTATTCTTATTGCAGTCGCATGTTTCTTGTGATTTCGACGTTGAAGCAAAAGTGGGTCCACTTTAATGCGCTCGGAGCATCCCGCAACCAGCGTTGCCCCGCCCGACACCATATTAACTGCACATCTCCTTTCAGCGCTACTTCCCCAGCCACCGAAAACACACCAAGTGACGTTCCTTTGCGCCTGAGTCTCAGCCTGAGCGAAAGACGGGGTTGTATTGTGCCAAATCACAGCATACGAGTGATACACGCGGTCGACAATTTCAGCCCCAGCTTTGACCTCAACGCTCTACTTACGGTATGCCACTCCCGCATCACAACCTTTGATTAGATCGACTTTGCGCAACTCCAGCACCTCTCCGCTTCAGCGCCCAATATCAATATGCCTCGAGGTCGCCGTCGCTCAGGCGGCCACCGGTCGCAGCCAACGACGCCCAACTCCGCACGTACTAGTAATCCGACCACACCATCCTCGGGCCGCGGCAGTGACGGCCTCTTTGCCAACGGCCAATGGTTCTGCGACTGCAAGCCACGGCGCCCAGCTGTGCTGCGCGAGACCCGTAAACCGGGCGCCAATAAGGGTCGTTGGTTTTACACATGCCCACAGGAGCGGCGGCGACAGTGCACCTTCTTTCTGTGGGAGGACTACGCCGGCGTCAGCGGCGGAGGCGGCGGTGCTGCCGCTACTGCTGCCGCTGCCGGATCTGCGTCTGCACCGCCTCGACCAACATACCGGACATCCATTGGACAGCGAACAACACCACCTGCCGAACGGCAAGACGGGCCGCCCATGACCCTAGCCGGGCAGCGCTCGCTCCCACAACCGCCGACACTACCGCAGACGGCGAGACAACGACAGCGCATATTCATGACGCCGACGACAAGCGAATTCCCCGACAACATGGCATATGGTGGCTTCGAGAACCAGGGAGGAGGCGAGGGGAACGACGAAGAAGACGAAGACGACTTTGAACCACCAGTGACGCCGACACCTGCACGGACACGACGGATGAGCGGGCGACTGGCTTCCGGGGCATCGCTAGACAATGCAACACAGGCACCACCGCCACCACCACCACCGAGAGTCGAGACGCCAAGCCATCGCATTACAAAATACTTTGGCGTGGTCAAGAAGAATGGGGAGGCTGGAGAGAGTAGTGGCGGAAACGAGAAGAACGGAGCGGCTACAAGCCAAGCGCAACGAGCCATTGCAGCTGGGCGTAATGCGTCCGACTACAGCGACAGCGAGTTTGACAGCGATATGGAGCGGGCTCTGGTGGCATTGGCCGACCACAGCGAGCGCAAGACGCGGCGGCGAAGCGATGCGGCACAAAAAGAGACGGGAACCCAAATAAAGCAAGAGGAAGGTGTGGGGGACGACGGTGACAGCATGGCCATAGACATTGAAGATGCTCGAACCGACAGGAGACGACGGATTATTGTCCCCGTCCGTGAAGAGGAGCAACAATCACCACAACCACAACAACCACAACAAGAACCAGAGACACCAACCCGCCGTTGTCGAACCGGCCGCCGGCTGTTAGTAGCTTCGGACGAGTATGCAGCGAAAGAAGCGGCAGCGGCAGCTCCTGCCAGTGCGGCCTCCTCATTTGCATCGCTCTTTGGAGGAAGCAGCCGGCATGGCGAGCCCCAACAGCCGCTCCACAACTTCTCGTTCACATCGTCTGTGCCGTCCTCACTGGCCGCCTCCCAAGCTGCATCATCACAGGCGCTGTCTCAAGCGTCGGCTGATACGGCAGCTATGACTACACCATCATCGTCTTTTCGGTCTGAAGCGGGTTCCTCCAATACAGGAAGTGGCCATAAGCGCCGACAAGCTCTCGATCCGTGGTACGGACTGCCCACGCAAGATAACGGTGACGAAGAGAGCGACGGTAACGACCCGTTCACAACGCCATCTAAGCGAGTGCGCTTCCGGGGGGAAGTTGGCAGCAGCACGGGAGAGGCTAGTCAAGATGCGGCAACGGCAAGCTCGCTAACACCTACACCGGGGCGTCCAGCAGCAGCAGCAGCAGTGACCAAAGAAGAGCCCAGTGAGCCCGTCACTGCTATGGTACAGCAGCAACAACAACACTGGGCTGAGGATGAGGGAATGCATGTCGATAGGGAAGACGAACCAAGTACAAGCCAAGAGGTCGCTTCATCCGAGCTGACACCCTCGCAGTCCGCATCGCAGCAGCCAAAGGACCATAACGTGACGCTGGCTGTATTGCAGCTACTGGCTGGCCAGCCCATTGCTCCGCGTGTTCGGCAACAAGTGCGGGCGTTGCTCAACGGTGCTTTTTCTGAAGACTAAAGCTGGTGGAGATGACGTGGCGCGGTGTGGAATCAGAGAGTACAAAGTGGCCTGCTGGCGTTCCTATAGACATGTATGAGATAGCTCTCATTAATTGATACCCTTTTGTTTTTGGAAATGAAAAGTCTTGTTTTTTGTCCAAGACATATGTGTATCGGTCTGATGCAGTGTGCAAGTGAATGAATATAAATATAGTGTTTGAAATGGGTATCTCTCCAGTCCGTCCGAATCCCCCCGATGTGGAATATGCCAATGACATCCTTCTCTCGAGGTAGAAGGAGAATGAGTTAAAGGTATACAAAAATGATGCAATGCTCGCCGTATCCAAAAATCCAAAAAACCACTTGTCCGTGATGCCTTTCAGATGAAAGCCGTAAAAAAAAACAAGAAAAAAAAGAGATGAAAACCAAAGAAATAAAGCCGTGTAGGCGTGATGATGTGAAAACCCCAAAAAGATAAGAATAAAGAAAAATAAATAAATAAATAAGACGTGCTCCAAAAACACTAAACAGAGAGTGTATCCAAAATAACGTGACAATACAGATGGCTACCGCCTCATAGTAAGCGCCTTCTAGGCGGCTTGTGCTGTGGTGGTTGCGATCTCGTTTGTCTTCTTGAGAAGCTTCTCGGCACGGCGAAGGCGGGCGTTGGCCTCGCGCTGCCGGCGCTGTTCAGCAGACGGGCCGTTTGCATCATGGGGTTGTGAATCGTCATCTTCCGGGTCATACTCTTCGTCGTCTTCGTCGTCGACATGTTCGATGCCGGGCTTCATATCGCCAACGAGGGACGCTAGCTCCTTTGTTTCCTTGGCTTGTGCCTGTGTGGCACTAGGCGACATAGACCCGGGTGCCTTGCCTCCGACAGAGGTTGTTTTTGAAGGTACCTCGACGTCCTGGTCGCGGACACTGTACATGGCGGTTTGCGGGAAGAAAAGGGAGCGACATTCATCGCTCTCGTCGCGCAGGCGCTGGGAGTTGCTCTCCTCCCACTGGTTCCAGGCTCGGCGGGCCATTGTAGCTTTGTCGAGGATCGGAGCTGACGACGACAGGGGTGACGATTGTGTGGGCAGAGGTGGCGTCAAGGTAGACGGCGTGGCAGCAAGCGTGGCGTTGGTGGTCAGTGCGCCAGCGGGTGAAGAGACACTGCGCTTGCTCTTCTTAGAGAAAACAAGGCCCCGGAAGTTCTTGAACGCCTTGCGAATACTGTCACCAGGCCCTTCATTGGCACGGCGGACCTTTTTGAACACAGTCTCGTCAGCGCCGTCTTTTGGGTCGGCAACCCAGACGATGGGCCGTTTCGGGGTGAGTATGAAGCCGCAATGGATGCACTTGGAGCCTTCATTTGCAACAGAAAAGGCCTCTCCAGATGCGGGCGCTGTCGATATCGATACCGAGGCGGAAGTGGTAGAGGTAGAGCCCGACGGCAGTGATGATGGCGGCTCGGCAGTCGTGATAAGACTGTCGTTGGGGATGGGGCTGCCATCAGAACAGCCGCAGTAGGCGGACTCGCCATACGAGGACACCTCATTCTGCCAGTGCAAGATCTGGGCAATCTTGCGGCGCTTCTTATTAGGCTCACTGACACCGTGCCATCCCTTTGTACAAAGGTCGACAAAATGGTCAAGCACTTCTGGCAAGAGTTGCCATTCTGTTGTGCCTGCTCCTACCGACACTGCGTCGCCGTTGATGCTGTTGACACCATTTGCTCCATTGGCACCGTTGGTGACGCCAGGGTTGCTGACACTGCGTGCCATTTCTGACGCCTCACCGCCGCCGACCGACACGTTTGCCGACGGCGTCACCATGGTGCTCACGAGATAAGCAATACGAAGGCAGGTCTGGTCCCAGGCGAGAGCGTGGGAATCGACGCTTTCGGCGTCGGCGTTGTCGTTGTCGTTGTCAGTGTCGTTTTCGTGGTCGCAATCGCGATCGTGATCGTCGATGTTCACAATCTCGATGTCGTCCGTCGCACGGACCACCTTCTCGGCAGTTTTTGTGGACGTCGTCTCGTCTTTCTGTCTGCCGTCCTCCAACGACGGCCGGCGACTGTGGCTCTCGTTGCGGCTGCGGCTGCAACTAGAAGCACCCGTTCTTCTCGTCCTTGCACCCCTTCCGCTCCTCCGAGACCGGCGGCGTATGCACAATTGCGGGGAGGCTAGCAGCGATTGTGGCTGCGGTGAGGGAGCGGACAAGAGGGTAGCCTCGTGTTGTTGATGTTGGATGTCGTCGGGTTGTTGCTGAGATGATGGGCAAAGATGAAAGGGATGCAGCTGGTGGGCAAAGGGCACATGGTCGGGTGCTGAGCCGATGTTGTCGTTCTCGTCTTGGTTGGTGCCGTTGTTGGCGTCGACGATGTTGGTCACATGCACGTGCTCAACCTGGCCGGTCGTGTTTTGATTGAGGGCAGTACGGGTATCGATAATGAGGGTAGGATCGAGGTTATCGAGGTTATCGAGGCTGTCGAGATTGTCGAAGCCGTCGATGGCGTGGGCACGCGACGTCGCTGAAGGAAAGGTAGAAAGAGGCGTGAAGTTGGAGGAGGAAGTGGAACGAGTGCGTGAGGGCGTCGAGGCGTCAGACGCTTCGTAGGCGGCCTGTTTGGCGGGATTGTGGAGGATGTGGAGGGAGGGACGGTGAGGGTGGTGATGATGATAATGGTGATGAGGAGGTGGTGCTTGGCTGTGATTGTGACTGTGATAACGATTTTGCGGCAGGTGGTCGAGGTCTGGGTCTTGGCCGCTATTGCCATTACTGGGGCTTTGGTTGTGTTGACTCTGCAGTGCACCTGACTCTGCTAGCTTTGCATAAGGGCCGCTGGGGCCAGCGGCTCTTTCCCTCTCTGGTCGTGCAGCATCACCGCTGGCATGATTCTGCTCGCTATTTTCATTGTCGTTGGCGTTGAGAACGGCAGCGGCCATTCCTAGCGAGGACGCTTCTTTCCCTGCTAATGGTGCAGAAGGTGCAGTGGCGTGAGAGGGTGGCGACACCTGCGTGCTGTGGGCCGCCATTTCCTCGTTTCTTTTTCGTTTCTTTTTTCGCGTGAGGAGAAGGACTCGAAAAAGGGAGAGAGCGATGGCCGTTATTGCCAAAGAGGATGTCCTTTGCAAAATGGATCGGCCTCTTCCTTCCCAAGTTGGACGTGGTGTCGTGGGCTCTTTGGAATTGCTGGTTTCCCCTTGCCTAAGCTGCCATGGTTCCAAGGGGATGGGTTGTCTGTACTGGGCAGCACGGAATGTGTAGAAATTTAGGTGACGAGGTTAAAAGAGATAGAGTTCGGGACTGTTGATCGTTTGTCGTCGATGAATCGTTTTGTCGTGAAGAAGCTGTGAATAGTTGACGCCGGGTCGTTCTTTCGTTTTGAGGTCGTGTTCGTTGTCGCCAATCAATTATGCAAGTTTGTGAGGAAGTCGCGGCAATCGGCTGTGTAGAGTGGACGGAGGGGAAATACGAGAGTAAAAGGAAAGAGCGAATGAAAGCACAGAAAAGGCAGAAGGCGTAGGAGGATTCAAAGGCAGCCAAATGACATCAGTGGCGGGTGGTGCATAAAATGGCACTCTAGCAGTTCAGGGGGTTGTGCTGCCGCTCGGTGCAGAAATCGGCATTGGTGGTTTGAAAAAGGCAGCAGCGACTGTGCAGCAGGGCGAGTAGTTAAGAGACGTCGAACACTGAAGTCGAAGTGGAGGCAACCGCAGGAAGGCTGAAAGATGATTGAGGAAGGAGCCGGGGAATATGCGAGTCAAGCTGCAGCCGCACGTCGAAAGTTGTGACGAGAAGGAAAGAGCGAGACGGCGAGACAAACAAGACGAGGAAGGAGGCGGAAGAAGGGTAAAGCGCGGCGTAAATGTAAGACAATGGGCGTCAGCACTGTATACGGAGGAGTGTTGTGCTGGTTTGGTGTTCGGATCGTGGGACGGCAGGAAAGGCAGGGCAGCTGCAGGTAATAAATATGCTCGGGTCCGAGGCGCGGGCAGGAGGGAGACTTATAGAGTAGGGCGGATGGAGGCTGAGCGGCGAAGACAGAGGCGGCAGAGGTTCAGGTGTATGTATATGTGGAAATGTAGAAACAAGACAGAAAAGAAGAGAAAGTCGAGGATGACGTCGTGGGAGGACGCGACACACGAGATACGGGCGAAGAAGAGAGAAGCAGAAGAAGCAGACCTCAGGAGTGTATAAGAAAAGGGGATGGCACGAAGTGCGAAATAGGGAATAGGGAGAAGATGGAAGATAAAGAAGGACGAAGGAAGATGAAGAAGGAAGCAACAACGGTCCACGATATTTCTTCGTGTGTGACGGAAAGAGCGAGCGTGGAGGAAAAGCGAAGGAACCAACCACAAAAACAAGGGTCCCGTTGTGTCTGCTGAAGTTCGGGTGGTTGGATGGAACAGAACCTTAAAAATGGCCTTGCAGGAGGAAGAGGACAAAGTACGGAGTAGGCTACGAGCGAAAATGAAAATGAGAATAAAAAAACAACCCTTTTTCGACGAGAGGGAGAAGCGGAAGATGGAAAACAGGCGCCGAATGAGAGCGCAGAGACTTTGAGTGAAAGAAAGGATGCTTGCTTGCTGCGCTCTTTCCTTGGTTGTTTCCTTGGGTCTGTGTGTCGTCGTGTATGGCGAAACGTGCTGGGTTCCGCTTCAGGAAGGCATATTGTGGAGCCGCCCACCCAGCCCACACTTCCAACAACAGCCTCTTTTCTTCCAGTTCTGGTCTCTATCGCGGAGTACATGTATGCCTTTCCATTGTTTGGGCCGTCCGCGCATTTTTAGCGCAAAAAAAGCATTTCAACCCAAACCCGTTTGTTCTTTCTTTCTCCGTTTTCTTCCCTCACTGTCTCGTACGAGTTTGCCTTTAAGCCTTTGCGGCGTTTGCTTTTCTGTGAGTTGGCCGTTCGTACCTGCCGTTAGAAAAGGCCGTCGCTAGCGCAGTAGCGCATGCACCAACATTGCAAGCACGCACACTGCACGCGACCGAGAGGGCAGCGTCAGCGTGTAGCGCCAACATTAATAATAGCGCTCTCAGCAGCCCCCCCTCGAGCAGGCCTCAAAACGCACAGGAAGGAGGCTCTGTTCCCTGCTGTGTAAACCTTAAAAAGAGAGACACTGAAGGGAAGGAGCACGACGAAAAAGGCGGTACAAACACACTAGAAAGCCAGGGGAAAAAAAGCGAAATCTTAGTAAAAGCGCCAGGCGCGCGACCGTCGGACGAAAAAGGGCATATTTTGGGGCGCCAGAAGGCTCTAAGGAAGAGGCTACGGGCAAAACTGGAGGCGAAAACAAGGGGCTGCAGATTGTTGGGCGAATGCCGTATTATCTAGGGGAAATCTCGTGCTACAACCCCCAAAAGGCGGTGACACGGCTGACTGAAAGATGAACGGATCTTGGGGAAGCATTGGGAGCTGTTTGGGTGTCGAGCATGGCCATATGACGGAGTTGTGATGGCACCATGCACTGTTTCTGCCAAGGGACATGACCGACTGCGAGAAGAAGGCTGGGAGTGCGACGTAAATACGACATAAGATACAGCGCTGTGGTTGGCTGACGGGAGGGGCCCGCTGAAGTCGCCCGAGAGCCGCTGGAGTGCCCTGGAAGGCAGGAGCAGAAAAGAAAGGCGTGTAAGACGCATTACTGTGCGTTTTGGTGGCACTCTTGGCTCTACAATAAAAAAAAACATGACGTAGGAGGCTGCAGGGAAAGGTGCTACGGCGTGGCCGTTAGGGGAGGAATAGAAGAAAAATGGACAGCAAAAATAAAGGGAAAAAGGGAAAAAGATGAGAACTTCGCGATATTTACCGGACTAAAGGCAGGATCCTGTGATAGCCTCGTAAGGCTCGAGATCGCGAGGACCCTTAAAATGGCCACTATTAATAGGCACTTTGTGCGAAACGGCCTGTCAACTGCTGCCGGGATGCCAAGACGGATGATCTCACTGCGCTGTACTCCGTATGACGAAGTGGGAATCAGTGAGCCACATATACTCCGTACTCTGTACGGAGTACTCCGGCAGTAGAGTGTGACCGTGGTGGCAGCCATCCAGCTAAACAACTTGTCTTGACGACGAAAGTACTGCAAATCGATCGCTCGTGTTCACCCACTGCTGGTTCAGCTCACTTGCGGCTTGACATGACAAGAAGGTTGCCCTGTTCAGCTGTTTGCTGTCTTGTTGTATTAGGGTTTCTCAGGTATCCGTGTCCTTTTCATTTTGTGTTATGATTCGCTGATACCCAGAAAGAAGAACCTGTAACTGTTGTTCAGGCCTCGTATACTCATGCAATGTGCCTGACTCTAACGCTTGCCTGCCTTATTTTCCCCTTCTCCCTTTACGGCCTGCAGCCTTCTTGCTGTGCTACTTACAAGCACTTTGTAGATCCTCAAAGACGATCCCCCGCGCAGAGTACTGCAGGGTCGCATCCAGGCCACCCACAGGGATACGGGGATCGGACTTTTCACGCGTAATGCCACTTCTCTTCAGCTTCCTTTTCTACTTGTCCACTTGCATGATAAGCTGTGCGTCGTACTTTATCTTTGTAGTGTTCTGCCTCGTTCGTGCATCGGACGTTACTCATGACGGCTGCAGGGGCTGATAACGCGACAGCTCGTTGCCCGAGTCGTCGTCGCCCAGCAGGTCGACATTACCGGGTCGTGTTTTTGTAGATGATGAGGACGGAAAAGGCCGGCCGCCATGAACGGCGACTGTTGGAGTGCGTGCGGGTAGTTTGGGTGGTGTATCACTGTATCCGGACGTTGCCAGGTCCGTACGTCGTCGAGGTGGCTTGGGTGGGGGCGTGCCACTGCCGGTGTTCTCATCTATATCGTAGGATGCGGAGCCGATACGGCTTGAGGTAGGTGAGGGTGTTGTGGACGGTGCTGATGCAAGGTGTGCCGGCTTCTTGGCGACAGGAGGCAATGGTTTGCCCTTGGCTGATATATTGGTTCCCGATACCGACGTACTTGATGCTGCCGATACGGGCCGTGGTGAGATGGCATGTGTTGGTGGCGGCTGGAACGTCGTATTCACCTTGGTAGACGTCTGTCTCGGGAGAACAGGCGGGCCATGGCGGTCGCTGGCGTTGGAAAGCGACGACGGCGAGGCTGAGGATGAAGCCCGGAGCTCGTCCAGCGCCTTGGTGACGCCACTGATGGTTGGCGGCACCCTCGAGTTTGGCGGCGGCGGCGGTCCGGGGAAAGTGGATGCAAACGACGTTGTCGAAACCGGTTTTTTACTTGCGACTGACGCCGCGTCGTTGTCGCCATTTCCAGCGCCTTGTCGCCTTGGCGGTGGAGGTGGTGGCGGCGTCGACGTTGCGTCCTGTCGGTAGAATTGCGATGACAAACTTTGGGCCATGGGCTGGCCACCCTTTCTCGAGGCTGCTGCGCTGCCATTGTTCTGGCTGTTGGCCGACGTCGATAGCACTGTTGAGTGGTTGATGTGCTCGTACGGCGACGTCGACAGGCTCGAGAACGACGACAGCCTCGACTCTGCCCGTGGCACTGCCACCCAGTCCGGCTCGTCCGTTGGTGTGAATGGGTTCGCCGGCCGCTTGGGGTTGAGAACCGTCGTGTGTGTGGACGGGTTGGCTGGTATAGGCGGCTGTATCCTGGCCTGCGCCATCCGTCCATTATCCAGCCACCACTTCTGCCGATCTGAACTTGCTGCTGGCAGCCCAGGCTCAATGGCGTCGTAACCAATGAGATCCTCGTCATCCGTGTCCTCGACCGTCGTGTTGGCCGTCACATCGCCCACTTCACCCTTGCGCCGCTCATACAGCTCGCGGCTAATCTTATCGCGCAGGGCCTCGTCGACAATGTTGACCGTGCACTGGAAGTGTGCATACACCGGCCGATGGTCCGAGAACCGTAGTGGGGCCGAGTTGTATTCGGTCTGCCGCAGATGTTGGCCCTTGCGCAGGATCCGGTCTGTCCATGCAGGGATGCGCTGCTTCTCCGATGAGTCGTAGTCATCCCGGCCGACGTCAAACTTGTATGTCGGCATGAACGTGATGCGCGCCTCCGAGTAGTAGGGAAACGCCAGACCAGCCACCATCTGCAGGTTGAGCTGGTCATTTTCGTAGAGTGCCTCCAGGTTGCGTGTGCGCACAAGGTCTAAGGCGCGGTCGCGGCCTAGGCCGATACGGTAGTTGAAGTCACCAAACCACATGACAGCATCGTGGTCATCAATGCCGCGGTTGCGCTGGAACCGCAGGCCGTGATGGATGGTGAGGTAGTCACGGTTGCGCTCTTCGTAGTTGGCAAAGCCGGCCGCCAAGTGCGCAGTCACAAAACAGATGGGCGTGTTGGCATAGTCCAGCCGGATGCCCACGGCACCCTTGTTGCCTGCCATACCAGACATGCCTGTCTTCTTGACGCTGCCCTCGACGTTTTTGATCTTGGCCAGCGACGACGACTTGACAAAGATGCATAGTGCCGCGCCGACGAGTTGTCCACTGCGAAGAAGCACATACTGCTCCCCGCCTGCTGCAATGGCATGTTTGTTAAGCGTGTTGCGCACAACAGCCTCCCATTGCTGCTTACGTGTCGGGTCGCTGTTCATGATCTGTTGCGGGCTCAGCTCTACAATTTCTTGGAAGCCAATGGCCACGATCTCAGGAAGCTGGTCCGCCGACTTCACCTGAATAGGGAAAAGCCAAGGCGACAGGTCCTCATGCAAGCCGTCAAGGCGGCCGTTGAGGTTGAATGTACCGACCCATCTGTGGATGTTAGTATAATGAATGACTGCATGACTAGAAAATAGAAGAACGTGGAATGTGTTCACATTTTGATCGTCTCAGACGACGAAAAGGTGGCCGCCCGCTTGTTGAGTTCAAGCGTGACGTAGTCGCTGATCGGGTCGAAGAGAACAACAGGCGCCTGGCCGTATAGCCGGCCAAGCAGCATATCGATTGTGTTTTGCCGGCCCTTGTCGGCAAAGTTGTTGATGTACAGACGTGTCGCCGACTTGCGCGCATCTGCAATCGCCCCAGCCAGCGACATCTTTCCGTGTCGTGTAAAAGACGACTTGAGCGCGCCCGTGCCGGCGTAGATCTTGGACAGCGCGTCGCCATTGTCTGCCCATAGGTTCGAATGCCGCACCCAAAAGTCGGACCCGGCGCGTTCGTTGCGGTGGTCCAAGAACGTCTCGACGGCCATCTGCGAGATGATGGTCTGGATCAAGTTTGTTCGATCCAGACAGTCGAGACAGTTGGTTCGGAAAACACCCTCCTGCTGCAAGACGACCACAAACCGACGATGTGCACTGGCATTGCTTTGCTTGCGTCCATTGTTTCCGCTGCTCCGAGAGTCGTCCGCTTCCGTCGCCAAGTAGTAGGCGAAGCCATTAGCCGAGTTCTCAATGTAGCGCCTAATCTCATTTGCTGCCTCGTAGCCTGTTGGACCTTTTGTTTCCGCGTGAAAATCGTATTCCGTGGACCGAATCAAAGCATGATCTGATGAGCTGTTCTTGTCATTACTTCTCTGGCCCAGGGGCGTGTGTTGAAGACCGTAGCGGTAGCATTGGGTCAGCTCGGCCTCTCCGGGCTTGGCTTCACTCAGAAGGTTGATGACGTGCACTGCGCCGTATGAGGTCTCTAGATCCTCAAAGTGCTTATCAAAGGCCGGCTGCGCACCATCTGGTGACCGGGTTACAATGATTTTCTGGTGTCCGGGGATCAGGCCGGGGGACTGTTCCCAGAAAACAGGCACCGAGCCACGGACTTGCACGTAAGAGAACACCACACCGCTCGGGCTCCAGTAAATGGTCTCGGTCTCGACAAAGTTGGCCACGTTGCCGTCGTCGTCGATACCACGGGAGTTAAAGCGTGTGCCTGCACGTCGGCACGAAAGCCGCGAGATCACAGTGAGGTACGAAGGCATACCGGACTGGGTGTTGCGCAATGGCGCCACGGACTGTGGGATGGTGACGGTCAAACAGAAGCCGCGCACCGCGGACGTAAGGATGCGCGACGAGTCGAGTATCTCGCGCTCATGCGGCTGCAGCCTTGAGCGGAACTGGACGAGCGGCTGGATCATAAACGAGTTCCATAAAAACGACTCGTCAAAATTGTCCATATCAAATGACGAAGCATCGGCGGACCGGTCTTGTAGGCGGTTGGTCATGTCGAAGTCGGTGCTGTAATAGAAGCTTCGGTTGCCCAGCAGCTTCATAAGCTCCTGGCACGGGTGCTCGACAGGTATATCACGCCGGCTGAGGCCTTGTGAGTAGACAGACGCAGAATCGCCATCCGGATCCCATGGGTCGCTGGCGGCTGACAATACGTCGTCGTACTCGTTCGTGTTGAGGCAGAAGAACTGCACCTGCTGGATCATCTCGACCGTCTCGCCTGGCCGCAGCGTGGCGACACGCAGTGCCTGTGTGATGACGCTCAAAAAGACATCTTGGTTGACGGCAATGAGGCCCAACGTTCCGTATACGGGCCTTGGCGTTAAAGGTCGGTAGTCGCTCAGCATGCCCTTGGCGATGGGCGAGAATTCGACCATGCACTTGAAGTTGGCGTTGACGCTGCCATTTCCGTTTCCACCATTGGCACTGCTGCTGTTGTGTGACTCGCTGCCGGCGGCACTATGACGGAAAATGAGGGCGTGTGTCTCCGAGACGATGGCGATAGCGCGGTGTGGATAATCGCGGATCAACAGTCGGCTGGAGGTATCGGGATCCGGTACCTGGCCGTTCCACGACACCGTGCTGCCGACGTAGTCCATTGATCGTTCTGTTATAGTCGTAGATGTCCACTATCGGAAGCTTGATAGTCAAAAGTTAAAAAAGTCGGTATGTCAAGATGTTGATCAATGAGGCCCGAAAGGGAGACCCAGGAAGCTCAAGCGTGCGAGGTTCGCTGGAGAGGCGGACGATGGTTTCGAGGAGCGTCTGGGCATCGCTTTTCGGCGTGAATGAAGCTCTTTAGTAGAGATGGAGATGCAGGGTTGGTGTTGAGGCGGTGTTGGCGATGCTTCTGATTCCAAAGTTGACGATTGCGTTAGGATTCCAGCTTTCGAGCTTGGAGCTCCCCGCGGTTGGATGAATTGTCGATGGAAAGGGACTGCAACCAAGAGTGCCGCAAATAGAGACTGCGAAAATTGGCAATGCTTTCTGGCCGGGCATGCGTGTGCAAGTAATATGTCGTGTGTCTGTTTCATGAAGGTAACGAACGGTTGTCAGATTGGAAGCCCAAAAGCCATCACCGTTGCTGCAAGCTGAGCTGAGACGCTGAGGGGTGCCTGCCGCCGTAGAGCTCAGCAGCACGCCGCCTGTCCCGAGTTGATACCATGACGCAGCTACCAGAGTGGGAAGGCGCATTGGGGAGCCACACGTGACCCAACGGAGAGAATGGAGAGAATTCGCTGAAGTAATCTTGCTAGCCGGTTTGGGTAATCCAGCAGGACGGAAGGCACGACCTAGCTTGGTTGGCACGTGCATGCAGTTGTACATTGCGCTAGCAAAAGCCAAGAGAGCAAAACAACAATCCAATCGTCAGCGCCAAATCTCGATCGTTCTTCTCCTTTCCGTCCAGCCTTCTCTGCCTGCTTTCTTTATCGCCAGTTTTCTGTGCAATCGCGAACGCACACCTACTCTCGCAAACAACGAAAAGACGCGCCTACCCATACGATCGAATAGCCTGTCCATTGGCACGTCGCTACCCGCGAATACACGGTCGTCGTTCTCGAGCATTTTGTTCGCCCCTATTGCTGCCTTGATCGCGAGCAGAGGCGTCGCAAACTGCTTTCCTCTTTACTCTGCCACGCCATCGCCATCGCCTTCAACTGAGAGCCTACCATCGTCATCATGTCTGACGTGACGATGCCCGACTACAACTATGGCGGCACCGACGAGGAGAACGCCGAGATTCGGATGTTGAGCCTGCAGCTGGTACGCGATTCTGAGTCCTTTCTCACGTACCTCTTTGTTTTTGCTTCACCACTGACCTTTTACTGACCTTTGTCCGCCCCTGTAGGATGCCGATTCTGACAACTTTGAACTCTGGGAGAAGCTGCTGTATGCGTGCGAGGCCCTCGACGGCGGCCTCAACCGCAATTCGACCCCGCAAGCCATCGAGACAATGCGCAGCACCTACGACCGCATGCTGCGCAAATTCCCCCTGCTGTTCGGCTACTGGAAGAAGTTTGCCGATTTCGAGTTCAACATTTCCGGCCCCGAGGCTGCCGAGATGATCTATGAGCGCGGCTGCGCCAGCATCACAAACTCCGTCGACCTGTGGACACAGTTCTGCACGTTCAAGCTCGAGACAACCCACGAGCCACAGCCCGTGAGAGAGTAAGCCCCGACAAAGTTGTCACCCTACGTCTAAACCCCCCTCCCCTCTCCACTTCTCTTGTACTCCCCTATTCTGTAACCCCCATTTCTTCCCTTTGTTGTCTACCCATAACCAGTAGTTCGCACGCCCGAGAACGGGAAGAAAGAACGAGAGACGAGACGCACGCGCGGAAGAAGGAAGAAAGACACAAAGAGTATGGCGGAAAGAGCATTTGGACGGTCGCGTTTGAAGAGCGAGAAACGAGGAGCACCCAGCGAGGTGCGCACACCGAGAGACAGGCCCCGTGTCTTCTTGCGTCCCGCACCGCACCAAACCCTTCACGGTGAGAATATCCAGTCATGGCCATTCTGAAAACAAACACCTTCTAGTGGATGTGCTCTCTCTCACAAAACCACACAAGCATTTCTATAATCTTCAGGCAGGGCAGCAACAGCTTCTACAGCTTCGTTGCTGGCCTAGCTCTTCCGTCGCAGACCGCTCGCAATCCTGCTTGACCTTGCCTTTTGCTCTAGTCGATATCTGTCCTGCAATTTCGACACCATTGCCTCACCTTGAAATACTTTGCAACCTCCAAATCTGTTCGGACCAAAAACAATAATATTGTATTTTTGCTCCCTTCCCAATTTCCCCTTCTCTCCCTCCCTCCCTCCCTCCCACTCCTTATCTCTTTCTGTTGAACCAATCCACCTCTTGACCTATGATTATGGCTAGGAGGTGACCCTTTAGGCTAAGTACACCAACTGACTATCTTTCTCTTTCTAGGCTGTTTAATCGTGCCGCAGACAACGTCGGACTTGACTTCCTGGCCCACCCTTTTTGGGACAAATACCTCGAGTACGAAGAACGGCTGGACGCCACAGAAAACATCTTTGCTGTCTTAAAGCGCATCATCCACATCCCGATGCACCAGTATGCGCGGTATTATGAGCGCTTCCGTCAGCTGGCACAAACCCGGCCCGTTTCAGAGCTTGCATCCGAGGAGGTTCTTGCGCGCCTGCGGACGGAGCTCGAGGCCGAAGACCCGCACTATAGCAGCAAGACCGAGCCCGAGATCGAGGCAGCGCTGCGGGCCAAGGCCGATGCCCTCTCTTACGAGACGTTTACGAAGACACAGGAGGAAACGACCAAGCGGTGGGCGTTCGAGTCAGAAATCAAGCGGCCGTACTTCCACGTTACTGTGCTCGACCACGCACAACTGATCAACTGGCGCAAATACCTGGACTTTGAAGAGGCAAGCGGCGACTATGCGCGCACAGTCTTCTTGTATGAGCGCTGTTTAGTGACATGCGCGTACTACGATGAGTTCTGGCTACGCTACGCACGGTGGATGTCGGCGCAGCCGGGCAAAGATGAGGACGCGCGCATCGTGTTTCTGCGCGCCGCAACAATCTTTGTGCCAATCAGCCGCCCGGCCATCCGACTGCAGTTTGCGTACTTTGAAGAGAGTTGTGGGCGCATTGACATGGCACGTGCCATCCACGAGGCTGTGCTTGAAGTACTTCCAAACAGCGTGGAGACCATTGTGTCTCTGGCCAATCTGGAGCGTCGGCAGGTTGGACTCGAGGCTGCCATTGAGGTTTTTAAGAAGAAACTCGGCGAGCCGGCGGTTGATCTGTTTGTGAAGGCGGTTATTGTTGCAGAATGGGCGTTCATGCTTTGGAAGATTAAGGGCTCCGTTGATGATGCACGCACTGTGTTTGTGAAGAACGCGGAGTACTATGCCGACAGTCGGCAGTTCTGGTGGAAGTGGTTCAACTTTGAACTGGCGCAGCCGACCACGGCAGAAACCGAGGCACAAGCAGGTGAGCGTGTCGACAATGTCATTACGGAGATGCGGGCGCGAAGCCGGCTTTCACAGTCTACCAAGAAGGAGATCTGTGAGGCGTATCTTACGTACCTGCAGCAAAGAGGAGGCAAGAACTCGATGAAGAAGTTTATCGAGATTGATCGGGAGATTTTTGGGTAAGTTTTTTTCCGTCCCTGTTGTTGTGTTGCTGCTCGCCATTGTCCCTTTCCTCTGGATCAATTTACTAACAGAGCAACAGCCCGGCCTCTATCCAGACTTCGATGACAAAGGGCAAAGGGGGCAGCGAGTCACCAGCCAGCCTAGACGAGGCGACGCTCCAAAAGGCAGAGGCTCGGTACCAGAGCTTTTACGAAGTGTATGCAAACCCCGATCCTTTGGCACAAGGACCGGCCAGCTTCGAATAGTATGAAACGCTGGCAGGCCACGCGCTTGCCCAAAGTTTTCACGGGCTGGCCGTTTCGAGCCTTGGTATCTCTATCTGCTCATTGTATCTTTTTTTTCTCCCTCTTATTTTCATTTTCACTTACACTATTTCTTTTGTCACTCAACATGTGTCTACTATGTGCTGTTCTTTGCCTTACTATTTCCTTATATTCCCCGGTGGCGAGAATTTTTTTCAATTAAAAAGAAGAGGAGAGAACATGCTGGCGGGGGCTTTTGCCATTTACTTATATTTGCTTGCCATACGCTCGTTTTAATTTTCCCACGTCTTCGTTTCGTCTTCTTACTATTCGATGTCATTTGCAGTTGTGTTATCCTGCTGTAGATAGTTGCAGTAGAACTTTCGTATTAGAAGATGGCCTGACGGCGTGTGGTATTCGAGTTTGAAGCTATATAACTTAGAATGAAATTAAGATACAAATAAATAAACAAGCACGAAATCAAATGAAAACAGATGGGAAGCAAAATGCAATTGCAATTGCAGGCTACATACATTCCCACGAAACACTACGAACACCCTCTCCCCTCCATCAACCTACTTCTTGGAGGATCTCGACTTATCCTTCTTTGACTTGTGCTTGTCAGCCTCCTTTGGCTTGGATTTTGCGTCCTTTGCTTTGGACGACTTCTCCTCCTTTGCCTTTGGCTTTGCACTCTCCTTGGCCTTGGGTTTTTCCTCTTTGGGCTTTGGCTTCTCCTCTTTTGCCTTTGGCTTCACTTCCTCCTCCTCCTCCGACTCGTCATCATCGTCATCATCATCGTCATCATCATCGTCATTGTCCTCTTCCTCTTCTGACTCCTCTTCGTCGGACTCGTCCTCTTCGGCAATGGCCTGCTCCTTCTCGATTGCAGCAATATCTTTGGCCGAGACGTCGCTGTTGACACGGCCACCGTGCAAGCTCGTTATGGGTGCATCAACATCGGTCGGTGTCCAGTTTTTGCCCTTCTTATCTGCCGCCGCTGTGGGCTTCTTTGCTGGTGCTGCCTTTTCGTCTTCTTCGTCCGAGTCCTCTTCCTCTTCCTCCGAGGACTCTTCCTCATCATCGTCGTCTTCGTCCTCGTTGTCTTCTTCTGACGACTCCTCTTCTTCCTCCTCAGCCTTCTTGTCTGCCTTCTTTGGTGTCGTTGCTGCTGCTGCCTTGGTTGCCGTCGCGGCTGTTGCCGGCTTTGCGTTCTTTGCCTTCGTATCGGCGGCCTTGGCAGGCAGAGCCTTTTTCACCTCCTCCTCCTCCTCTTCCTCTTCGTCATCGTCATCATCGTCGCTGTCCTCTTCCTCATCCGAGTCTTCTTCTGAGGAGTCGTTATCGTCCTCGTCATCCTCCTCCTCAGCGGCCTTCTTCCTGTCTGCTGTTGCTGCTGCCGATTTGGCCTTGTCTTCTTTCTTCTTCTTCTCCTCCTCGTCTGCATCTTCTTTGTCCTTCTTGTCCTCCTTGTCCTTCTTGTCCCCGGTCTTGCCGCCCTTTCCGTAGACCTTGTCGCGCAGGCTTTGGAGCTTCACCTGCTGGGCCTTTGCAGCCGCTTCGTCGGCAATGCTCCGGATGGGAAGGGCTTTCGATTCGGCGGCCTTTGCCGTAGTGGCTTTAGCTGCAGGCTTGGTCGTTGTCGTTTTGGTTGTGGGTGAAGAGGAAGAGGACCCCGTCACGGCGGTCGAGGGGGGTGGCGCGGGGCCTGGCGGCGGAGGAGGAGCCGGTGCTGCTGCTGTCGTGCTAGAAGATGTAGAAGAGCTTGCGCCTGCCGCTTTGCTTGCAGCAGCTGCTGCCGCAGCCTCCGCTACCGCCTTGGCTGCCGGCGGGCGCGTGGCAATGCGCTTCTTCTTCGGTGGCGGGTCGGCCGGCTTCTCGCTAATGGGCGGCTGCGTGAACTCGTCCCAGTAGATCTTGACATTGAGCAAAAGCTCGCGGTACTCGTTCCACTCTTCCACTTCGACAATGTCGCCTAGCACAATTCCCTCCTGGACCAGTGCCGGTAGCTTGCGCGCGCGGCCGCTGGCATCCTTGCCCGAGCGGCGTCCCCAGAGCATGCGAGCCTTTTGGTCAGTGGCAAGATCGACAGCCTTGAAGGGGATCTTGTTGGCGCGCAGGATGGTCTCCATGCGCGAAGTGCCCGTGACGATTTGCATCGACCCGGCCGTCAAGGACGTGAAGATGTAGAGGGCGGGGTCGGTCGAGAAGGTCGTCATCGTGGTGGATGTGGACAGAGATCGAGTCTATTTGGGTCTGTTGTGTCTTTATTTTGGGTGGGGAAATCGTCGCTGACGATGATTGCGTCGTATCGTGATATCGTGAAGAAAAAAGAAGAAAAAAAAGGGAAAGAGCACTGGAAGAAAAGCAGCTGCCTGCCCCGTTCCTGCTGTGTTGACGTTGGGCCGATGGAAATAGGAAGGGACCGCGGGGTAAGGAAGGCAAAGGAGAGGGCAGGTGCGCGTTCCAGTTGGGTGCTGGAATGGTCTGGAATGGGTGGACGCCAGACGCCAGACGCCCAGCCCCTCCCTCCACTGTAATACCGTCACGTGGGGTGGCACGGCAGGTGTGCTGAAACCCCTGAAAGTCAATTCTGACGTCGTTGGGGTTTTAGCCCCAGGTACAGCGGGCAATAAGGGTGTTGGGGACAGCCCAAGATCTGTTTTAGTGTGCAATCGGTCGTCGCTTCTACCATGGGTGGCCGAAAATGGCAATGTTAGTGTCCGTTTATAAACTCTCGCAAACAAATGGCAATGCTTGACTCTTTAAGAAGCGATTGCTTTCCAATTTGCCAGTCATTTTTTTAAAAGGTCTCTTTGTGATATAAATTATAGCGATATCACGGCTTTTCATATGAACACAGTACTGTTATTGGCCGGTTTCGCATAATCCCACATATACGACTATAAGGAGCCGTTCTTTCACCATCACGTCACAGCTTCGAGAATTTGAATATATTGGGGTCACCAATGAGTATCAAATGTATGCAGCCATTCTGGAGCCTGGTTTGATAGAGGATATACTGCTCGGCCTCTTTGCGGCTATAATCGACAACAGCCCCGTGCTGAAATATGATTATATTAATCGTAGGCGTAATCTGGACACCTTCATTCCTGGGACACTCTACCGGTGCAAGTGAGGTCGACATCCAATGTGCACTGTTCAGTGTCCACTGTTCATGCAGCTTCGTTTTCAAGTGTATCATAGTCCCTAGTCATGCTCCATTTATCACACAAGACTTGCACCTAATTTTGCCATGTCGTATGACATTGCCGTGGGGGGTGAAATAGACAATGTGTATCTGTCTCCTATTATGTACAAATAATACAACCTTCACCGGCTACCTAACCCCTACCTTCTTCGCCCTTTAAACCTTGATGGGAGCGTAGAAGCTGAAGACACCGTTGGGGTCGTACTGCGACTTGAGCGACTTGAGCTTGGTCTGACGCCACGAGGCATCGCCGTACCAGCTGTCCTGGGTCTCGTCACCGTAGGCGTAGTTGACGTACGAGTGCAGCGAGGCAAAGTCACCGACAGTACCCTCCGTGCCGTTGGCACCAGCCCAGAGAGCATCGCGCATCTGCGTGCCCCAGTTGAGGGCGGTGGCGTCGAGGGTGGCAGTGCCGTCGGGGGTGTAGGCGACCATGGGGGCACCAAGGATGTTGTCGGAGCGGTAGGCGAAGGCGGTGGCATCGTCACCGGGGGCCTTGACACCGGCCTGGGCGTAGCCCTCAAAGAGGAAGAGAGAGCCAGCGAAGAGAGAGCCGTTGGCAGTGGTCATCTCTTTGAAGAGCTCGTAGGCGTTGCGCACAGCGGCCGGATCGTACTCGGTGAGGTAGATGGGGAAACGCGGGTAGGCGTTGCCAGTCTTCTGGCAGGGGCCGGCGTTGATGTCGATACCAGTCCAGGCAGCGAGGTCGAGGTAGGTGCCGGTGCCGGGGACGGACGAAAGGGGCGACAGCGCATTAAAGGCGTCCACGACAGTCTGGTTGACGGCATCGACGCCCTCCTCGATGAGGTAGAACTGCAGGACAGGGCCAGTGGCATCCAGATCGGGCTCGTAGAACCAGTACGACCACTGGTTGAAAGTAGCGGGCTGGGTCGAGACGCCGTTGGGCAGCCACAGCTGATTGGCGAGCGAGTAGACGGCCTCAACGGCATCGCCAGTGAAAGTGACGGTCTGGATGGCGTAGTTGGGGAACTCGACGTCGTAGATCTTGGAGGTGACGGAGGTGACGATGCCAAAGTTGTGGCCGGCACCGCGCAGACTCCAGAAGAGGTCGGTGTTGGAGTCCTCGGAGACGGTGACGAGCTCGCCCGAGGCAAGAACGACGTTGAGCGAGATGAACTGGTCGGAAACAAGGCCGTGGTGGCCCTGCAGCCAGCCGTGGCCACCACCCAGGCCGGGGCCCAGGTAGCTGACACACTCGCAAGTGCCCGTCACCGTCTGCTTGTTGGCCGCCCAGAGCGCGTCCGTCAGGTTCTTGGAGTGCACACCGCCGGCCACAGTGACCGTGGTGCCGTCGGCAGCAATATCAATGCTTGACAGCTGCGTCAGGTAGATCTCGATGCCGCCCTGCAGGCCGCCGAGCGAGATGACGGAGCCGTGGGCGCCATTGGTCGCCAGGAATGGCACATGTTGCTTGTTAGCAAAGAGCACCGTCTGCACGACGTCATCCTCGGTCGCAGGGACGACAATCAGGTTGGGTGACGGCGCGTCGAGACTGGACCAGCGGGCCGCAACATTGGCAAAGTCGCTGCTGGTCGAGTTGAGGATGTAGGCGCCCGATGAGAGCTTGGCGAGCAGTGCCGAGCTGTCAATGGGGGTCGGCTTGCAGACAGAGGCGACGGCGAGTTCGCCGAACACCGTCAGAATGGGGACCTGGAAGCGCATGTCGAAAGAGATGGTGTCCAAGAGGAAGAGAGAGAAAAAATTAGGCAGAGCAGGAACTCGTTATATAGTGATTGGTCAGCGCGAATCGACCGAAAAAGAGCGTGATAGCAACAAACGAATAAATGCACCCTACACCTGACAAGAGATTGAGCCGTCCTCACGAACAAGAGGAGTGCAAAAGAGGTGGGGGGAAAGGGTGCTGGTGTGGGTTGAGGGACAAGGCAAGAGAGAAAAAGGAAGGGAGCGACAAGATGACGTTTGTTATTATATTATAGACGATATGCAAGGGAGACGCGAGATCGGACCTGTCGGCGCGCAAGAGCAGCAGCACCAAGCAAGCACAAGCAACGGCTCTACACGTGGTGACTCCCAAGGAGTTGGGTAGGGATGCTTCAAGTCGGGTAAGTCAGGTGAGGACTTCTGTGAAGGAAATGGATGGGGCAGCGAAGAGTAGAAGCAAGCAAGCGGGCGGAATGAACAAGCGAAGGTGACCAAAAGCAAGGTGTGCCCGGAATATGAGAGGCAGACTGGAGCAGACTGGAGCAGACTGGGGCAGACTGGGGCAGACTGGGGCAGACTGGAAAGAGATTGGAGGAGGAGACAAAAAGGCTCGCCTGGCCATACGAGATATGAACTGGGAGAAACGTAAAAACAGTTGCAGTGGAGCTGGAGCTTGCAGTGCAGCAATTATTAACACCATCTCATACTGTGTACTCGTAGTACGGAATGTCTTTCACAGAGTTGCAGACAATGCAAGCAATGGTCGACAAAGACTAACGCAATAGCCGTGGCCAGCCGTCGCAGCATACTCCAGAAGTACGAACGACGAAGTACGAGAGAGCAACCCTACGTCGTACAATACTCTGTTCTGATTTGCCTGCTACAAAACTGTGCAAGAAACATGAATCAATGGCACTATGTACTGCTAGTTGACGAGTGGGGGGCGCGGACCTGCAGCGGGATGGAAGCATAAATCTCGTAATCAATCTCAGGAGGGCTGAACGAAGTAAATACGACGTAGAGTCCGTCTGGCAGGGCGTTTCAGTGAAAACAGTTACTTGCACATATATGTACTCCGTATCTACTTTGGATTTTGAAGAGATCCTAATAAAGATTGGTTTCTGCAGGTTACGATGTGAATCTAACTGAATCGAGGCCATTGATTTTTTTTGTCCTTCTTTCTCGTCTTCTTTCTCGTCTTCTTTTTCTTTTTATTTCAGTCTTATTACTGTTATTATATTCCTTTCTTCCCGTCCCTAGCCCACTCTAATAACATAAGTCCATGCACACTCGATACCGGCAGGGATTATGGATGGCCCAAAAGACAAAAGAGATTGCGCGATGAGTACAACATAATTGTAGCCCAGTACTCCGTATTCACATACGTCCGGATCAACTTGGCCAGTCGAGCCAGTCTGCATTGCTCCACTAGAACCTGCGCCAGCGCCGTCTGTGTGGGATCGGCGCGCGGACCTCCCGCGGCTCTCGCTAGTCTCGGCCGAGCAAAAGAATGTTCCTAGGAACATCCGTACGGGGTCGAGAAGAAAGAGGAGTTGAACGTATCTCAGTATGGCATAATACCATATCACTACTACGACTATGTACGGAGCACGGCCTACGGTATACGGACAGCACGGTCGATAAGCAAGAACATATATGTCGTACATAGACTGCACAAAACTGCAAGCGAACAAAATTCGCCTCCTTCAATGTCACAATGTCACGAAAGGAGCAAAAGGCGTCGCTTTGCAGGGTCAGCTCCACCCATGATGGCTGTGTTCAGCGTTTGTGGAAGAATATAAAAGGGGGATAGACGGTTTGATTTTCATTTCTTTTTTCTACTCTCCTCGCTCTCGGCATTCTCAAATTAAAGTTGTACGGAGTACTCCGTACAGCTAAAACAGCAAAAGTACGGCCAAGAACGTCCTCTTTCTCTTACCGAGCAAGTATCTTACGCTGCATATATGTGTACATACTCGGCAGCTCAAACAGCATACTCCGCACTCAGTCTCTCACTATCTCCTCTTGTCACCTTGAAATTTTCACATCCAGTGGGGGGTCCTATAGAAAAACACACCTCTTTTCTCCAGAATAAACCCTGTCTAACCGGCCTCACGATACCAAAGAACCTGTTTGTCCACCGAGTTCATGCAGGAACAGGGCTCTGTCCTCCGCCCTGTGCTGATCGAGCTGATCTCTTCAGGGCCTCCTTCCACCTCCGGAAACGGCGCTTGACCGGTCTGGGTATACACCAACTCGTCTAGCCACTTTGCTTCTCTTTTTCTTCTTTCTTAGCTCTTCTTTTCATAATTGTCCGCGCCCGCCCAAACAGGACCCACAAGATATACTCGCAAAACCATAAACTTTGTGCTCCGTTAGCTCCGCCTGACCCCCTTTTTCTGCTTTTTCTGCTTTCTTTTTCTCATTCACAGCTTTCTTCTTTCATGAGTTTTGAGTTTTTTTTCTCTACGGAGTACTTACAAACGGAGCTGTCTCCACCACCAACTCCAACTTTCTCCCAAATTCTCCGACCATTCGCTTCTCCGTTATATTTCAAATGCTCCGTAGCGTCGACCGTCCACAGTTCCGCGCCGAAAGTAATCCTTATTTCTTGAACTTGGCTGTCCTTATTCTACTTTGTCGAGGCGCACAAAACTACTGTGAATGGCATCTCTAAGAACAGATGTTGCTAAAAACAACATCATGTACATTCTGAAGCTAAGCAGGGGTACTCAATTGGCCTGCTGTATTTTCTTTTCCCCTTTTTCTGTTTCTCAGCTTCACGCCAGCTTCCGTTTCAGGTCAAGCTGCATCAACGCTGCGGAGCCGGTGTCCATTCTCCGTACATATGCATCATTTACCCTGTTGTCTTCCTGTATTCCTGCATGTGTCTCCTTCTGTCGATGTTTTCTTTCTTTTTCTGTGTCTCTCCGTTGATGAAAAGTTGCAATGAAAAAGGGGCCAGAAGTCCTGTGAAAACCTTTTCAATCCATGTCTCCCGCCATGCATGCTCTGGGATCAAACAACCTGGTCTTGTTTACCAGCTTTATTACATATCTGTGTTTTTACTACGCAACGGACACAAAACGGAAGAGGTACTTCGCTTTGCTCCGGTACGTTGCTCCCAAATATTAACCACCCCCTGTACTGAGTACTCTTTCTATGAATATTATCGTCGGGCTCGTTCTCCATGGAAGCACCGTATATATCGTCCTCTTAAGGGTCCTTCTTCGGTGTGCAGTTCCGGAAAAATTGTGCAGTTGCCGGTCGTATCCAATCGCATCTACATTCACGTACACATACACGTACATACACTCTCCATTGCTGTCACCTGCCATCGCCGCCTGCCATCAGGGCTCGGATCCCATCCGTGGGTTTGCATTCAAGGAATTAAAGAATCTTCTACAATGTGACATGCTCTCTGTACCCATTTTTGTTGTCATCAGCAATCTTTTTTGTGCTTCTCCCGGACCGTATCTTTGCTCTATAGCTCCATGATGTTTGCCCTGGGCTTCAACAGTGATGATATCTATCAGTACGTCGCGCGGCTGTATTCTTGCGTGTTGGCCAGACCTACTTGTCTGAGTTTATGCTAGCCAGCTGAGCTCCCGAGTTGCGGTATTTACTTCGTACCGTTGGCCAGGATAGGGAGAAAAAAAAAAGAAGAAAAAAAGGAAACTTATCTGTGGTGATACAACTGTGTATGTATGTATACTTCGCACCTTTCAGACCAACCACCCGAGCTATCCTAGCAAACCCGTCCTGCCCAGCACTGCCCAGCCAGACTTTTGCACCGGCGAGACTCAAGGAGGGGACCCACCCTCGAAGATCCCTTCCGTTTCACTCTCCTGTGCGTTTTTGCCTCTTCTATGCTTTTTTTTTGGCGTCTGTGCTTCTACGTGCGTTCGGTGCATATTCTGCATCGATGTGTTGTCTTGTTGCATTTGTGGGAGCCTTTTGACCAAGACTGGCCATAACTGCTGCGTTAACTGCTGCGTCTGGAAGACCTGGTCGACCACGGAGCACTCCGCGTCGTTTCTTTGATACCCACGGTCGACTTCTGGCACAGACGCATCGTTTTGCAACCAGAAGGAAGTGCAGGTTTCATGAGGCTGCCCATGCCGACTTGTTTTGCGATGCCTCTATGAGTATCTAAATATTTGGATATCCCAGTCTCCTGTGTCCTGTTTTCGGCTTTTTGGCTCCCCCCCCTCCCCCCGAAATCTTCTTTCACTCTTCGGCTCCGCTCAGAACAACAATACCACGGCATGCTCACAATCAACAATCCTTTTTCACCACCACATCGGCAGTGATCTGTCGTCGTTCCCTCTCCATTGAATCTTTCGATCTTGTCGCCTCTCCGGTCTCTTGATTTCTCTTTCTCTTGGTCTATTGGTCTTCCCTATCTCTCCGTCTCTCCATCTCTCGCCCACCTTCGTCTCGGCATGTCGGCAAACGCAACAGCGGCTGCAGCGGCTCAGGCTGCAGCCGCTGCCCAGGCCGCCGCTCTCTACGCCTTCAACACTGAGGTATGGACGCTCTACGCCTTCGGTGTCCTCTTTACAGTTGTCCGCACCATTGCCCGCATCCGGGCCGTGGGCTTCACTGGACTATCGCCCGATGACGGCCTGATCTGGGTGGCAATCATCTTCTATACGGCGCAATCGACCCTCGCATACTTTGACGTCAACGTCTATGGCGGCATCGCCAACAACAGTATGACGGACGAGGAGCGTACGTCGCTGTCGCCCACGTCGATCGAGTACCACAACCGTGTGATGGGTAGCAAGATCCAAGTGGCCGGCTGGACGACCTACATGTTTTTGATTTTTTTCTTGCGAGTCTGCATGCTCTTCTTCTATAAACGCTTAACGGTAGGCCATTCTCTTCTTTAGTTTTCTGGTTCTCTCATATTCTGTGCCAAATACTGACAGTCTGGTCTGTAGGAGGGCCTCACGGGCAATGTTCGCATCCGGATTCCGATCGGCTTCGGCCTTGCGGGTGCCACGCTCCTTGCATCGATCATCACCATGTACAGTGGCTGCCATCCGTTCAACAATTATTTCCAGATCAACCCCAACCCCGGCAGTACGTAGTATCCTCCACTCCTTTTTTTTCTTGTCAACATGTCAGCCTGTCCCTAACAATTCTCAGACTCTTGCCAGGCTGCCATCGCCATCCCCATCGTATGGGTTACCTTCACCTCGAGTGTCATTATGGATATTTACCTCATCATGATCCCGCTGCCCATGCTCTGGAGCACCCGCCTCGCCACCTTCAAGAAAGTCGCTTCCAGTATCGTTCTTGGCGCCGGCATCTTCGTCCTTATCTGCTCCCTCCTCAAAACTGTCTTCACCATGACCAACCAGGTCAATGGCGCCCAAGAGGCCGGCGCCTGGGGTGTCCGTGAGGCCTTCGCATCCGTCGTCATCACCAACCTGCCCATGGTCTTCCATATGATGCGGCAACTTCTCCAGCCAATCTTTGGCAGCGTCATGGCCTCGACCGGAAACAAGTACAACAACGGCGACTCCACAGGCTTCCGCACCATTGGCGGTGGCGGTGGCACCAACGGCGGCACAGGCTACAGCCGCAGCCGCAACACGGCCGGAGGTGGTGCCGGTGATCTTTCCAGTAGCAACCCTGCCTTTGACAATGACAGCCAGGAGCATATTGTCCGGGGCATCCGCATGGACAACATCCAGCAATCGCAAACATACGCCACAGGCCATCAGGGTAAAAAGGGCCCTGTACCGCCCAAGGGCATCGTCATGACGAGCGAGTTCGAGATGGTTGCCGACAAGGACAGTATCAAGGGCAGTCTCAAGTACGACGTGTAAGATGTATTGTAGATATCCAGAGGGAAGGAGTTGTAGCTTGGAGTTGTGATGATGCATTTCCGGCCAGTTTTTTTTTTCTTTTTTTCTAAAAAGGGGTTTCACGTTTATGGTTTTTATTTTACTTTTTATTTGTTGTATACGACCTCGCCCCTGTTCTTTTCCTTTTTATCTTGTGATCCCTGTCGATCTGCTCATCGCGCGGGCCAACGTCAATCCGGAGCCGTGCCGACTTCTTCTCTTCGGGCGTCAAAAAGTAGGCCTTTTCAGGCGAGTCGGGGAACGCAAAGTACAGACCGACGCCGACGACAAAGGTAATGGCGCCTTCAATGAAAAAGAGCCAGCGCCAGCCCTCGTAGCCATTGTCGTTGATGCGCAGAAGACCGTAGGCGAAAAGACCACCAAATGCACCGGCCATGGTCAGGGCGACAAAAATGACGGCAGACCGCTTCGCAATCTCCTCGCGCTTCCAGAACATGGCCAGGTACAAGTTAATAGACGGAAGAAGAGCTGCCTCACACATGCCAAGCAACAGCCGACAGGCAATGAGACCGCCGGCAGTCTTCTCAAAGCCAGAGAAGGTTGTCACAAGACTCCAGGCACAGACACAGAAGCTGACTTTAAGGTGTGTGTGGTTTTCTCTCTCTTATAAGACGTACTGAATCGATCGGCGCCAATGCGCTTCATGAGGATAGTTCCGGGAAATTCAAAAACGATATACGTAACGTAGAAGATAGAGACGGCGACTATAAAAGAGAAATTTGGTGAGGGTTGTTGATCATCTCAATTCAACACAGGGGCCGTTTCACTTCCTTTCACTTACAATTGATCTGATTGCCCACAAGGTGCAAATCGGTTACCAGACCCGCTGTCTTCGCGTTGCCAATGTTCGTACGATCCAGGAACGAGAAGACGTACGTGATGAAAACACCTGGTAAGATGTACATATCTAGCTTGCGCACCAGGCGACGCTCAACTTCGGGGTCGATGACAATTCGGTGCTGCCCTCCTCGGATGTCGCAAGGCCGCTGACCGCCTCCTCCATGACCCTGACCTGCTTCGTGTCTTCCATCGCCATGTCGAGGTGTTGGACAGACAATAAGAAGCAACGAGAGGGGAAGGAGTGGGTCGATGTCAGAAAAGACGAGAGAAAAACGAGTATCAAAGGGATAAATATAGAGAGGAATATAATCGTTTTATTGATTGTGCTGCTTTTCCCTTGAAAGGATCGACAAACCCATGCTCTCGGGACTGGTTCCACGTCGTGTTGGTTATATACAACCAAGGCGTAGCAAGATCTTTGTTGAATTGGCTTGTGTTGATATCGACTATCTTAGAGCAAGCGCTGAAGTGTTGTTTAGGCCCAGTGTTGATAGATAGACAAAGTGTACCTCATAAAAAAGTGCAGGTGTGTAAGTGAGCGTAGGCAATCAAACCAAAGGAGAGAAGAAGGTTTGAACAAGGACAATAGCCACGCTGTCAGAGCTGTTCTGTCATCCATGTCTATCACGCGTCTCCATGTTTCCAATCTTTTTCGCTGTCAAGATAGGATGCGGCACACTCACCTAAGACAGCTATTGTCAGTCCTTGAACAGTAGGTTCAGTAGTGGAAGATAGGACATCGGTATCTGCCATGCCGTAAAGGGGGTTTAGAGTGATGATAACGACGGACCTGGCGGCTTCAAGGACCCATAAAGCTTGGAAGTCACTAGGGCTGATTTCGATTTAGGGTGCTCTCTATGACGTATTGGCAGGGCAGATGATGGGATACGGAAGATGGCATCTCACTTTAAGCAACTCTGGGCGCATTGCATATTTTCGTCGATTCTCGTGACCGTCAATATCTTGTCCCATTTCGATGTGGCTGAGATTATACTCATTAAGGATGGGTATGTACTCTGTTGTTGCCGAATTAGGAAGTGCGCACTGGCTTACACGTTGTATGGATATCATCTTGTGTGACAAACTGTTCCGATGGAAACTCAAAACCATTGACTGATAGGACGCTGGAAGAATATCAATCAAGAATTGAAAAGCTTTGAAATAGGGGTATAAACAGTCCAGGGCTCTGCTTTTTCTTTCATTAGTCTTTAGTATTTTCCCGGGTACCTTCCCGAAGATTTTGCTATTGAGAGTAGCGTGGAAGGTGCGATCTTTCGTCCTCTTCCTATTTCGACCCAATTGTAGAAGGAGCGACCATCTTGCAGTATATTGTTATGAATCAAATGTAGCCCCTAAGATTATTGTTTCAACTCATGATAATTCCTCTCAACCACGCCCACAAGGGTCCAAGAACAACCGCTCCGACTGTGCTGTAGGTCGACCGAACCTCGCCATGGCCACCCTTTTGTCGAGATTCATGACGATACTGAATAACGTTCGAAGCGGTTCTGCGTCTGTACCCGCTTTGTTTATACCAAATGGGCCATTGTTTTCATCCTCCAGTATTTTCTCAAAGATCGCCATCTCAGGTGACCCGTCGATTCTTGCCACCTCGCCCTCCATCAACGCTGCCGCCCGTTGCACGCGCTGCACCGACTCGTCTGGAATCACCATGAGCGGCACTCGCTCATCATGAGGATGCAAGAAGTGGTTGGAATGGGCAAGCCGTGATCCGTCCAGATCTGTGTCACGTAAAACAAAATCGCGCGCGCTGGCCTCGATTGATGAGGCACCAGTGGCATCTGCGATCAAAATATGGATTGCTGCTGCCACGCCAGACTTCTTCAGGGTCGCAAGAGCGTCTACACGTGATGTGCTCTCGAGAACAGCTCGCAAGGCCAAATGTCCCGGAAGCCGTTCAAAGTCGACACCACGGACACGGATGGCATTGAGACAGACACCAACACCGGCTGAGTTGATGCCGATCTTGCCAATGATGCCAGCCTCTGTGACCTGGCAAATTGAAGGCTGAAGCGTGACTTTCGGGTCTCTTTTGATGTTAAGGACGACCAAGCTTGCCTCCTGTGCAGGCTCCCACTGTGGCCACCGACGTCAACTTCTATTCGCTCGTCGGTCAAGTCAAGGGCGTCGACTTACATCCCAGTTCTGTGCCATGTAGCACTCGTTTGGTGTCTTCCAAGCCAGGCTCGTGCAACCATCGGTCATAAGGCCCATCGAGATCTCTGTACGCACATTGAGCGTCAGGATGCTGCCAAACGGTACTTGTGCACCATCGGCGATGCCTAAGATGTGTCAAAGACGTTCATTTCCATTTGACATAACACACGAGGGAAGCATATCGCACCTTGCATCTCCTCGACAAAATGCGGCCAGTCTGCCTTTAGCAACGGCATAAACTTTCCAGCAGCAGCCGCGGCGGTCGGCCAGTCCATTCCGGTCTTCAACCAAAAGAAATTTGCATAGAAAGCAAGGCCGCTCTCGATCTGAGCCCGTGCAGCCCGGCCATGTTCGAAGCCGACCTAAAGATGTCAGATCTCACTGTCTTCGTTTTCAAACAACTGGGGCTGACCTACTCACTTCATACGGAGTTCCAGAACAGTTGATCTCGAGCATTGCGTCTTGTCAACAAAGAATTTGGTAACGTGCTTCGCTTTACGTCGTCCTCGAAGCACAGCCAGCCTTGTCTTCCAATTTCAATTGTTTGACAGCTCAGCCTTTTCGACAAAATCTCTTATCCTATCATTGTGTGAAAGTCCTCAGCTTATCGCCTTTCTTCTACATCGCGGCTTGTCAAACCAATTGTGTACAGATATCCGGTGCCCACACCCCACACCCCCCATCTCGTCCACTAGCTTCAGACGCAGTACATGCAACCCGCCAAGTTGGTTGCTCGACGATGCCACACTTGCATGCTTCCGCCGGCCTAATCCCTTTTCGACGGGGCATTGAAAGCGAGGCTACTTCCGTCCGCAGATAGCCAGGCCCGTCGCTTTTGCTCTCGATAACCTCGTGTGACTCCGTGTGGCCCATCAAGGCTGTATGGTAGCTTTCGGCAACTCTTACCGTATTTTTAAACCTTCGGACGGATGAACACACTACCAACTGAAAGCCCAGCAACACCAACACACTACAGTTGGTGGTGCGACTCTTATCTCAAAGAAGCTCCTGGCGATGAGTGCTTGAACCTCACATCAACAGCACGATCGGCTGCAGCAGCCGTTGGTTCTACCACGCGGTTTCAAACTCACTCATAAAATCGTCAAGAGTTTTGCAACTTTGTCGTTTTGGCATTGCAAAAAAAAAATCAAAGTCAAATACGCAACGACCAAGAAGAAGTCTTTCAATATGGTGGCATCAAACGGCGGCCCCATGCCAACCAACATCACGACAAACGGTGTCACAAATGGGCAATGAAGGTGTCGACCGGCTGCTGGAGCACTTCAAGGACTGGGACCCAGTTATCAACGAAATTATTCGTGCCTTGCCGAGCGTTGATGCCTATCCGCTCAACGCTGCACCCTGGATGCGCGACCTCATCCGTGACGACGCCGTCGCCTTTGTTGGCGATGCTGCTCATCGTAATTTTCTTTCGATTGAATTTTTTTTCTTCAAAAAGTAATTCCCACTAACAGTTAAAAGGCTACTGCTGGTGCGTATGGCGCGGGTTGCTCGTTTGCTTTTGGTGATGTCCGGGCACTGTATTTGTCCCTTTGGCGCTCGCACAACTCGACGACGGCCACATCTGGCACCGCTTACGACGTCCCCTACCCTCTGCACCTCTACAACGAGACCCGCCGCCTCTCTTTGCAGCGTATTGAGCGCCAGATTCAAATGGACAAGGTGGACCTTGCCTATGTGTCTGCTGCAGATACCGACGAAGAATGGGTCCATCGGCACCGTGAGCGGTTCACGATCAACTGGTGGTTGCTGGAGCACGATGCAGACGCTCGGTGGCAGGAGGTTGAGGCAATGGAGCGGCATATGTACAAAAACAAGAACGCAGCCGCCGATATTGGCAAGGCCGTGAGCATGATTGTTGAAGATTAAAGTGTTGAAGTATTACGTGTACAGGCCTAGTTTGTCGAGTATACTCCGTATCATTTCTTCTATTATTGAATTTGTCATTAGATACTTGCCATGGGCCAGCCAAACATTTCTTCAATCCAGCTGTCCTCGGCCATGCCAAAGGAGCCCGTCCAAGAAGGGTCAACTGGCATCATCAGATCATCATCAGAAGCATCTGTGATTATGACCGTGTTGTCACCACTGGTGCCAGTGTCATATTGACTCTGATCTGTCGGCGCCTGGTTTGTATGTGGAGTATTGTGCGAAGCAACACACGCTGCACGCTGCTTAGCCGTTATCCATGCGATTGAACTGCGCATCATGCTACCCACGCGCCGAAACAAGTCATCGTCAGACTGCTCTCCCGCCTCTTTGCTCGCCAATTCCGCCTTGACAGCCATCCACTCCAGCATGGTGGACATGTCGACAGCGTTGCGTACGGCCTGGCAGTCCCAGTTCGGGTCATTGAACGTAGACAGGTGCTTTAGGAGAACGACACAGCGTACAAGCTGAAACCAGAAGAAGAAGGGTACACCAACATAGGTCAGCGGAGGGATGGCCTGGTAGGCATCAAGCCAGGCCTTGATGGCATAGACAGAGCGCCAGAGGCACTCGATATGTTCCAATGTAGGAAGCGCATTGTTGATTCCCGCTCCTCCACCGGCTACATGTCCAGACTGCCCCGGAGATGGAGCTAGAGGTGCCTCGGAGCTAGCAAGACGAGTCACCTCATTGAGGCAAAGCTCAGCATAGTGTGTGTAGATTAAAAGCATGTCTAGATGCGTTAGTATCCGGAGAGTATTCTATATAAATATATATATATATTAAGGGTGTCTGGGAGTCTTGCCTCTTCGTTGCAAATCTGGAGAGAACGAGTTGCGCAGCTCCTTCAGCTGTCCTTGTAGCACTTTTATGTACAAACTCGTCGACACCGGTGTGGCTGCTGTGTTCGCGGGAGCGAGAGAGCGATCGGCCTCCAGCTGCTCACGGACCAGTGCGGCACGTTGGATGACAATTTGTAGGCGGATTTGGACGGCAAAATTACTGTCTGACGGAGACATACCTTTGCTTGCTGTTGCTTCAATCAGCTGAAGTCCCTCTTCCATTTGCGTCGTCCATTTCAGTGCCACCATGCGGCCAAAGGACGACGACACAATGGAGCTCAGCACGAAGCAAGCCAGAAAGGCACGTTGCCGCTCCAGGACACTAGGAAGTAACATTGGCAAGCCAAAATTGGTCGAGCTGGAGCCGCTGCCGCCAGGTCGCTCGAAACCAGGCGTCATTATGGCCATGATCTGTGCATCAGGTGGAGGTGGACTGCGGCTAGCATGCTGTAGGTCGTACACAAGCGATATGGCCAACATGGTCATGCGTGACAGGTTGTTGGCCGGTTGCTGGAAAGGATCGGTGCTCCAGGTTATGTAAGTGAGGATGCTCAAGAGCACATCGATGCTCGACTGGTTTTCAATGACGGCACATCGCGTCAAGGTCTGCTTTAAACGCTCGGCACGTTCAGCCTTGAGCTTGTTCGAGGGCGTAGCAACGGCGACAATGGCCTGCATGAGCAAAGGACGCTCGCGGCATAACTGGTCGACTGTTGTCTCTGGTGCCAGAACAATAAATGGGAAATGCGGGAGCATGCGTGTGCTGAAGCGTTCCAGATACCATGCAGCCTCATCAATGGAAAGCTCATACAACGGTGGCTTTGACGACGGTGGTGATGAAGGGAGGTGCGACACATCTGATCGAGGCGGGTGTGATGAATGGGATGGTGGAGGCCGAGAAGCCAGGGGTGTGTGAAAAGGTGTAGGAAAGGGTCCAGGCCCAAGTCCATCGTCACCAAAGGACATGCTAGACATGCTCGCTGCATCGCTGCTTCCTGTTGTGGTGTGGGCGACTGTCTCGGTAGCACCTGCCGTTCCGGCATTGGTCAGCAAACATGCAGTCACGGCCTGTGTCTCAGCTGAAAGCGCATCTGTTGCGAGTCCTGTCTTCTCCATGACCGACTGAAGCATCGTCGTTAACGTATTGATACGGTCTTCTAGTTTGGCAATCTCAGCCGAGCCAGCACCTGTCTGGCTATTTGGCGTGGTGCGCCTGCGCACTGAGCTGGACGGTTTGCATGGCTTCTTGAGACGGAGGCATCTGAGGGAAGGTACGACCCAATTAGTTAAGCTTTAACCAAAGTAGAATATGCACGACGTGAGGCAAGTGCGACCGAACTCACCTCTCGCACGCGCCGCCGTCGGGACGCGGAATGCAACGGCACTTGGCCTTGAAGCACTGCATGCAGGCCTGGCCATAGTTGCCAGACCCCGCTGTCGGGCCTCGCTTCTCCATATCAGGCTGTATGTACGGTATTTTCGTACTTTTGTGATAGGAAAAAATAAAAGAAAACACAATTGACACCGCAAGACGTCGGCGGCTTTGTGTCCGACGGGGGAGACGGAGGTTAAATCCTGAGAACGAGCGGACTTGGAGTCCGAAATCCGCTCAAAGCGCTGTGAAGGGCTAGCCGAATATGGCTATTAGTGGGTCGGTCCTCTTACACGGTGGATGTGAGGATTCCCATGTTTCAGCATCCAAGTGCAATGAAGTCAATCTTTGTGTCAACATACTTCAGCGACCACATGGATGGATTTATATTTGATTTTTGTACAAGGAGAGTAGATAGTTTCTGGCATATGTGGTATTACAGACTAGCTATCTAGGCAGCCCTCTAACAACAATGGGAACTGATATGGCGAGTGAAAATACATAACACAAAAGATGTGTCAAAAAGAAATAAAAAGAATGCAAAGAGACTCGACAAAAAAATAGAGCTGAAAGATAAAACATTGAAGATTATACAGTAAAGAGAAAGGACACATGATTCGACGCCCTTTCTTATTGGTCGGCCTCACTCTCAAAGGTATGATTTCACCGTGTCCATGGCCTTCTCCCAGACCAGGGCTGGCGCGTTCCGCTTCTCCAGATCGGCCATGACCTTGTCCTGGATGAGCTCCTTCATTTTGTCGTTAACCAGGAACAGTGCACCGCCGCCATGGGCCTTGTCCATGTTGAGGGCTGCGCTTTGGCTGGATGTCAGGGGGACACCGCCGCTTCTGCCCTCTTTGTCGCTGGCGCCGCTGTACTTGGCGCTGGTGGCCATGTACATGATCTTGGCACCAGCATCAGCGGGCGATGTCGCGATAATCGAGAGCGACACCGACATGAGCGGCCAGTACCATGCCTGGCCAAACGACTTCTTGAACAGGTCCGTGTTGACGCCACCGGGGTAGTGGTGGAAGTAGAGGACGCGTGGGTTTTCACGGGCGAATTTGCTAAAAGAAATGGTCGTGTATGTGGACAGCGAGCGGGACCGCTGGATCAGGGCCGAGTGCTCGGGCTTGAGCAGGTCGAGGTCGTCGAGGAAGATGTCAGCCATTTCGTTGCCGCATGCGAGCACAGAGATGACGCGAGGGCTGTTGGGGGATGCATTGAGAAGAGGCTGCAGCAGGATGGTAGTCAGGACACGGCCATAGTAGGAAAGCATCATTGAGAGTTTATTTTGCTCTTCAGTGACTGAGAAAGAAAAAATGAAGGTGGTGTTAGCATGTTGTCTCTTAAATATGTCTCATCTACAGGGGGGTAGACTCACCCGACTTGGTACTTCCGCTGTTGATGAAACCAGCACTCATGTACAGCAAGTCAATGCTAGTCTCTCGTCGTTTGATCTCATCGCAGGTCTTGCGAATGTCTGCGCCCTGTGACATCTGGCACTCGATCCAGACCACATCAGCCTTGCCATTGGACCGGCGCAGCTCGTCAAGAAACGGCCTGTGTCTGTCGCCATTGCGGCCGATAACGTAGACCCGAAGCTCGAGCTTGGTTGCGACAAGGTGTGTGAGAAACGCTTTGCCGATACCGTCAGTGGCGCCGCTCAAGACGGATACACGGGGAACTGACTCGGCGGTGACGCGGGCGTTGGACGCCTTGATGTCGGAGATGGAGACCATGATGGTGGGAGCTGAGGATGTGGTGATGTGAGTTAAGTGATGAGGGAAAAGAAAGAAGAAGAAACATAACAGTTCTGAGAAAAAAGCTGCAATCAAATAGATGTTGGAAAAGTAAAGACTGCAGCGTACCGTGGATATCTCGATGCTTTGTCTTTCTCCCATAGTCATGTGCATTCATTGACCGAACGGACTCTTTTGCCGTTCGATTGGCGGCAGGGATGGCCACTTACACTGCCCACTTACACTGACCACACGGTTGCTGAAACGGATTTAAAGTCCGCCCATGCCGTTGCACCAAATTGCCACCAAATCTGCCCCGGGGATTAGTGGTGCTCCAGAGGGTTTAACGGTGTTTATTTTGGAGGCGCTCCAAAGCAAATTCAAAAGTTCAAAAGTTGTACAATATTGCCGTAGGTACCAGAATAGAGTACCAAAGAATCCGGCCCTGTGCTGCACTAGGGTTAGCCTGGAGCAGGCTGCCTATCTTTGATGCACCCCAGGAAGAGAAGCGTTTAGCACGAAGGATTTCTCGGAGAGCTGGCTTTTGTATGGAGGGACCGCGATGGTATTAAAGATCGGTTCAGGAAATGCACGTAAGTAGGATCAGTCTGAAAAAAAAGTCAGCTTACACTTCATTGTGAGAGTAAGGCGAGACCGACAGATAAAATCACTGCCCAATCAAATCATAAGCCCGGAGGAACAATGAGCCATGGCGAGGCTGGGAGTAAAAAGGGCCTCGGCACGCAAGGCTGGACGTCAATGCTGGTTGCGATGGTTTGTATTCCAGAAAATTCTATTCAAAAGTTCAGAAGCACAGGTCTCTATACGTTGTGTAGTGTTTCATTCCAAAGTTATTCTATTAACCATGTGCATGTCGCATTCGGGTTCTTTTGTCATCGAATCTGCTATACGGCTTTACGGCTTCGATGCCTTCTCAAGCAGCTCTTTGCTGTTCTCAGCCTTCTCAACAGCCGAAAAGTCGGGACGTGGGATTTCGAAGCCTTCTGTCGTACGTGCGTAAGTGATGCCTCCGAGACGGCTGACGGGTTTTAGGACCTACGACTGTTAGTACCGGTACCGATACAACGGAATCGAAGGAGGGTGAGTGTGGGGATCAAGATTTGCTTACCGCAGGGTCAATGATATTTCTCTCCTCGTTGATGGCGTCCTCGCGCACCCAAAAGTTGACGCCCTCAAGAATCACAAGCGTACCCGCAATCTTGCCGGGAGTCGCCTTGCTCTCAAACTCTTTGAGGTCCATGAGCTTGCACTCGGCGGAGAAAATGGCCTCCTTGACGCGTGCCGCCTTGACCATCGTGGACGGTGCCTGGTGCAAGCCACTAAGACCCCACTCCGACGTGCCGTAGGGGGCGTTAACAGACGTCGAGTTGGCCGCCTCGACAAAGTGTTCCGAGATGATGTTGAGAACGCACTCCTTGCTGTTGGCAATGTTGGCCAGAGAGTCCTTGGCGTTGGCGATGCTGCCAACCATGCCAATAGTAAAGATGGGAGGGTCGTGGTTGACCATGTTGGTGTACGAGAAGGGCGCAAGGTTGGACGACGTTCCGTCGGCAGACAGCGTGCTCAGGAAGCCAATTGGGCGAGGGATGATGGCCGAGATCAGCAGCTTGTAGTTGAATGCCGCCGGCCGGCCAGGCTCGTGCGGGTCAATCTCGACGTGCTTCTTTGCCAGCGACGCGCCGCCGTCGTTGCCACCCTCACCCCAGTTCCAACCGGGTGCGGGTGTCTGGGTGTAGTGCCACTCCTCCGACTTGTTCCACTCCGGCCGCGAAGCCTCGACGGACTTGAAGTCGGGATGCGGGTTGCGCTTGATTGCGGCCTCGTTGGCTGTGCGCTCCGCCAGCTGGGCGGCCGCCACGTCCTTGTCGTTGGTCGAGCTCATTGTGCGTCGCTGTTGTGCGGGGAAAAGAATGTAAATGAATGGGGTTGAGCGCTGGGCGAAGCGAGTGTGAGAGTGAGGGCGGAAAAGAGGGAAACTGCGAGACCAGGACGAGATGTGGCGGGATGCGGGCATGTTCCAATTGGCGTTGTCTTGTCAAAACAAAAGGAGCAAAAAAGAAAGAAAAAGAAAAAGAAAAAAGGAAAGAGCGAGTTAACAATCACAATTGCGATAGCCCCTCATCGTAACTACGCCATTGCGCCTTCCTGCTTGGATAAGATAAAAGGCAAAGTACCAACTATTTGCGCGCTGGACCTTCCCCATCTTGACGCCCCAAAAGCCGACTAATTGCGCCCGCTTCGCACCTCCTGTCCCTTCTACATTACTGTGTAAGGACTTTGTCAAAAAAATCCCCATCTGAGAAAGAGCCTTTTCTTTGTTGACCCCCACTGTTAACAGTGATCCTCCACAAACAGCAAGTGCCTTGGAGCTCCTTCCCTACTGATGGAAGCTCTGACAAACGCCCCCATAAACCAATCGAAAGTCTGTTTATCATCAGAAAGCCGCCCCTTTCTCCAAAAACACAGCCTCCGCATGCACCATGGGCCACCCTGTTATGGGGGGGCTTCCTTTTCTGCTCGCTGGGTACACCAGCCTGTGCAAAATCTGTGGTTACAACAGCAAATCGATGCATCGTCGGCGAGAACTCCTTGCCCTACTTGAGAATATGGATACAAGTGCGCAAAGCGTCGAGGATACCAGCGTCGATTTGCACGCCTTTGTCATTCACAAAACGACCCAGGGCCGGGACCATGCAAATTGCCTCGATAAAATACACATCCCACCAAGTCTTGGAGTTGAAAAGACCCGCGCGAAACAAACGATCGATCACGGCAACTGCAGCCTTGGCGGAGTCGGTACACTTTCGAACAAACATGAGCATAGCTTACGCCGCGGGTGTGTCATTGGCTCCCGCCTCGACCGCATCCGCTGCTATACTGTCTCTCTTTTGGTGTCGCTTTTTCGAAGACGACGATGACGGTGCACCCTTTGGACCCAGCTTGTTCTTTGCAACAAGGGCCAGCAGAAACGGTCGACACAGAAGTGTCACGGTGTAGTGGTGCTGGACGTGAAGAAGCAAGATGGCGCGCTGGTGTGTGTTGGGCGAGTCTGCATGCAGCCGGATGTGCCCCGGAAGTTGGGCATGCCATTGATCGAGGGCTGCGGACGACGACATTGCAAAATCAATTTGATCGCGAGGGACGTCAACGCCACCCGTTGCTGAAGACGTCGATGCGAGGCCTCCGCCACTGCTGTTGCTACCACCATATTGGTGCTAGCAGATCGAGCCCAAAATCGCCATCAACTCAGCGTGCGCTCCAACGTAGCCGAGAGGGATGATATCACTCATATCCAACGGGCCTTCTGTGGGCACGCCGACATTGCACTCCGCATCGTCGATGGCGGACGTGCGGCCCAGTGATGAGCACCCGATGCGCCCAAAAGCATGCAGTGTCCACCAGATGCGCCGACGCAGCTCACGCTCCAGTGGACTGCATTTCTCGTGCACGCCGTTTCTGTGCAGACCGATAGCTACAGCCACACGAATAGCAGCGCCCGTCAGGTTCCAACAGGCATTGCAGTTGCGCGCGATGTGCAGGTAGCGGCAATACAGCACCAGAGCCTGGACATGCACGAGCATGGAGCCAGCAATGACGTCCGAGAGCACCTCCTTGGCCTTGGCGAGGTAGCGGGCCTTTAACGCCTCTCGGCGTGCCGTGTTACCGACCAGGCGGCGAATGGCACTGCTCTGAGATGATGCAGCTTCGAGGCCCAGGACAAAGACCATTGACAGACACATGAGCCACGCCGGCTCGGTATCAGGGTTAATGTAATTCTGGTGGTGGTGATTTGTGCCGCGGTAGTCACTGTGTGGCGGTGATGGGGACGGTGGCGCCACATGTTCCCAGAAGACGACCTGAACACCAACCTTCTCGATATTCACGGGCATCGGCTTCGGCAAATGGACGAGAATGGCGTGGAGCTGATGATCTTGTCACTCAACGCAGACGGATGACAGGGTATCGCGGATCCGGCCAAGGCCGAGGCGCTGTCGACGGCAGCGAACGACTACCTTGAGGAGCAGGTGGCCAAGAACCCGACACGCTTCGCAGCCTTCGCAGCGCTGAGCATGCACGATCCGGCACGGGCAGTAGCCGAGCTGGAGCGCTGCATGACACAGAAGAGCGGGTGTGTGGGCGTGCTGCTCAACGGCTTCCAGAGCAGCGGCGCAGACGGCAACACGATGCTGTTCTACGACGACGAACACTATGACGTGTTTTGGGCGGCGGCCGAGCGGCTGCAGGCGCCGGTGTACATCCACCCGCGCACGCCGACGGCACTGATCGACACGGAGATGTGGAAGGCGCGGCCGTGGCTCAACCTCAGCGTGCTGGGCTTCGCGAGCCGGGTCAGCATGCACCTACTGGCCATCATCACGGCGGGCGTGCTGGACCGGTTCCCCAAGCTCAAACTGGTCGTGGGTCTCACATGGGAGAGCATATCCCGTTTGAAATGTACCGAATCGACCACAAGCTGGACCGCGGCTGGTTCCCGACGATGCGCATGCGGCGCGACAAGCTGGTGCGTGACTACTTTGGTGACCAGGTCTTTCTGACGATGAGCGGCCACTTTAGCACGCCGGCGCTGCACTGCTCTATTGCCGGGGCGGGTGCGCAAAGCGTGCTCTTCAGCATGGACTATTCATTTGAGAGCATCCCCAATGCGTGCGTGTGGTTCGACTCGCTGCAGATGAATCAACACGATGTGGTGGCCATGGGCCGCAACAATGCGCTCTGCCTCTTCCCGCGGTTGGCGCAGGCACCGCACAACCTGCAGCCCAAGAGCGCGTGGGAGTGCAATGTGGGTGGGCTGCGCGACGGCTCGGCGACAAACGGCCTGTACAATGCAAGCTTCAACAGGAGGACGGCAGCAAAGTAGGGCGAGTTGTGATTTGTTGTGATTGCCGTGGTTGTTATGAGATATTTTACTTCTTTCGCCCAACACCTCACCAGGGTTGAAAACACCGGTCGATGCAGGAGGTCCTGGTGGTCCTGGCGGAAGGCCGGGCGTGCATCCCAAGCGAGTCGACAAAAGGCAGGGGACCGTGATGCAAGAGGTGGAAACGATGGAAGATGGAAGGAAGAAACATAAATGGCTGGAAACAAAGTGTCCAGGGGCACATGGCTATTGCTCTTTTTTTACGCATTCCCCTGAGGTTGTGTTCCCCAACGGCAGGGCAAGCTCTTTTCGCCATTTCCATTTTCGATATCATCGTCTTATCATAACGGGTACCGCAGGTACTTTTGTCGTGCAACCTCGTTTTACCTCTGCAATATAATACGCCGTACGGAGTACTGTGTCCTTCAATCTCCGCAACCAGAAAGGAGAAAGAGAAGAGCCGCACTCCAGACACAGGAAATCAAACATCAAACGGGAGAGAAACAGGGCCTCTCTTGTGTTCTTGTGGCCCTGTATGACGAGCAAACGTTGTAATACACACGGAAGCCAGGCAAAGGATGGCTACATGTCAAATCTCCGTGGCTTCATCTTCGTTTTCTTTCCTTCTGTCTCCTCGTTATTGATTCGCAAATTCGTGGAACGGAAGTTTTTTTTTCTCTTTTTTTTCGTGGTGGACCTCTGTGTCACATAATCTGTTCCCCGGTTTGCCCAGGTTCAGTTGAAAACTCTGTTCCCGGCCACCGGGCAGGGAGGCCTGGTTCCTGGCGTGTGGCCCGGCCATGTTCTGCTTTGACCACCATCGAGCGATGTCGACGAGAACTGGGCTGCAGGGGAAGAAAAAGAAAAAGAAAAGAAAAAATGGGTGCCAGGTTGGGCGCTTTGAAGCTAGAGAAAAGGACACGGACGGCTCTTATTTTCGACGAGCGTTTCACAAAACATCGTGAGGCGAGAGAAAAAGAAAGAAGGGAAAAATTGCTTAGGCAAACACGCGACAAAACCTCAGCTCAGCTCAGCAGCTGAGAAAGCATTATCGTCCACGCAAGGTCTGGAAAAATCCCTTTGCATTTCTTCGCCATTGGAATTCAAAAAGACTGGTCAATGGATCTTTGGATTATTGGAGCTCTTGCAGTATTCGGGCAGTCAATCGTCAGTTAGTTGTCTTGAATCTAGAGTCTTGGCATTTGCGGGCCATTCGTCGCGGGAAGTGGTTCCCACGTGCAGGCAAGTGCGATCATGACAACAGAGAAGGCAGAGGAAGGCGCAAGTGGGCTAGAACAAAAATGCCCTGGCAAATGGAAGGAAATAAAGAAATCAGAATGACTTTTCAGTGTTTCTTAGTTCAAGCGCCCACGAACTCCAATACGTATATTCCGTAATACATCGTGCACCGCCGTCCACCGCCCACCATCGGCCCTCTTTGTGAGACACTTTTCAGGGCGAGACACGCCGTTGACAGCCCTTTTGCGCCCCAAGATATTGGGGCAAGATATTGGGGGGTTTCTTTCCCAATAAATATACAGCACGACAGCAATTACTCCGTACTCCGTAACATGGACTGTGATTCCGATCACGACACGACACGAACACCACACCTTAGCTTTCATGCAGCTTTTCGTAGTTGCTGCATCTGTTTTCGTTCTTGTTGCTCACTTGAAAAGCTGCTGCCATTCTGTTGTTCTGTTCTTGCATACGATATCCCTCGGCCCCTTGGGCCCCGCGATCCTGACGATCCTGACGATCCTGATGCAACGCCCTGCCGTAGTGTTTTTGTTCCATTTGGCTGTCTTTGTCGTGTCTCTGAGACTTTGCCTTTCCTAACGAGTTCCTCACAAACCTTACTCTTCCTGCTTTGCACTCTCTTTCCTCCAATCTCTTCCTTCTCGATATCTTAGCGTCCCGGCAGACAAAAGCTGACGCAACCCACCGTTCCTTTCATTCCCCCCTCTTGCAGACCAGCCCAGGCCCCAGCACAGACAAAGAATCGTGAAAATAGGCCCTCTGAAGACGCCAATGGTCACCAGTGGGACACAAAAGTCAAAACCAGCAGTGGGTGCCAAAGTCCACGCCATCCGCCGAGATGAGATTCCCAAGTGGACCTGCGGGAACCAACAGAAGAAAGTAAAAGTACCTTCAAACCCGCACTAATGTGCAGTGCATAAAAGTACCTCTACCCAACAATGTTTATCTGGGCCAGACCGAGTGCCCGCTCTTCGCCTTCGCTAGATTCCCCCCTCCACTTTAAGGCCCATCTTTACGGAGTGATTGGGAGGGCACACTAGGGCCGTCCTCCGTCCTGACGTGGCCCTTATTTGACTTGTGCCTGACTATTTGGAGCCAAGAAGAGACAAAGAACAAAAAGGTCGCGGGTGCTAGCAGAAGAAAGAGAAAAAAGAACGGACGAATACTCCGTACACATAAAAGACCAGACGAAAGAAGATTACGACCTACGGTGTACGAGTCACGAAGAAGAAGAAAAGGATCGGATGAGGATGGCAGACTAGCAAAAAGTATCGAAATTGCAAACCGTTGATAGTTTGCTGACCCTGAGGGCTGTTTCCCTTCCCTCCATTTTTGCCCTTTTCTCCAGGGAGGGAGACTGCCCAAGGGCCGCAATCGAAACGGCGAAACACCCAAACCTTTAAAAGAAGAGACGAACACAAACAACTACGACGTAAGGAGTACAAACGAAAGACAGGCGGAAACCCAGTCCGTCAACCGCAACCTTCAGCCATTTATCTATCTTCCCGCTCCTCACCAGTAAACGACTGCAACGCAGTGAAACGACCAGCCTCTTCACGATGGCAGACCCCCGTTCCCTGCTCTCTCCAAGCCCTTGTCCACTCGAGCCACTTTGTGAGTAAATGATATGCTGGCTACCGGTCGTGTTTTGCCCTGGATTGTGGCCAATGATCGACCTCCCGAACCTGTTTTTCTTGGCATACGATTCCCACCCCCCTGTCCCTCCTTCCCATTTTTATCATTTTTTTTCCCTTGCGGTTGGTCTTTCCCTCTGTGCCCTCTCTGCCCTCTCTTTCCCTCTTTGTTCCCCTTTTCTGCAGGAACAGTGGACTCTCAGCACAGCCAGCCAATCACAACCCGTATCAGGGCGGGTACCCCTGGAATTGCCATAACACCCTTGCACACCCGTCTTCGAACGCTGTAATATGATTGGTGTACCCCTGGCCTATGGGTGGGTCTTCTCTGCGTGGCGCGCCAGCATCGATTTGGAAAGCTCACTTGGCTCACTCTGTCTGCACTCCTTAGATTCTTTGTTTGCATCTCACCATCTCGCAGGCTTTTGCACTTGCTGGCCCTTGCGCTGGGCCCAGGCGGCCCTTGCTGTCGTGGCGCCGTCGTGGCGCTCTCCTCGAGCGACAGGGGATGGGGGATGCTCTCCCATTTTTTCGCTCCTTCCATCTGGGGTCTCGGTGCGCACCCTGGTTCTGCGGTCTTTCCTTTTTTTTATTTTCTCTCTCTCTCTCTCTCTCTCTCTATTCTTCTTTGCTCTCCTGGTCTCTTTCCCTCTCATCACCGCTCTTGCCTGTCGCCATTCTGACCCACACCGCACTATTCCACCGCAGTGTATCCAACCACCACGGATGTCATCAAAGGAAAGAGCGGCGAGTAACGATGAAAAATTTTCTGGCTGTGCCTCATGGCCACCTAGCTACATTGCACATCTGCCCGTACTCTGTAAGGCATCTTTTTTATAACGTAGCTATTGCCGGCACGGGTCATACTGTGTAAATGGCTGGCATGGGGGCGTGGATGGTGGCCATGCCAGTCTGGCCAAGGTTCTGGGCAGACCATACCTCCATATCTGACTTTTCTGGCTGAGCCTTGTTCTTTCCTCTGCTGTCGTGGCTCTTTCCCTGTCAAGCCTGTCTCTTCCTGGGCCCTTCCTGGCAGCTTCCTGGCACCTTCCTTGCTCTTGCCAATGTCGTGTCAGGCGTGTAGTCCCACAATAGTCCCCTAATTCGCTCCCGTAATCTGCGCTCCACGGGGTGTGGGCAGGCCTCTACCCCCTAATCCGCCCCTAATCTGCCCCAATCTGTGCTCCCCAATATAGAAAAGGAGACAATCATATCCCCTTTGCACCCTCCTCCCTTTTCCCTTCTCGTTCCCTCTCTTCTTTCCCTTCCTTTCTCTTCCTTCTTTCCTTTCCTCACCATCACCGTCCGATACACATTCGTTTCTTCGACATCTGTCGCTGTCACTCTTTCGTCAAGTCTCTTCCGATTCTTCGACTGTCACTCCTTTACTTTTGATTTCATAGCAACCACTTTCTTTTCAAACCAATCCTTCGGACAAACTCATCGACATATATTTGCGCAATCGCCCTATATCGAAACAAACAAAACATCACGACTTCAATCGGTAAGTTTGCTGTGTCTCTCCATCTCGCGCCTCTTTGCGACACGAAAAGAAAGAGGAGACCAAGAAAGCAAAGGGAAACAAAAATCGAAAAGCTGCAGAAAGGGACAAAAAAAAAAGAGAAACAACGCTTGTCAAGAACGCCCTCGCGCCGCCTATGACTGCCACCCAACCGTTTACCCCCTAGCCGGCAAACACAAAATGAGCTCCCTGGCGTCACCCAGGGAGTGTCACGAAACCACCAAAGGCGCATTCCAGGTCCAGACGCGTCGCTTTTTCCTGGGGAAATCGCCATTTTCACAGAACGCGAAGGGAAACGACGTGCCGGACAGGCAGACGATGTTGTCCCTTATGTTGTCGTCTTTTTTTGTCGTCTTTCTGCTCTTTTTGTTTCTTTTCCTTCGTTTCGTTTGATCGCATCGCCAAACAAAGCAAACCACAACCCGTATCGCCAAAATCATGTAATCGCGACTGACCATTTCCAGAATCGTATATCTCGTCATCTCAACCGATTTGTAATAACCAAACAAATACCCACCTCTCACCACATCAACCGCAACAATGTTCGCATCTTTCTACCTGACCTTCCTGGCCTTCGTGGTCTCGCTCGTCGCCGCCAGCGACGTCGTCACTGGCACCACCACCTCCACCATCTCGATGACCCAGACCATCACCATCACCCGCTGCAACCCCTCCGTCACCAACTGCCCTGCTAACCGCCATAACACGACGACCTCTACCCACTGGCCTGTGTCAAACACCAGCACCGTCGCCTGGCCCACCTCGTACCACAACAAGACCACCTCCCACCACGCCACTGCCACCGGCGGCGCCAGCGGTGCCGCCTCCACCGTCGTCGTCCTGTCCTCCAGCCCTGCCAGTGCTCCCTCCAGCTCGCCCTCGACTGCCACCACCTCCGGTGCCCAGGGCCTCTTCATCCAGAGCGGCCTGCTGCTTGGCGGTTTGGCCGCCGCCATTGCCATCCTGGCGTAAGCCCTCTCCGAAGACCTGGAAGCAGAATGTGTTTGGGAGATGACGACAACTGGCGATGAAAGGGCGAAACGGGGAACAGTGGAAGGCGCGCCGACAGCCTGGGGAAGACACCGCGGATAAACTCTACACTAGGACGAAAACACCGTCAAACTGCCCGCCAACAAAGCTGTTATCGCTCACCGAATCGAACTCGTTTCACTTCGCGACCTCATCTCGACGCTAAACGACGACAGACGGGTGGACGGCGCGCTCTGAAGGCACCTTCTATTTTGTTTCTCGAAGTGAAGGGAGACAAGTGACTAGGAGTGGATCTGAGCTGTGCGACAAGATCCATTGTGCCCATTGCTTATGTCCACTCTTCGAATCTTGTTCCCTGATCTTTTAGAGGCGTTCTCTTTATTTTTCTCCGAATTTTCTATGTCGTTATTCTTTTTTCTCACATTTTGTTTTTTTCTTCCACCAATTTTCCTTGTGTTTTTTTTCTTTGTCCTTTACAACTGTTTTTCTCCATCCATTCTACGCAACGTGTTGCAACAACCCTTTCCTTGCATTTTCGGCTGCTGGACTGGCCTGACGGAAACCCTCCCCTCCTTTTTTCGCTCGAACCAAGACAAGATATCCCAAACGATGGATGGCAGGCAAACAAGAAATGAAGACGAAAATCCCAACCGAGAACCACGCAATCATCTTACTTAATGTGTTTAATTCTTTAATCCTTTAATGAGCGGATTGTGTTTTGATTCTCAGCCATCTTCTCCTTACGTTTTCTGCTTACGACAAACGCTCTCATCTTCATTCTCCCTGGGGTCGGCGACAAAAGCCTTTTTTATTCTTCTCTTCTTGTTTTTGGAGGAACTTTCGTTGTCGACCGCAAAGGGGGGAGGGGCGAAAGGCAAATAACAAAACACCATACCAACTTCTTCTTTTTGGCCTTTTCTAGAGACAAGTCGCGATCGGTCCTGTGGACCGTCCCTCTCATTCTCAGAAAGTCAACCTTTTTATCTATTTTCAATTTTTTTTTTCCCTATTTCCTTTTCTTTTGTTTTCTTTTTCTACGTTGGCGTATCTTGTTTGTGCCCATGGTCCAGCGAAAGTTCATATAAACCATCCATCTAGATACAGCGATTTAGAAGAAAAGAACATGCGATCTGCGGGGTGTTATTTTCTTATGTTAGCAAAATGGGAATGATTACGAAAAACTAAGACCAATATCGATGCGGTCCAAAAAGGCCAGCGAAAGTGACACTATATATATGGTGATTGAAGAAAGGTTCAGATGCCAAAAAGTAAATTGCTTGTCCTGTGAAAAAGGTATATACGAGAATAAGAAGTCATTCACTCTCATTACTGCCGTCCCCATCACCTTACAGCAGCTTCCTCACTCACCGGTCGACTGCCAATCAATTAAGATGGCCGCCCTTGGATGAGGTCCCTTCCTATCGCATCCGTCCACTAATTTTGGGCTTCAACATCTCCTCTCCCAAACCATACCGGTGACTTCATGAGCTCCTCTCCATCACTGCGAAAGACATCTAAGCGTCATCGTCGCCGGTGAAGTTGATGCTTTGGCTGGTCTGGCCAGCCGCCTTGGTGTCGAGGGCAATGTTGGTGTTAAGCTTGGTCGTCTCCGCGGCGATCTTGGCGGTGTTATCCTTGCCGGATTGTGCCTGCTGGATCTGCAGACCGAGAACCTCAAGCTCAAGCTTCAGGACCTTGTTCTTGATCTTGCCAACCTGCAGAGCCTTGCCAGCGGCGGTGCTGCTGCCGGCCGCAGCGATGGCGTCATTGAAGCCACCGGTGCCGGTCTCGGCGTCCTCGGCCGTCACACGGGCTGCCAGGATGATGGCGAGATCGTCGGGGTCAACATTGGCAAGGTCGTTGAAGTCGATCTGGTCTGTTAGTATATGACTAGTAATCAAATCAAGAAGCTGCGGGGTGAACATACGGGGAACTTGGCCTTGACCTCGTCAAGTGCATTACCGGCAACACCATCCGAAACCTGGAAGTTGTCGTACGTAGTGGCCGTCAGGACACCAGCACGCTTCACGGGCTTGGAGGCGGTAGGAAGAGCCAGGGCCGAGGCGGCAAAGGCAAGAAGAAGGGCCTTGGAGAAGTACATTGTCGAAGGTATAAAAAATTGATTGGGGAGAAAAAATAAACAAACAAACAAAAACAAGTGGGTAGAAGTAAAAAAGAAGGATGAAAAAAGTTGTTGGAAGTGGGAGAAAGACAGTAAGAACAGCACAGCTGTTGTAAAGAAGAGAAAAGGGGAGAAAGAGCGTCTTCACAGAAGGTACTGATTGGCAAAAGAGAAAAGAGAGTGCGGATGAAGAAGAAAGGAAGGGAAAATAAAGTTGACGAGAGAGTGCGATCGTACACGTCTTATGTACGACGCAGTTTGCTCAACAATAGCATCCCGGTACAAGGGGGAAGAGAGGGTCTGCCGTTGACGCCTGCCACGGGCTCCTGGTAACACGTCGTATGCCAGAATAAAACGAGAAGACCTGATGAAGGGGCATCATTGATTCACGGAATGCAAGGACTTCTGCAACATGAAGCTTATTCGACCCGTGACGGGGGCCAGGCGTGTGGAGCATCGGGCATGGAGCACACAATGGAGCACGGGGTCGGGAGACAGAGAGGCTCATCTTCATGCCTCATAGTCCGAATTGGTGAAGTCTGTGAGCTTGAAAGCGTTTTTTTTTGTGCCATGCGTTGAGCACCTTTATGGGCGTCTCGAGAGCTCCTAGGAGTCTTGATGCAACCCTGTCATACCGCCAAGACCAGTAGCGAGCATCGACTCCCTGTCAGCCCTGTGTTAGGCCGTCTCACAGTGAACGTGTACACGACGCTGGCGCCATGCTGGCAGCATGTCAAAGCCACTGGGTTCGGTGATTTTATGTGACTCTGTTCGTTCTGTTTTTGTCGTAATTTGATCTTTTTTGGCCGTGGAGATACTTCTTCAACACTGCAGATGGATCAGTCGTGATACCAATAGACTTCCTTGGTGAGAGAGAGAAACAGCTCTAAAATAACCATGTGTGGACTGTGGAGAGAGTCGCCAGACGATCATCAACTCAACCAATTTTTCGTCTCAGCCGTACGGCCTCTCTTCCCCCAGAATGATGCCCTAAAATAAACAAAGATGCGTCGTGATGCTCTATGATGCACTGTGATCGCCTGGATGTTAAGCTGATCCCAAACACAAGGGAAAGAGCCGTGCGAGTGACCACACTGGAAGCGAGACAAGTGATTTTACGTGGCGGGACGTCGGCCTTGACAGAGAACCGGGCTCTGGGGTTCTGGGATTCTGTGATCGTCTTGTCATTGCACCCAGCGGCCACAATAATGCATCAGCAATGCGTAGGTTGTGTCGTTTTCTGCGTGTGGCAAGCGAACAAAGACAGCAACGTAAAAAGTTCAGTTGACAGAACGGGTGTGGGTTGTGCGAACAGAGAGACTCAGCCTGGCGGGTAAGGAGTGTGCGAGAGCGGCCGGGGGCGGGTGGATTGCACGTCTCGAGATACGTCGCAGATCCTCTATTGTATCTCCTTTCAGAGCGGGCACTCGACAACGAGGTGCGCACACGACGCCCGACGCTTTGCTTCTCTATTCTCGTGGCGCTTGTGAGAGTAGCTGTTTTGAGATGCCTCATCCCAAGTGGAAGCCGGCAATAGAAGCATAATGCAGTCCCCATGGCAAACGGCAACTGATGCAATGGGGAAATGGAAGAAACACGGAGTAGAATTGTCGTTATCAGATCGTGAAAAGGAGATTGTTAGCTTGTTTCAGGCCTCACTGACGACAGGCGATGTCACGGGCAGCCACTCCGACATTGTGCAGCAATAAAGGAAAGTGGTACCGTGGGCGATGGAAGTAGTCTTTATGAGTATCGAGGCAATTGTTGTTGTGTTTTGAATGCTGTTGTCGTCACGATCGTCGATCACTTAGATGCGCGCGAGGCAAGAGAGTGCGCGCCAAGTGCTGACGCAGAAGGCGCGTTCCAGCTCCGTTGGAGCATATAGTGCTAGATAGAAAGAGCGCTTTCGTGCACTTTTTGAAAGTAGAAAGAGCAGCCCACGCTTGCATTCCTTTTCTGCATCTTCATCTCGTCAATATCGCTCTTTCCTCTTTCCATGTATCCATCGTTGTTTCCTCGTACGCGGCAAAGTGTTCGTGGCGCCTTCTGTTTCGAGTCATTTCTGAGGATCATGACCAAAACATCTCACCCAAATTTTAAGAAGCCTCAAAAATAGACTCTCCCAAGCCCATCTACCATGCAAAATGGCCCGATGCGCTTCATCTACCCCGACAGCTCTGCCTGATTGGCACCGAGTTGTCGACACGCTTTGCGCCATGGCGTTCATGCTCTCACCACGGTTGACGGCCCATCAGAAGCCGCAGGCACAGCAGATCCTCCTTCGAACATCGTTTCGACCATCACCAGGTTTTGCTGTTTCTGATCTTCACCACCCACTCTGGTCGTTATCCACGTTCTATTTCAAAGCCAGACATTTCCCGGCTCTCCAACACTGACCTCCGATAAAAGGAGTGCCTTCCCTCCGGGACTGGCGGGCGCGAGAAAACGAGCCTCGGCCGGTCCACAGTGGCCAAGAAACAGATGAAAGCATTGGGACTAGCACGGAGTCTGGTCAAACATTCCAAACCACATTCCGCATAGTGCGCTTCCTTCCGCCTGGCTCCCCCGCACGCCAACGCGCCCCGTACCTCCGTTCAAACACCCAACCACGCACTGTGATGGATGCTTTCGCAGACCGAAGGCCGCAGGCCGCCGCCAAAGAGGAGGCTGCGACCAAACGAGCCAAACGAACAGACCTGCCTATTCCGAGGCATGGCTCCACGCCAGAAGGATTCTTGTATGAAGGCAAAGAACGCCAGCAAAAAGAGTACGTCAAATCTGCAGAGAGCAACAAGATAAGATACTACAATGAGAACTACCAACAGTTGCAGTTGCTCTTTCCAGATCCCCAACGACGCTAGGATGGAGTTTCGCTGTTACGACGCCCGCGGGTAGCCGAATCAAAGACCGCCATCCCAAAGTCATGCGGAACACTGTCCCTCAGGAACGGCTGGGGCGGCCAAAGAAATACAATCGATTGTCAAAGCAAGACAGCAAAACAGGAGAACCAATGAGGATTGAGGCAGCTCCAAAGCAATCTCGTCTTCTCCGTGCAGGGAGTTTGGGAGAAGGAACTGGGGAAATGCGCACAAACTAGACCAAAAGAGCAAGGGCTGGCCCAAAGCTGGACGTCGCCCCCGGCACGAAGTTGCTAGATGGAACTGTCCTATTTATGCGGAGGAAGACAGGTCCAACCAAAAGAAAGTAGCCGCTTCCCTGTTTCTGATTCCTTTCATGTCCTTCGTATTTTCTTCGCGCTTTGTATATTTTCTTCTCTCCTTGATTTGCATGTTTTTTTCTTGATCACATCATTACCTCATTATACCAGCCAAGACTTGCATTAAGGCGTTGTTTTCTATTGTGTTATCCTCTTTCTCCTTTTCCACCAGCAAAGCCTCACCGAGCTTCTCTACACACTGATACAATGCCGTTCGAGTCCCCATTCAAGCCGCTCACGATCCCAGAGGTCGACCTCTGGTCGCTGCTCTTTGAGCGCAAGTCGAAACCATTTTCGGACAGCAAGGGTACAACAGCTTGCTATCTCTCTCTCTCTCTATCTTTAGTTCCCTGATTAACAACACGCGCAGAGATCTTTACCGACAGTGAGACTGGCCGCAGCTACACCTTTGGCGATCTGCGCAGTACGTCCCTCGAGTTCGGCAAGGGCCTGCAGTCGCTATGGAACTGGCAGCGCGGTGACGTCCTGGCCTTTTACACGCCCAACAGCATCGACACGCCGCCAGCGATGCTCGGCCTGCTCTGGGCCGGTGGCATCTGCTCGCCCGCCAACCCCCTGTACACCGAGCACGAACTGACCTTCCAGCTGCGCGATTCTGGTGCCAAGGCCGTTATTACCCAGCTGCCTTTCCTGGAGACGACGCGCCGTGCTGCCAAAGCTGTCGGCATTCCCGAAGATCGCATTATTTTGCTGGGCGACGAGCACGACCCTTCGGGCCGTTTCCGCCATTTCAGCACCATCCGTACCTCGGCATTCAAAGGCAAGTCGACGGCCGTGTCCATCGATGTGCACAAAGACCTGTCATTCCTAGTGTACAGCTCCGGCACCACGGGCCTGCCCAAGGGCGTGTGCCTGACGCACTATAACGTTGTGGCGAACGTGCTCCAGATGTCGTCAATGGACAGCCTTTACTTCCATCCATTTGGTGGTGTCGACGACAAGGGCGACAAGGGTCTCGGTATCACGCCGTTCTTCCACATTTATGTAGGTCATTTGTCAGAATTCTGTGTTGATTTCTTTTCCCAGAGTTTTATACAGAGTATACAGACCAACTGACCATTATAGGGCCTCACTTGCTGTATCCTTGTCTTCATTTACACGGGCTGGGAGCTGATCAGCATGCCTCGCTTCGACCTGGAGCGCGCATGCCAGCTCATTGAACAGTACAAGATCAGTTTCGCTTATGTTCCGCCCCCCGTCATTCTGGCCTTTTCCAAGGCCCCGGTTGTCAAAAAGTACGATCTGAGCTCGATGCGTATGTTCCACAGTGGTGCCGCGCCATTGACGCCCGAGCTCGCGACTGCTCTGTGGGACCGCCTCAAGATATCTGTGAAGCAGGGCTACGGTCTGTCGGAGACGTCGCCGGTCGCGACGATGCAGCTACCGGATGAGTGGGGCAAGTTTATGGGGTCTGTGGGCCGTCTGCTGCCCAACATGCAGGCCCGGCTTGTCGATCCGGATGAGGGCAAGGACGTTACGGAGCTGGGCAAGCCCGGCGAGCTGTGGCTCAAGGGCCCCAACATCTTCCAGGGCTACCTAAACCTGCCGGACAACACGAAGGCGACGATGTCGCCCGACGGCTACTTCAAGACGGGCGACATTTTCATTATCGACAAGCACGGCAACTTTACCTGCGTCGACCGTCTCAAAGAGCTGATCAAGTACAGTACGTGCTGTCTCCACTTTTACCTGTCAGACTTTCTTATATTGTTTGCCAATCACTAACAACTTGCAACAGAGGGTTTCCAGGTGCCGCCAGCCGAGCTCGAGGGTATTCTGATAGGCCACAAGGACATTGCGGACGCGGGTGTCATTGGTGTGGAGGACAAGGCACAGGCAACGGAGGTGCCGCGAGCGTACGTCGTGATGAAGCCTGGCCTGCCGACGGACGCGGCCAAGGCCAAGGAGATTGTCGACTGGCTGGCGTCGCTGACGGCGCCGCACAAGAAGTTGCGCGGTGGTGTCCACTTTGTCAAGGAGATCCCCAAGTCGGCCAGCGGCAAGATCCTGCGGCGTGTGCTGCGTGACCAGGTGCGCCAGGCCGAGAAGGCGAGCGCGTCGAAGCTGTAAGTGGGGACAAAAGGCAGGAGGCAAAATAAATCTGTGCGATAGACAGACTGTGATATTCTCTTTGAGTTCTCGTTATATGTAATGTGTATATCAGTACAAAAATGCCTGTTGAATGTGCGTTTCCATTACTGCACTCAAGCCACCAATTCCGCCCTTTCAATGCGCCGTCCTATCCATAATGTGTGATATGCGATGTGTCTTTATATTGTTATCTGTACCGTTGAGAAGTCTTCTACACCAACTTTTCCACCTCCTCCATCAGCCTCTCAATGCTAAACTGCGGGTCGCCTGCGGCAAACCACTGCAGCAACAGACGGCGAGCGCGCGCACCCTCGTCAAGCGAGCTGTTCTGCTTCTCCGCGCCCGGCGTACCAGGGATTGCCCATGCGCCGTAGAAACGCTGCAGGCACATGACCAAAAACTGTGCGTGGTCTGCCGTCACACCGCGGCCGTCCGACACTTGCCCCTGCATCAGCACCACGCCGCAGTCGGCTGCGAGATCCGTGTAGTGCGTTACTGTCGTGTGCGGCTGCGCAAACTCGCCACGCACTTTGTACTCGGCCAGCTGCGTGAAGAGCACTGTGCTCGATGGCGTCGCTGCCGACACCTGCTCGCCCTGCGTATCAAATGTCCACTGCAAGAAGTGGATCTCGGCGCCCTGCTCCGGGTGCGGCACGGGAAGCACAAATTGTGGGCGCGCGCGAGCAGCGGCCTCCATGGTGGCATAGGTCTGGGCGGGAATGGCGGCGCAGAGCGAAAGCGGGTCATTGGCGAAGCGGAGACGCCAAATAGCCGAGAGTTCTTCGATGGGCAGAGTGCGAACCTTGTCGAGATCAAGCAGCGACGCGAGAGGACGGACGCCGCGGGGAGTTGACGACGAAGCGGCAGCAGCGGCCGCAGCGGCCGGAGAAGCAGAAGAAGCAGAGGAAGCAGAAGAAGCAGAGGAAGCTGATGAGGCTGATAAAGTTGACGAAGTGGTCGCAGTCTCAGACGTCTCGGATCCGGGTGTCGACGGCCGTGATGATTCTGCCGAAGAAGGCTGGGAGGTGCTTGCGCTGTCTGCGACCACGGTTGGCTGTCCGACCGCCACAGTCGCTCCCTTTGGCAAGACAGCATCGCGCCGCTTCAATTCCTGGATCTTGTCCGTGTAGGCCTCGCGCAGCTGGTCAATGTCGGCCACGCCCTCCTTCTGCGCCTTGCTCTCGAGCCGGCTGCGGTACCGCTCAATTACGTCATGGGCGGCCGATGCTGAGGGTCGTAATGGGGGGGATGATTTCGAGGAATTCTGAAATGCCGTTGTATCGGGAGAAGAAGAGGAGGAGGAGGAGGAATTGGTCGAATACAAACGGAAAGCGGCCGTCCGTTGGCTGGAGAAAATCGAAGAATAAGTAGAGGAAGAGGAAGAGGAGGCGGCGCGGCAGGCGGTGCGGTCGCAGACAAAAGAGGACCGCAGAGGGCGCATTGAAGCGCTCTGCAGTCGGCTGGCCGAAGAAATGGCTGTTCTTGCTGTTCTGGAAGCCATGGTTGTGTTGAGATGCGGGGATGACAAGACGTGTGTGAGAAAGTGGGAAAGGAAAGTCGAGCTGTTTCTCTCCAAGGCGAGGTTTCTCAATCGGGTAGCTTCCAATTTTTTTAATGCTCAACAACCGAACTGAGCCTTGACGTCACGTGCAGCACTTTTTGATGGACGGCCATCATTCACAACAAATCGCATCAACAGCCGTTTTGAATTCTTTAAAAAAAAATCTACCCATTTCGAAATCATCACGAAAAATTATCTACCCTATTGAATCAAGCGACTAATAAATTGGCATTTTGAAAGTGCCAGGCCTCCAGGCGCAATGTCCTCCAAATAACATTCTTGTAAATTAGGCGTCCCGAACAACATCGCCGAACAATCAAAACACTCAAAGTCTCAAACCAAAGCTTAGAAAAAGAAGAAGAAAAAGAAAAGGTACGCAAAGTTCCCACAAAGTATTGTAAAAATATTTAAGTTAAAGAAGACTGCACAGTATTGTCTTGACATTAGTATTGCCACAATTGTACGAAGAGAATGCGAGGCTACCCGGGAAAGTGATTGACATACATTCAAACCATCAAGTTGTCAAGTTGACTTGGCCGGTATCGTGTGAGAGAGCAGCACATTTGCAAGGTGCTTTTCTTTAGTCCTGGAGCCTGATGACTTGCTTTTCGATTGAGTCTTTGACATAAAAGCGCACGGTGGTGGCCTTCTTCATTTGGCCGAGACAATGATTCTGAGCGAGAGCCTGTCCTCGATCGTCGGATTCCAGTGCAGTTCCATGAGATAGGCACGTGTGGCAACAGTCAATTTCAGACCGATGGCACCGTAGAGTAGTGAAAGGAACATGACACGGATGGACGAGTCTCTTCAAAAGCGGTCGATGACAGACTGGCAGACGGGCGCTCCTTCTGAGGCACTTTGCCGTTGAAGCGCACACAAGTCCAGTCACATCCTCGTGTTGCCTCGTCAATCTTGACTAGTGCTAGAGTGCAGATATCGCTATAATTGGCACTCTCAGCGCTTGGTAGCTTAACAGGATACAGCTGGGCTCGGCGGTGGTGGCACTTTGGCAGTGTAATCGCGGTTTCTGGCCTGCGCAACGTCAAATATGTGAACAATAGTTTGAGGCGATTTGCTGCGCTCTCATTCTCGCCTGTCTTCCACACGTTATGCGCGCCTACAGCTCTACCACATTTCTTCCAACCTTTTCTACGCAGGCCACGAGCTGCTCAAGCCTGTCAACAGACTCCCTGACGAGCTTGCTACCTTCTACCAACATATCCATTTCTTGCGTTCAGTGGCACATGATGCTGAGGGGAGGGAAAGACGTATGTGCCTGGACCAGAATTGTACCCCTGAGAAAGTCAACAAGGTCAAATGCTGTGCTATCACCTTTAATACTTGGAGATTTTGCGGAGAGCATTTTGTGGTATAAATACATCGTAAATAGTGGGGCAAAGGCGTTTTTGGCCTCTTTCAAAGGCAAGGCAGAGCTCAATCGGAGTTCGGAATTTGTGCCCCGAATTTTGGGCCTAATACTGAGTAAGAGGAGAATCTCCACGACGAAAAAAAAAATTTAAAAAAAAAAGTTGCAAGGCAAGTACGGCCTTACGATTGCCCCGGGGGCCTGTTAAACCTGCCAGATCGGGGCTAGGATGGAGGGGTGTACCACTTTATGTGCGGGACGAGCCCTCGAGAAGGGGCGACCCCGGGTTTTTGACACGCGAATTCCGCTCGTGTGGACATGAGAAAATAGGAAGGCCAGAATTGGGTTTATGTCGTCCAGAACAATGGAGAAGGCGTCCTGTACGGAGTACTCTGAGGGGCAAAAAAGGTCCTCTTTTCCTCTCGCTTGCCCACAAATCCATGTAAATTTGATGAGAAATAAAAGGAATATGAAAGGCATGCCTCCACTGTCCTTGAAGATGGAAAGAAAAGTGTAAGAGAAAAAAAATTGATCAATCGTCTACCTAGCCCTCGTTGCTTACATTACAATTCGTCCCCGTTGCCTCTGTGTGTGTGTGTGTGTGTGTGTCTGGAGCGTCTAGATCTAAGGTGCTCCTCTCTAGATTTCCTTCTATTTCCATATTTCCTCCGTTTATCACTCTGGGAATTCTATTCTCTAAAGGATTTCGTAATCGGCCGTTGTCTATCGGCCTTGCAAATGTCGAAGCGGTTCGTAAATGGTATGCTGAGGAAGGATTGGGGTAGTTGGGGTTTTGAGGGTTTGAAGTTTGGAGTTTGGGGTTTGGGGTCGCATCGTAGATTTCTAAAAATAAATGGAACGCAACAAAATCAAAGAGTCGTCTTTTCAGAGACAAGCAATTTACTCGTCCAGGTTCTTGAAGACAAAGGTATCGGTCTTCTCAGGGAAGGGCACGCCCAGCTCGAAGAGCTTGACAATGACGGCAGAGAAGTCCTTGAAGAACAGGTCGTTGTCGGCAGCGTACTTCTCAACGGTCTGCTTAAAGGCCTTGTCCTGGACGAAAGCCATGTCGGCGGGCAGCATCATGAGGGTCTTGGTCTCCTTGTCCTCGTACTGCTTGGGGCCGTCCCACTTGCGCCACTGCCACTTGCTGCCCAGCAGAAGCTTGTAGTAGTCGTTAGTCATGACGGTAGGCGAGAAGGTCCACGGGCCGTCAAAGCCGGAGTTGGCGGTGTGGCAGCGGCCCAGGGCGTGGGCACCAGCCAGAGCGACAATCTCCTGGTCGTTGAAACCCATGCGGTAGAAGATGTTGCGGACGTGGTCAGCACCCTGAGCAGCGTCGGGCAGACGGCCGTCAGGCGTGCACGAGTTGAAGTCGCGGTCGGCACGGCCAGCACGGTAGGGGATCTTGGGGCCCATCATCTCCTGAATGGAGCAGACACCGCCCAGAATCCACAGGTCAGAGTACGAGATCCAGGGGAACTTGGCCTTGACGGGTTCGAGGAAGTTGCGGGCGTTGATCAGACCAGCGTTGGCGCCGTGGTTGCTCTCCGGAGCGAAGCGCATGGTGGCACCGTTGCTGCCACCAGTGCCCGACTCCTTGTCGTAGGTGCCCGAAGCGTGCCAAGCGAGACGAACCAGGACGGGGCCGTAGCTGCCGTCGTCGTACTCATCGTGCTCCTGCAGGCGCTTGGCGATCTCGTTGTAGACGGCCTGGTAGTCCTTGAACTCGGGCTGGAAGGCCTTGGGAGCAGCAGCAGCGCCGCCGTTCTGGGTCAGGTAGTAAGCGGCAGCACCGACACCGACAGCGCCGACACCGACCCACAACAGGGTCGACGAGCCGCCGGACTTTGGGGCCTCAGAAGAGTAGTAGCGACGGCCAGCGCCGGCAGAGCCCTGGCGGAAAGCAGCGCGCGCCGAGGCGTTGACGCCGGACGAGGAGTTGGTGAAACCGCGACGGGTAGGCGCGGCCGCGCGGGTGGCGGCGCGGAACAGCTGACGGGAAGCAGACGAGGCCATCGTGACGGTAGAGTCGAGAAAGCGGAAGAGAGGAGAGTGTTGCTCTATGGAAAGAAGAGTGTGTGAGCTTTTGATTATGGAAACAGAAAAAGTAAAAAAGGAAATGTCACGGATTGCAAGGGGGAAACGGCGCTGATAAGGAAAGATAGCCGGCTAAGGCGTGGGGAGCACAGGCGCAAACGCAACAGAGCAATGATTACATACCTTGATGAATCTTTGGATGCGTCAAAAAGGGAGGAAAGAGGAAGAAAAAAGAGTGACGACACAAAACAAAAAGAAATATGGTTTGGGGGGGAGGAAAAAAGCAGAAAGAAAAGAGGAAAGAGCAAAGGGGGGAAGCGGTCTAACTGTGGAAGCTATGTACACAGCGCAAGGTATAAGTGAGGAAGGAGCGAACGAGCAGTGGAGGCAGAGCACCCGTAGAAGATTATGGAAGAACTCCTCAGCAAGCAAACGTAGCCGACGGTTGCCATAGATAGGGCAGGCAGCGCATACTCATTCAGGAAATACAGGAGCTCACAGGCACAGCGGTGGCCCAGACACTTTCTCGTGAATGGCCTGTTGCAGTAAAGTCAAATCCCGGCAGCCGTGTGGGCCAATAGGAAGCTGGCAGTTTCGAGCTTACCTGGCGTGCTCTTTCCTTTTCCTTCCTTATGAGACGGTTTATCTTGAGGGCGCAAGATTTCCCGGGCCAACAAGGAAGGCGCCACGGGGGGAGAGTGGGAGAGTGGGAGAGTGGAAGAGAGAAGAAACGCCAGCAAGAAGAAAGTGGGACAGGTTTGGAAGGCGCTGGCGGGTACATGTACAAGCTGGCGTGCGCGCGATAGTGGCTCGAGCGGGTTGAGTAAAAAAGACCCAAAGAGGCCAAAAAAGAGTCACACAAAGAGGGAAAGAGAGACGCAGAAAGAGGGTCCGCAGAGGCGGGCCAAGATGCCGGGATAGGCCCGGAGCAGAATACTGTGTAGTGCTGGCCTGATCCACATTGCATCAAGGTGGGAAAAGTGGCAGGAGGCAGGATGCTTACGAGATAGGCAAACGCGAAGCGCATGATGGTCGGCAGGCGCTGGCGGGAGTTACTCTTTCCTATCCAGATTCAAACACAGCTTCGGGAGCCGGCTCTTGCCTCTTCGGCGCCTAATTGGAACCGCCAGCTCTTGCCGTTAAGACTCAGATCTACGACCTACATAGAGAAAGACGGCTCTCTCCTCCTTATTTCATTTTACTTATTAAAAGGACAGCGTTTCTTCGAATTAACATTTTACTCGCAATCCTTGTTTAACGCCAGTTGCAATCAGGGCTCTGGAAATCTGTTCCACGGCTCATTGCCGTCCTCCGTAGGCCGGCCAGCGGAGAGGAAGCAGGTTGCCGGCAATTAGCGCAAAACACTTCAAGAGAAAATGGGGGTTCAGTGGACCAAGGGGGAAAAGAGCTGAAAAGGCCAGGGTCCAGCCTATTTCTCAGTGACGGGCAGGCAGAGGCGACATGCGCTGGCCATTCATTATCTGAGAGCCATCTCGGAGACCGCCCGCGGTGTGCGTCGTACACATGCACGGGTTGGCTTGGCCTTATCTGTATTTCCGAGCTACTCTGTAGACGTGTGCCCCTCCAAAAGTGAGACGTAACAAGAATCATAAGGAATTGATAAAAAAGGGGAAAAAAGAAAAAAAATAGTGACCAAGAAAAGTTTTTAGGTGGCGCGATTGCGACTCAGAGTAGCGCAAAATTCCCGTGCATTTGACAGGCCAATCATAGCGCGTCGTCTTAATTGGGCCCGTTTTTATCTTCCGTGGCAAATTCGCGAACTCATGTGCTTTCGGGTCAGACAGAAAAGTAAGGGGTCGACGAGAATTGGAGAAAAGGGCAATTCAATAGGGGTGTCAAAATATGCCGTCTCGGTGCTTTCCGAGTTGCATTACTGACTATGCGGCGCTTTACGAGTATATAGGCGGATGGATAAGCAGCACGTGGTTGGGACGTAGCCGGAGGTAAGCGATGAGCAAAAAGAGGAGGAAGGAGCGACGGGTACACTTGACAATGACTGTCATGAAGAGACAAAAGGCCTTCGTCTGGCTGAAAACATGAGTGTTTTTCTCCTTATAATTTGACATCAACATGTGCCGTACCAGGGCACGGAAAATGAGCTGGGCGGCGCACTGCTGCCTGGGGGAATAGGAAGGCAAAGAACAGGATAAAGCGACAGGTCGGCCGAGCTCTTCTATCCAAAGACCTCCGAAATGCGGACACTTCCAAGGAGAAGAAGCTGCCCGGATAGGCGAGAGAGCCGGTCAAGTAGCCGACGAGTGAGTCGTCGCCAGGCAGTAATGGCGAAATATGGCTCTCACTGTGCTCATTTTCTCTCTGGTCATTAGGCGAGGTGTCAGTCGAACGATCGTTTTGTTAGGGAATTTTCTCGGGAAGGTGCGCAATTCAAATATTGGCAGCAACGAACGGGACGGTGTAGTTTAGCCCAGCCCTATCTAGCATTGCTCTTGTCAACAGTGATTGTCTGTACATTCTTCTGAGTGCATCAATTAAATGCTTTCCCTATCTGACAAACCTAATAAGATAAGTTGTTTTACTTTTTATGAGAGTAAAATTAATAAATAAAAATATACTTTTATATACTTTTATGTTTATGGAACAACGACTCTTCTATAGTTAAAGAGCCCTAAAAAAAGATCAACAATACCGAATAGAATTAGATGGAAGCTTGGATTTAAAACAAAAACGGCACTGGAATGACGTCTAGAGAAAAAGTTTAAAAAAAAATCCGAAGACCATTTCGAATTACACCTATGATCCTCCCTCGGGTGGGCTCGAACCACCAACCTTTAGATAGACTATCATTAGGAGATAACAGTCTAACGCGCTATCCAATTGCGCCACGAGGGAATGCATTTTTTGTGCCGGTTATAGCGTTTACCTCATAATTAGGGCTCTTAAAGGAGAAGCGCCTCTGATACATAAATTCCGCAGTGGACGAGGGTACTGAGCGTTTTGGCGACTCAAGATAATCATGAAAAACGGCATAAATTAAACCAAAAGTAAATGATCAGGAAATCAAGAAAGCACTCCAGTAGCGCAGGTTTACGTAGAGAATCTGGGAAAGGAGCTTAAACGACAACAAAGAGTGTGGCGTCAGATCGTATGCAGGCCACGATCGCGCATAGCAAATTGTACCAAGTCAAGTCTGGGAGTATTTTATCTAGTTATCCAAGCCGAAATCAAGTATGCTTTTTTTATATATGCAAAAGAAAAGAGAAGTACAACTTCATCCTCATCACCCTTACCCTAAATATTCATCGGGCGGTGCTTCTTCTATACCTTCAAGGGACAATATATACTGGGGATGGTATAAACAGAAAATGAAAATATACAAGAGAAAACACAATGCATCAAAACACTCTTCAACCACCTCCAGCAACTTGCATATGCCCATATCTGTACAGTCCTAATTGTACAGATCTTCGTCGTCACTGACCCGCTGGTCCTGGAAAGAACCTGCGGCAGCCTTGCCCTTGCCCTTGATGCTTCCCTTGCTACTGGTTGGCCGGCCATTGAGAATAACACTACCCGTATCATCGTCGCTGTCGTTGTTGTTGTTGTCGCCCTCCTCCTCCTCCTCAACATCACTGAACCGGAGGGAAGATGCCTTGCCCTTGCCCTTACCTTTACGCGCATGTTTGGCCGAGTGAGAGGCAGAGGCTGAGCCGGAGCTAGAGCCGGCTGCAGGCGCTGGGAGAGGGAAGCCTGCTGGTGGCTGAGCCGAAGACTGCTGCTGCTGCTGCAGCTCCTTTTCCTTCTTCTCCTCCTTCTTCTTGCCCTCAAAGGTAGCACGCACCCGCTCGTAGTGAGCGAGTTCGCCGGCGCTGATACTGGGCACCAGCTCGCGGTTGGCTTCCAAAAAGTCTTCTTCTGTCACGAGTACAGCCACGTCCTCGGGTGTTGCGTAGTGGTCAAAGTAGTAGGCTGTCGACATGGGCTTCTTGCCGCTGCTCGTCATCGCGGCAATCTTGGCGTCGACCGCCGAGGCTTGGCGTGTCACGGCCTTGAGCATGGCGTCACTGCACAGCGCGTAGAAATCGGCACCTGTGTAGGTGAATGGCAGCTTCTGGGCAATCGACCGCAGCGACACGGAGGGGTGGAGGGTGAATCTGTAGAAGAGGTAAGTTAGTGGTCATGTTCTAAAGAAAGTGTGGTGTAAAGGGAAATTAATGGTCGGCTCACTTTCTGGTCAGGGCCTCGAGGATGGTCAGTTGCTTGTCGTGGGTGTCTGATACACCCAGGTATAGCATCGTATCGAAGCGACCTGGACGCAGCAAGGCCTGGTCGAGCAGATCCGGTCTGTTGGTGGCACCAATGACGAACACGCCACCCGAGCCAGCACCGGAACCTTCATCGTCGTCGTCACCGCCTCCCGACATGCCATCAAGCTCAGCCAGCAGCTGCGACACAATACGGTCCATGACACCACCACTGTCGCCTTGGTTGCCACGCTTGGGCGCCACAGAGTCCAACTCGTCAAAGAAGACTACACAGGGCCGGGCATCGCGGGCACGTTGGAACACGCGGCGCACGTTGGCTTCGGATTCACCAATGTACATGTTGAGCAGCTCGGGACCCTTGACACTGAAGAAGTTAAGGCTGTACTCGGTGGCAATGGCCTTGGCCAACAGAGTTTTGCCCGTACCGGGAGGACCGTAGAACAGAATACCCGAGCGCTTCTTCATGCCCTTGGCAAACAGCTCGGGGCGCTCAAGCGGTAGCTGGATCGTCTCCATGACGACATCTTTGACATTGTCGAGACCACCGACGTCGTTCCAAGTGACGTTGGGGATCTTTGGCGCGCCGATGGCGTCGGCAAAGTTCTTGCGCGCAGCATCGACGGCGGCGTCAAAGTCAGCTTTGGTCAGACCGCGAACAGCGGCACCGCCAGCCACCTGCACGTCGCGCAGCGTGAGGACCTTGCTGTTTAGCTGCTGCTCCGGGTCAGGACCAACGTCATCGGTCGATGCGGTTGCTGGCGTTGACTGGTCGACAACAAGCTTCTCTAGACGAGACTGGCGGCACACCAACGCGCGTTCAACGACATCAACGAGGTCACCTGCAACGAGTGCAGCCGTCTTCAGTGCCACACTGCCGAGGTCTACTTCTGGGTCAAGGACGAGGGCGCGGTCGTTGACAATATTGCGCAGAACGTTCTGGCGCTCGGTCTCGTCAGGTGCGTGCATCTCCATCTCGTGTGTGAAGAGACTGCGCACACCATCGGGGATCTTGTCGGCTTCCGTAGTCGTGGCAATCAAGACACGGGCGTCCTCGAGAATCTCCTTCATGGAGGAGACCATGCGGTCGGCCGTCAGGGCCTCCATATGGCGGATAAGCAGGGCACAGCAGTCAGGTCCGCAGCTCATGGCCAGGCCAGCGCGTCCCTTTAGCACACCCTCTGTTTTGGCATCACCACCACCGGCGCTCGCCTCGTTGACAATGTCGTAGGCATCGACGGTGAAAGTGTGAAGACCCATGTCGGAGCAAGCGTTGACCGCCACAGTGGCCTTGCCGATATGGCGCTGTGTCGACACCAGTAGGATGGCAACAGGGGGCATGTTGAGGTGGATGGCGCGCTTGCTAGTGGCAGCGGCCACAAGGTCGCGCAGCTGCCGCCGCAGGGGCGAGACCTGCTTCCGATCCGGTTCGACAACAGCTGGAGCTGTGTGGTCACCGTAGCGGCGAGGCGGCTCGCGAAGGCCGAGGTAGAATGGCCAGTTGCTGTCCTTGGTGCCCGGAATACGCGAGGTGGTGGTACCTGACTGCTCCAGGTGAGCTGTCGAGATGTCAACACAGGCCACCGTGGTGCCCCAGACGCTCTCCTCCTCTTCTCCATCCTCGTTGAGGTAGTGCTGGCGCTGCTGTTGAGGCTGCGGCTGCGGCTGGACGTGGGTCACCTTAAACCAGGCCACCTCGTCGGCCTTGAGGGTCGGCTTGCCACCGGCACTTGCGCTTGCGCTCGAGGCCGGGGCGTTTGAAGATGCCGCTGCTGTGGAAGAGGCACCATTGCTGCCGCTGGCAGTTGCTGATGGCTCCTTGATACCGCCGGTTAACGACAAGATATCCGTGACGGCAGCATTTTCGCTGGACAGGAGCATATCGTTCATGGTGCGGCCGAGCTGCGCGTCGATGGGTATGGCAATGTAGTCACCGGTCTTGACAACACGCAGCTTCTTCTCAAAGTGCCACTTGAGGCCCGCCACGACGGCTGTCTGCACAGACTTTTCGATGGGCACAGGCGTGCGCACTTGCTGGATGATGACTTTTTGCGCAAAAGGAGGCTGGGCAGCAGCACCCATCTTGGTGGATGAACGGCCGTGGGCGCCGTGCCGGGCGAGAGACGACGAGGGCGGATGCTGAGCGCCACGTAGCGGCGACAGGCGCAAATAGGGGGTGCTCTGCATGTTGGCGAGAAGGATAGGCGACAGGTAAGCGATAGGGCTCGTGGGGCGCTGGATCTGGGACTCGAAGAAGGACAGGCGACGGCCACCAGCCTCATGCTTGGCACTGGGGATGCGCGTCACAGGGCGCTGCGAGTAGCCTTCAGGCAGGCCAAAGACGCGCACAGGGCGCCAGTCCGGCTCATCGCCCACAGGCTCGCCAAAGCTGCCCAGTGCAAATCGGCCAAAACCGTTGACGGGCGGCTCCTCGGCTTCTTCAAGGCGCACCCAGTCGCCCGAAAAACAGCCAATTCGCGATAGATTGTTCACATCAACGTACACACGGGCCTCGTCGTCGTCATCGGCACCAGGCTTCGGGTGCAGAATCTCGGGCGGGATAGGCGCAGTCAAGCCCTGGGCTTTAAACAAGCGGCCACGGGGACGGTCAGGGCGAGCTGTTGTGGCTGTGAAGCTAGAGAAGACTGAGCCGGGAGTGGCAATGCCGTTTGTTCTCCGTCCGCGACCAATCGTCATGGGCGAGCCTGGGGCGAGAGTAGACACGCCGCTGGCAAGTGTAGCTGGCAAGGTGGGCGCTTGTAGCGAGATCATCTCGTCCATAGAGTCATCGGAAATCTCGCCACCGTCGTCGTCTTCGAGGTCGTCATCGTGGTCAACGGGGGACATGTCGGCTTCGGACTCTGTAACTTCGGAATCTTCCGTAGGAGCGTCGGTCTCGGTCTCTGTTCGTGTGCGCTCCTCGGCGGCCGAGAAAAACTGGTCGTTAGCCGTGTCGTCGCCCTCGTCCTCAGACACACCATTGAGCTTGCGGCGAACTGGGATAGGCGCCAGGTCGACACCGCGGTTGCGGCCGCTCTTCGAGTGCAGGCGACCACGCGACACAATGATACGTGTGCTTGGAGACAGCACTCCCTGAGCGACGGGCTCGCAGAAAGTGACCCTGCCAGGGTTTGGCGGCACATGAGTGATCGGGTGAGGCGGGAGCGGCAGCGGGAACAGGTCGCCTGAGTGAACCACCTGCAGAGTGCCAAGTGCAACACGAAGAGCGGCCGTCAGACGGTCCTCCCCAGACACTTGCTCGCCGTTGACGCCCTTGATCTTGTTCTTGTTGGCCTGCAGAGCAGAAGCAGCCGGGTGCTCGCGAAAGAAGGTGCCTTCGCCAGCCTCGAGCCGTTTGCCGAGGTCGCCCTCCAGGCTCACAAAGACGGTATCCAGAGACACAGCCTCGACATCAAGCAGCAAGATCTCAATACCGCGGCGGCTGTGGCCAGAGAACTTGGAGGGCGCAACCTGTTGCAGGATGGCAGCGAAGTTCTGCAGAGCCAAAGAAGAAGGCGAAAATTGCACGGTAGAGGGAGCGAGAGCCGAGGATTTGGCCACGGGCACAATGGTCCAGTCGGTGGACTCGGGGGAAGCGCTGGGGGCCCAAGGGGCCATCGCTACATGGTAAACGTCGGGCTCGGCGATGGAGGAGGCGGCGGCAGTCGAAGTGGGCGTTGCACGGGCAAGAGCTGCACCGAAACCATTGGCACCTAAAGAAGAAGAAAAGAGACTATTAGGAATTGAAGTTGGAGGGTGACTCAGGAACGTGAGATCTTGTGGCCTACCATCTTTCTGTTGCTGCTCCTGCTGGTAGAGATGCGGGAAGAGGTCGGCAAAGAGGTCCTCAGACAGGATGCCGACATCGCCCCGGACGTGGTCATCAAGGACAAGACGTGCGTTGACGGGCGGCTTGTCGAGCCGCCGACGCCGCCGACGACGGCGTTTGACGGGCCGCGAGGCCACGTACTGTGGCGGAGGAGCCATTGCAGCCATGGAGAGGCGATGGAGAGAGTGAAGGTATAAAAAGTTGTTGATTATGTTTCTTGTTGATTCTTTTCAGTTCGGTATGATTCTCAGGCCGAGCCAATCGGTTTATGCTGTGTCGGCCCCGCTGTGCAACGCGTGCATCACTGTTCGGGCCGGTCGTCAGGTAAAAGCGTCAATGGCTCACAGGCTCGCAAGCAAACGCGAATGGCAGGCTCAATGCAATGTGCCGGCCACGTCGTGATGCGATGTGATGCGAGATGGAGGATGCTGATCGAGGGAAAGTGCAAAGGCTCGCGAAATGGCGTTGGAACAAGACCGAACTAGCGCCTGCAGAACCTCTCCTCGGTCGTTGTTTCCCCTTGTGCCCTGTGCTCCTGCCCCAGAGCTTTCTTTCCATAGCGGAGCTTGTTAGCGGCTCTCTTCATTTGGCCTCGGTTCGTCGCGCCTGCCCTCTGGGGTATTGCAGTACGGATTTGGGGATGCGTTGTGGTCACGTGGCTGCATTGTGGAAGTGTGTAGCACAGATGGGACTGGAGACGAGCCGACCAATCATAAACATACTGCTGTCCACTGATTGGGGCAGATCACATGTGAGCCAGCGAGAATGCGGCAAAAAGGGCTCCCCCAAATTGGATTCGACACAGCGCTCCACAGCGCTCCACAGGAATATCCAGCGGCCGTTTCGATTATTGGCCCAGCATTCCAGGCCGCTCCATTGCTGCTTCCTCGCGGTGCCGGACTCGATTGACCGCTATGACGCAACGCCAGTCGTTCCTGCCATCGCTGCCCTGGCTGTGCGTGGCAAGAGCAGCCACCTCGCTTAGGAGTTGGCGTGCCTTCCTTTGGCAGTAGCCGTCAACGTCGACCAAGTTTGAGCACATCCAACCACTCGTTTCGTCTGGTTCTTCCACCAAGAAAACAACGGCGTTCCATGATTCCGCATATTAACAGCCCGTCTCTGATTGTCATCGACAAGCTTTGCTGTCAAGGGGACTGTATTAGTTGGCGTGTGGCGGGATCGACGCTATTGAATCTGGAAGCCGACGTCTGTTTTCTTTTTTTATCTTTTGACCTTTTTTTTTTAAAAAAAAAAAACCTCTATCTCTGCTTCCCTATCTCCACGGCCTCATTTATCCAGACCCTGTTCCTGCATTCTCACTTCTTGTCTTTCTCTCTTGCAATTTTGGATACTCAAAACTTGTACACAATCGCGACTTTTGTCTATTAGATATCGGTATATATCATCGACTCACTGTCAACAACTCTCGCCCTCGCCACCACCACCCTCGATAGCGATCTGATGTAACACCCTTTATGCCCCTTTATACTGAGAAAATTGTGTGCTTCGCAATCGACAACATACACCAATCAAAATCCTTCTGATCCGGTCGAACTTTCGCCATGGCATCTGAAAAGCCACGACCAGACAGCAACCCGCCTGCTCAACAACGACACTATGGCCCCGACAGCAATGATACGTACGGCGCCCACAGCCCGCTCCTTTCCGACGAAACACTTGCACAAACGGCCGTCGAATTTGTGAAGCAGTCCGAAAAGCTTTCATTACAAAAACCCGAAGATGGGCCCCCAGACCAGCCGCGCGATATGGCCGCCGAGGCCCGCTTCGTTACACCGCAAGATCCAGTCATTGTGACAACCGCTGGCAACCGTCTCCCACCCGTACCGCTCTCCGAAGCACACAAGCTCAACATATTAAAAGATGAGTTGCAGGGCGGCGCACAAGTCCTAGACGAAAAGGCGGCATATGACACAGCAAAGACGGTCGAAGCAAGCTCACTAAGACGATCACTGGATGAACCGGGACCGTCATTGTCGTCCGAAAAGCTACTTGATATTGGCAAGCAAGAGCAACAGAAAAAGGCCAAGAAGGCCAAGAGGCACGGGCCCCCCATGCAGAAGTCGGCAGAAGGGACTTTGCAACGCGCAATGCCGCCATCTCACACCAACCCTCTTTTCCCACCGCTGCCATTGTATGGCCCGCCTTCAATATTGCGCAACTTGCAGAGCGCCACTTTCCGTGTGTCATCATTCTGCCTGAGCCTGTCGTTCCTGGGAGTCATCGTTCTTGGATCACTGTTTACGAGCATACCAGGAGCCTTTCGGCGAATGGCCTGCCACCTGACGTTTCGCGACCCGGATGCACAACGGCCACTCTATGCCGAAGAGAAACGCCGCAAACAACTACGTCGGGATATGGACCGTAACTGGCGGCGGCAGCGGCGCGACAGCAATGAAGACCCAGCCGGAGCTGGTGTTGGTGACATCACATACACACCCACGGCCGGAGGACCCGATCCCCTTGTGCCGGATGTGGCTCACTACGCTCGTCGCGTTGGTCTTGACGTTGAGGCTTTTGAGGTGCAGACCGAAGATGGCTTCATCATTGACCTGTGGCACATTATTGACCCGAATGAAGACACGCCACGGCCGGCCGAGGCACGCAAGAACCGCGGCCCGAGTCTACTCTTCGATGAGACGACGGCAGAGGAGCGTACCGCAACCGAACGGGAGATGCTGAATGAATCGCGGGCCAAGAAGCCCAAATTCCCCGTCCTACTGGTGCACGGTCTGCTTCAAAGTGCCGGTGCCTACTGTGTCAGTGACGATGATTCACTTGCATTCTATCTTTGCAAATCCGGCTACGATGTGTGGCTCGGCAACAATCGTTGCGGCTTCCAACCGCGCCACGCTGTGCTGCACCCTTCAGACCCGCGCATGTGGTGTTGGAACATCCGTCAGATGGGCGTCTTTGATCTTCCCGCTCTTGCATCACGCGTACTGCGCGAAACTCGCTTTGCACGCCTGGGACTCGTGTGCCACTCACAAGGCACGACCGAGGCCCTCGTGGCCTTGGCCAAGGAGCAGCGACCTGCACTTGGCGAGGCCCTGACCGTGTTCTGCGCGCTGGCGCCTGCGGCGTATGCGGGCCGTCTAATTGGCAAGATGTATTTCAAGTTTATGCGCGTCATCTCGCCCGCCATGTTCCGCATCATGTTTGGCATCCACTCGTTTATCCCGCTCATGATGCAGGTGCATCCAAAACTACCTGGTACGCTGTACGGCTGGCTGGGCTACCGCGTATTCTCGTTCCTATTTGAATGGAGCGATGCACGCTGGGACCGTGGCCTGCGTAACCGCATGTTCCAGTTTGCACCCGTTTATGTCAGTGCCGAGTCGATGCGGTGGTGGCTCGGCCGCGAGGGCTTTGCACGGCACAAGTGCATCCTGGCGACTAAGGAAGAGTGGCGGCGTGAAGAGGCCGAGGCTGACGCAGAGGCAAAGGAAACGAGTGCGGTCGAGGGCTACGAGGACGAAAACGACGAAAATGAAGACGCTGCAGTCAACCGTCTTCCTGGTTCCACAGCATGGTATGACGAGCGGGTTCCGCCATTTGCACTATGGGTGTGTGGCCGTGACGACCTCGTGGATGGCCGCCGCCTACTGAAGCGCCTTCTGCCAAAGGCCGTTTTTGCGGCCCTCGACCAAGGCAAGGGTAGCCGCAGCACGACCGGTGGGACGTTGCGCAGTGTGCGTGAACCTTATGTTCGTGTCGTGCACGCCAAGGTTATTCCCGAGTACGAACATCTTGATGTCATTTGGGCCATGGATGCTGTGGATGAGGTGTTCAGCGAGGTGCGTGAGGTACTATGGAAGACATGTACCGTGCGGGACTTGTGTCGTGTTCCCCGTGGTTGCGAGAGCGTCGAAGCGTGGGAGGATCCCTCATTGAAGTGGAAGAAAGAGAAGGCTCGCAAGGCTGAGAATGGTGCGAAGGGCGACGCTGGCAAGAGTGCCGCGTGAGAGAAAAGCTGAAAGAGCCCATAGAGTGGAAGTACAATAATGAGTGTCACGACTACAAAGACGATAAAACGAGTACATGAGAGATTATTGCTTTTGTAGGATAATTGATAGATAAGAATATATAAAAGACTCAAGAATCAAGATTCAACAATCAAATCTGAATTTTGTTTCTCCAAGGCGACCAAAAATATCCTAAGAAGAGATATAAAAATTTAAAGTTATGGGGAGAGTCGACAACGTAGATAGTAATTGTTGACAATGGGAAGAAAAGTGAATGGAAATAAGGAACTAGGAAATAGGGAGAAGGAAAATAGTAGTGTCCAATTTGATGTTGAAATCGGGGAGCAGGTTGAAGTGCCCGTATGTGCTTCTTGTATTCCCGCGTTCTGTGTCTCTGCGTTTTCGTGTCAAAGCCTTGGCTCTGCCTTTAAACATGTTGCTTCGACAATTTGCCTCCTCGCCTCCGTGCTCGAGCGTGAATCTAGATCTATGAAAGTTAGGAGGTATACAGGTAGGTTAAATGTAGAGAGCAGTAGAGTCTGTTGACTTACAATGCCTGTTGAGAGCCGTATGTGTATATATGTCGTATACTGTGCTTCTTCCATTCTGTAGGCGGAAAGCACTTTGTACCGACCCAAGTACCCGGGATCATGTTAAAATGTCCCGAAAATACGAAAAATAAGACAGCGTCTGAATTGACAGCCTGTCAAAATAAGAGAGAAAAAAGTTAAAGGATGGCCCGTTCTTCATTCACTGATTCTTACGCCGCTCAAGGTTACTGATTCCGGTCTTGGTCTCCGAGTGCTCAGTCTGGAGCTTGCGCTGCTTGACAAACAGGCTGGCAAGGACCGAAACACTAGCAATGACCGTGTACATCAAAAAGATGCTGTGCATGCTAGCGGAGAAGGCACCCTGCACAGCACGGCGCTGGCCCGGGTCGACAATGTTGCCGACGAGGTCGACGTTGGCGGCAGCCTGGTTTCCGTTAAAGGCAGCGAGGGTGGTGCTGTTGAGGCCGGCGGCCTCGAGGTTGTGCTGCTCGCTGTTCATGCCGTTCTGCAGAACAACACCGCCGAGGACAACCGACAGGGCAGTGGCCACGTTGCGGATGAAGCCCATGGTGGCGGTAGCGGTGGCAGTCTCGGACTGGCGCACAGTGTTCTGGACAGCAAGCATGGGCGATTGGAAGAGAAGGGCAGTGCCAACACCGCCAATAATCTCGATGCCAATAATGGTGCCAATGGGAGTGTCGGGCGTGAAGATGAGGAAGAGACCAGTGCCCAAAGCCATGAGCGAGGTGCCGACCCACATCATCTCGCGGTAGCGACCAGTGTAGTGAATCAGGACGCCTGAGAGAATGTCGACGGCAGCCTCGGCAGCAGTCATGGGTACAAGCATAAGGCCACTGCGGAGGGGCGAGGCCTGCTTGGCGCTCTGGAAGTAGAGAGGCAGGTAGAACTCGCAGCCAATGGCGACCATGTTGTGGCCAAAGGACATGATGCAGATGGCAATGTTGTGCCAGTGGCTGAACATCCCGAGGGGCATGATGGGAAACGTAGCCAGACGAGCCTCTGTGTAGACAAAGGCACCGATCATGGCGGCGCCGACAGCAATGAGGGCAATGACCTTGGGGCTGGTCCAGGGGAAGGTGGCGCCGCCAAAATCGAGGCCGAGCAGGATGAGAATAGTAACGGCCAGGATGGTAATGGTGCCAAGCCAGTCGACGGCACGTAGGCCCTCCCTGAGGGGCGTACGCGGGTTGTGCACATCGAGGAAGAGCACAACGAGAATAAATGAGATGCCGCAGATGGGCAGGTTGATCCAGAAGCACCAGCGCCAGCTGGCGAGCTGGGTCAGGGCGCCACCGAGAAGAGGGCCAGACGAGCCCGCGACGGCCCAGACAATGGCAAGGGCACCAAGATAGAGCGAACGGCGACGCACGCTGAAGAGATCCGAGATGGTGATTGTGACGAGCGGGAAAACACCGCCGCCAGCGACACCCTGGAGGGCACGGGCAGCAATCATCGTGGTCATGTCCTTGCTCAGGGCAGCAATCGTGCTAGCCACGGCGAAGAGCACAATGGCAGCCAGGAGAGCGGGCTTGCGGCCCCAGATGTCGCTGCCGCGAGCCCAAATGGGGCCGGCAGCGGCCGTGGCCAAAAGGTAGGCACCGCCAATCCAGACATATCCGGTGGCGGAGTGAAGCGAGGCAGCAATGGTCGGAATGCACGTGGCAACAATCGTCTGGTCGAGGGCGGCGATGAATAGCGAGAGCTGGGTTGTCTGTTAGTTTTTGAAAGGCCATACGAAACTGTGAAACTGTGAAATTGTCCAAAAAGGGCGAGCGTTGTTGACATACGAAAAGGGAGGCCAGAATGGCATAGAGGCGCCAGCCGGAGCGCTCCTCCTCGCCGGTCGCGATTTCCATGGGGTCAATGACGACCGCAACTGTCGGGGCAGGAACGACCGACGGACCAGAAAGCCCGACAGGCGTGGTCTCGAGGACGGCGGGTTCGTTGGTTGACGGCTCGACCGCCCGCTTGATGGGGACGGTGTCGACCATGGGGCAAGGAAGGAGCGATTGGCGCAGCTTAGCTAACAGAATTTTGAATTGAAAAAGATTTTTTATTTGGAAATATTTGTGATCTTTTGCTCTCTTCTTTTCCTTTCTTCCAACCTCAATTGACAACGGAATATGATCGCATTTTGTATGTTTTTGCATGTTCGTGTCCCCCCTGCCAATCCGAGAGTCAAAAATGAAGAAATCCCCAGACGATACGCCCTTCGCGCCGCTTCCCCATGTTGCATCGCGCCCTTTGAACATGGGCTCTGGCTATTGAGCCCCAGAAAGCACCAAAGATCACCCAAAACCTCAGACGACTGACTACGCATTGCTGCGTTCGAATTATGGCCGAGTAGGGTTGCGCGCGGTAACTCGCGGTGCATCTGGTCAGGCCAGCCTTTTGTTGCATGGTTGAATTGTTGCTCTGGGATTAGGGCCCTGCCATTTTCCTTGTTTCCCTGTAACAGACACTGCAAAGATCCCGTAAATGCCCATTTACGGCGGCTAGCACCGGCCTCTAACCTTGCTCTACAGCGTCTCCGGACTCAAATACAAGAAGAATACCGCCTGAGTCACTTGGCCGGCTGTCTTGGCGGACAAAGTTTCGCGGGCTTGACGCTGCTCACCTTCCTCTTTGGGCAATTAGCTGACAGATTAGTCCGTAAAATCGAGTATGCACGACGTAGACTTCGGGGTAAAGAGGCGGAAGGAGCGATGCAGGGCAGTGTTCGAGAACATCGTGAAACTATGTGGGAAAAGAAAAAAGAAAGAAGAGTTTTCTCGAGGCGCGGCTACGACTCAATTGCATTATGACTCTTGTGGGAAAACGCTGTCACATATGCAGCAGTGCCGTGTTGACTGAGCCTCTCACATTGTGTCAACGAGCATGAGCCACCGGGCATTCAACTCCGATGGTCTGGTCCATTGGCAACTCGGCACGGCCAATGCCGTTCAGCCGTTAGGTACTTTAAGACAAGAAGAAAAAAAGAAATGCTGGCAATGATGGTTCTTTTCAAACGTACGACAAGTCAAGAATCTCCAAGACCGACTGACTTCGGGACGGCCCTTCTTATACTTTGCCCAGAACGAGAGAGCTTCTTATCGCTGCCCTCGGGCGGGGTTTAGCTCGGCGTCGATAAAACAGATAAAGCGATAAAACAGATAAACATACATGCTCGGCGGCATCTAGCCCGCACTTGTATGCTTTTGAACCGCTTTTATCACTCTGTTCGCACTGTTGGGCCTGGTCAAATCGGTGACGTCTGATAACATGACACCCGACATGGGCGATAAGTTGACTCGGCGCCGGAGGTGGCCGATGCCACGACTAAACATACTGCCAATCGACAAATACTATACCCGCTTCTCGTGATAATCGGACTGAGGGTATCTCTGGCATTTTCTGTAGATTCGCAGTCATTTGGCTTCATTTTTAGTCTCATCGAAAGCAACGCAACACAACAAACAAGCCCACACCATCGTAGGCCCCTCCCGCGATATTTGCCCAGCATGTCTCGTTCACTCCGCATCGCCGCAGCCCAGATGGGCTCAACGCACTACGTGGACCCTCGCGAAAAGACCATTGGCCGCATGTTGGCGCTGCTTGACGGCGCCGTGGCCAAGGGTGCTCAGGTTGTCATGTTCCCCGAGACGGCATTTGGCACGTTCTTCCCACGCCACCTCATCTCCGATCCCGTCGAGCTTGACAGTTTCTTTGAGCACGGCGATATTGTCACACAGCCCCAGACCAAGCCATTGTTTGACCGCGTGCGTGAGCACAAGGTGCACATCTGTGTTGGATACGCCGAGAAGACGGACAGCGGCGAAGCGTTCAATGCCTGTGTCTTTTACGACGGCAAGTCCGGCGCCTTGCTCAGCAAGTACCGCAAGATCCACCTCCCCGGCGACGTCGAGCCCTTTGCCGACCCAGATGCCCTCAACCAGCTCGAGAAGCGCTACTTTCGCCCCGGTGATCTTGGCTTCAAAGCATTCCGTGTCCCCGGTCTCGTCGACAGCGCGGAGGCATCTGCACATGGCGACCCAATCTTTGGCATGATGATTTGCAACGACCGGCGCTGGGCGGAATCGTGGCGTGTGCTGGGTCTGCAGGGCGTTGAGGTCGTGCTGTGCGGCTACAATACGCCCGGCTTTGCACCGCACCTATACGGTACCAATGGCACGCCCGCCGCCGACAACTATGCCGCTTCACGCGTCAAGGCGCTGTTCCACCACCACTTGGTGATGCAGGCGTACAGCTACACCAACTCGTGCTTCAGCGTATGTGCTGCCCGCGCGGGTCTTGACGACGGCAAGTATGAGCTGATTGGCGGCAGCTGTATCGTTGGGCCGGACGGCGATATCCTGGCACAGGCCTCAACAGAAGAGGATGAGATTGTCGTTGCGGATATCGACCTCGCCGAGTGCAAAGCCGGCAAGACGCGTACATTCGACTTCCAGCGCCACCGTCGTATCGAGCACTACGGCCTCATCACCCAGCAGACTGGCGTCGTTGAGCCACCACGACTGGGGATTAATGGCGATGCTGTGAGCACAGCAAGTGCAGCAGTGCCGCCTCCGAGAAAGATCCGAATCCTGTTGGTGAACCCCAACAATACCGCTTCAATGACGGCCGAGTGCGTTTCTCTGGCTGCACCGACACTGCCACCCGATGTCGAGCTCACGGGTTTCACAGCACCACGACCAGCACCATCAGCTATTGAGAGCAGCTTTGATAATGTCATGTCCGCCGCGGCTGCTGCGCGTGCCGTTCTCCCCATTGCAGCCACGCACGATGCTGTGCTTGTGGCCTGCTACTCCGACCATGCCCTGATCCGCATGCTGCGTGAAGAGCTCACAGGCCAGCCCGTCGTCGGTATCATGGAGGCATCACTGGCCGTGGCACGTACACTGGGCGGCCGCTTCGGCCTCATCGCCACAAGTGACCGGTCACGCGTTATACACGAAGACACCATCCACAACATGGGCCTTTCAAGCATCTGTGCCGGCGTTGCAAGCTGTAAATTGGGCGTGCTCGACCTGCACGCCGATGACGATGACGCTCAGGAGAGGGTCAACAAGTCCATCTTCACAGCCGCCCAAAGCCTCGTGTCCAGGGGTGCCGAAGTGCTAACACTAGGTTGTGCTGGCATGACGCCGCTCAAACTGGCCGTCGAGGCTGCTGTCGGTCCTGATGTCACAATCATTGACGGTGTCCTTGCAGGTGTGCAGCACCTCTCGGGCATCGTGCGCATGGGAAGCCGCACAGCCAAGATTGGCATGTACAAGAGCTCGTCGGCGACTCGCAAGGCCCGCGGTCAGGACTGGATCTGATGCTCTGATAATGGAGCAGGGGCGTGTGCGTAACTCGTCTTGGTTAGCCATCACCATCATCATATATCATTTATCATTGGACATATTCACAATATACATACCTCAAAGAACAAAACGATTCAGCATGACACATGCCCATCCCAGCGAGATGCAAAGCCCTCTTCCCCTGGTAGTCCCTGCTACTCCCTGCATGTCTTCCACGTGTGTTAACCGGTGTGGTTGGCCGTTGGTTCTACTCGTACCTTGCGTTGGCGAGATGGCTTGAGCTGGGCGAACTTTCACTCGGACTCTTTCTCTCTCTCTCTCTCTCCTTAGATTCTTTTCGTTGTCGTCGCTTTTGAACTCTGGTTCCTGCTGGCCTTGAGATTTTTGTTGTCAGTTTGCCCAATTTTCTTTTGTCTCCTTTTGTCTCTCTGAGACTTCTCAACTCTCTTATTCAACTTGCTCTTCTCTTTGTTGTTTTTGTTCTCTTTGTCCTCCATAATATAGATCCCAGGAACTGTGGTTTGAACAGTTTCGAGCCTTTTTTCTTCTTCCTTTCTTCTTGAATTGGCCTTGCAGATACATTTTCTGCAGTTTTTTTTCCTGATTATTCTTGATTTCTACATCCCTTTAATCACTCTCTCACCCTTTCCACTTTGGGCAACCAGCCGGTTTTTTTTAGTTCTGGCTTTCGAATTCCGGGCCATGGCAGTAAGCATGCTTAGAGGCAATGTCAAGCAGGCAAAAGAAGGCAAATGCATCGCCGGCAAATGTTTTATTGCGTTTCCGTTTGGCCAGTCCCAACTGGGAGAAGGCGAAGGCGAAGGCTCTTTTAGTTCTTTGGATTCGCATTTAGAGCATATTTATAGCGCGTTGGCGATTTTGGTCCACACCTCACCGGCTCAGATGGAAATTAGCTTTCGTTGTTCGTTCAGCTCTTTTCCATTCATTCATTGTACATGTACGTCGTACATATACATAGACTCTTAAATTGGACTTAAGGGATGGAGGGCGACTGAGACACACCAAACCGCGCCGGCGGCGACGCCAGAGCTGTCAAAATAAAGAGACTCGGAGAGAACAAAACACCTCGCTGCACATTTCTGTCTCTTTAGCAGTTGGTTTTGTTGTCTTCGGCTTCGTTGGGAGAGTGTTTGCTCAGGCGTGTCTGTTGCGAAGTTATTTCCTCTCTTGCCTGTCCCAACGGCCGTAGAAGCAGATGCATAGAGATAGCCGTCAGTTAACGGCCTCCCTTGCCAGAGTTAGGGACAAGGTCTGGAACATTGCTGGCCAATTTGGCAACAGAACCGCAGCCATATTGATGTTGCCGTCGCCGATGGCGGGCGGATAATAGGAGCTCGTTTTGCAGCGTGTGAATGCCACGTTCTTCTGTCCACATGGATCGTGGTGTGGGCAGCGCACAAAGCTCCATGGAGTGCCGATGTATCGATTCCCTACTGCCTGTGCAGCACAGGTTGGGCGAAGCAAATTGGCACCGACATTGCTTGTCTAATACTTCGTAAAATGCTGTGTGTTTGTTGTTCTTTGTCCGTCTCCACGAGGGATTAGCGGCGTTCTCCGTGCACATCCGTGTGTTGGCTCCTCGCCCTTCCATCCTCCGGCCAAGCTATGCAAGCCATAATGAAACCATGCACGCTACCGGACACAGGCAAGCGGCCGGCTGAAGTTTCTCTGCTGAAAGTTCCCTGCATAAGACTGAAGGGCAACGTGTGCTGTTCCATTCGCGTAGAGCTTTGTGTCTTCTCTTGCCATGTCATTGTTTAGTAAAAAGACGGTGAGCACGATATTATTTATGAAAAAGATAACATAAAAAAGCTTGCAGTCGTATTGTCTCTTGAGTGATTCATGAGTGTAGATATGGGCTCGTGAGAAAGATCGCCCTCTCGCAAAATCATATCCTGGTTCCCTTCACGTTATTGTGAAATTGCCGGTATGGATCAGCGTAATGGTCGTGTGGGGCTCGCGACGGCGGTGGATTCGAACGGAGAAGAAAACAAAAACGAGCAGAAAAAGAGGGACCGCCAGACGCCAAAAGCCGACTAGAGCTTGGCGGAAGACGATCGGCTAGAGGGATCAGGACGGAACACTAGGAAGAGAGTGCAAAGTACGAAATATGGAAACGGAGGAAGCACATTTGGGAAAGAAGGCGGAGGTAGAAGTAGTCTTTGTTTTGCTTAAGCCAAGGAAAGAGCGCTTCTTCCTGCTGCAACGCGAGCTAGCATTCAGGGAGGGAAAGAGTGCCGCCGCAGGGTGGATATTCTCCGTAATACTCCCTATTACTCTCTTTTTTCATGCAGAAAGGGAAGGAGTGAGACATGTCACATTGCAGAGGGTGGAAAGAAGCAAATAAGAACAAAAAAGAAGGACCGACCAGGCAGGGAAAGAGAGACAAAACGGCTACCCAACATAAAAAGAAGAAGCAAAAGTGATCTTCTGCTCCTTATTTTTACTTGTAATACTAAGTTGATAATGAACCAGCAAAGGGGGGACACTACGGGGGAAAAAGAAAAAGAAAAAAAAAGAAAGAAAAAAAAAAGGAGTGCCAGAAGGGGGCCAAGCAAACGCCACGCCATGCAGGTCACACTGGAGGAATGGCACTTGTCGTGAACGTTATTGCTTCGGGCGAATCGCAGCGCCATCAGAGCCGGGCTGCAGGGCATATGCAGGTCGTGGCTTCCACGCTTGATCCCAATGCCGCCGAGGCAGGACTTTTAAAACAAACAGGAAAGAGCCCGGGTCAGGCCCAGCAAAGACCTAAAGGGGGCGGCCTAGTGAAGAAACTACGCTAAAGAACGAAACAAACCAGACGACCCAGCGGGGAAAGAGCGACTGGAGCAAGCCCACACACACCAAACCGCCCAAAGATCCAAAGAGAGAAAAGACCCAGCAACCAAGCACCAGGCGTGTGGAGCTAGCCTTTGGCCCCCAACAGGCCCAGTCAACCAGAAACAGACGCAGCAAGCGTCAGGGAGAAAGGGAAAGAAAAAAGCGAAAATAAGTATGAATGAAAGAAGTCGAGGAAACGAGTGCTTGCGGGGTGCCAGCATTGTACAGCGCTTCTCACAACGCCAGGCCCACTTTCGGCCTAGCGCAGGCTCGCGCCTCGAGGGCCAGACAGGACAGCTTTGCCAAAGGCCCCTGGCCCCATAGGTCTTGCCCTGCGAGCCGAGAAACAGCGCTTCCGCGCCTGCCCACCAGAAACGGCCGCCGGGCCAATGCATGGTAACATATCTACGGAAGGCAAAAGGCAAAATTTGGCAGTGTGCAAAATGCAAAATGCAAAAGGCAGGAGCGATGGGGCATGCACCATGGTCTGCAACTTCGTTCCTTCTTTTCTTCCTTTCACACCTGCCCTGCTGTCTTATGCCACCTGCACCTGCACCTGCACCTGCCTGCAGCACAAAGCACGTTTACCCCTTCCTTCCTCCCAAACCGCCCAATTAACCCAATTTCCCCCTCAACTCAACCCTCAAAAACCACCAACCCGGTACGACCATTTATCAACAGCAAACACCGCGTGCCGCATCGTCCATCGCCCTAAGCCCACCAACAAACCAACACCACCACCCTCTGAAAGTGAGCACGCCCCCAGCACCCACGCCCGCACACCTTTCGCCTCCGGCGCCCGCTCTTTGCCCATTTCTATTGCCTGTATCCGCACACACTCGTCTGTGCTTTTCTTTTTCTCTCTTTCGCCCTTTCGCCCATATCACGTATCGTCACTTTGATCTGCCTCACCACTGCATCACCACATCGCCAGCTTCCGCCTCTCCTCTCTCTCTCTCGGCCTCTTCTCGTCTCAATGCCGTCCCCGCGAGCCGCGCTTTGAGTGAGCAGCCAACGACCGCCATGGTTGGTGTTCCCGGACGTTCCAAGGCATGCGCGACATGCCGCCGGCGCAAGAAAGGCGTAGGTCTTTTTTTTTCGTTTTGTTTTGTTTTTTGTGACTCTATTTGTTTTGCCTCGTCGTCTCCTTCTCTTTCCCGTTCCCATCGACTGTTGCTTCCCTCAACCACATCGTCGGGTTCTTGTTCCACATGGCGCGACTGTTCCTGGCCGCGGGGCCTTTCGCCGCACATTGGGGGCCGTTCTTTGCATCGTACTATGCTGTGCGCCGGTGGGCTAGGCACATCAAACGAGGCCATTTTGGCGAAAGAAAATCTGGGGTCGACATTAGACGATTCCTTTGGCTGGCGCGGCGCATTATGTTTCCCTTTTGGGTCTATGCCCGGGTTCCTCTTTTTGTTTCCGAATACTGCATCTGCTGTCTGTTTGTTTCGTTCCGTTTCGACCGTGGGACATCGCCAACTTGGGCTCTGCCAATGCGACGGTCGCGCGTCTGTTTGACCAAGCACAGCCCGCCGCCACACACCCAAGCATCGCGGTCTCGCCTGTGGTCTCGTCGAACATCATCACCCTTCGACGCCACATTGTCACCGTTGCTTTGGACGACGTTGTGAGATATGACATCGCGGGTCGATGCGCCTGGTTGGTTGGTGACGGACTCCAGGACCACGGCAGCGGGATGGCTGGGTCATGTCTGGACGAACCCGAGAAACTCGACTGCCCCTACATGGCTGGAACGGTTGCACATGATGGGGCCGGGTAACACAAAGTGGTCGTCTTTTTTTCGTGTTATTTTTCTTCATTGTTTTACCCAGTGCTCGTTCGTTGGCTAATCACATTTTCGTTTGCTTTGGCTTTGGCTTCTGCAGTGCGACTTCCAACGACCATCATGTACCCAATGCCTGCGCGCAGGCCTCGAATGCGGCGGTTATGAGCGCGGCCGCATCTTTGTCCACACCACCCAGCACCGCCCTTCTGCGACGGTATCCGTTCGCGAGAGCGCATTCGCACCTGGCACGACCGTCGACATCGGCGCAACACCGACCAGCACGAGCACGAGCACGAGCACGATCCCTAGCACAAGCAACAGCAACAGCAACCGCAGTCGAACAGCTTCAGTTGCCAGTAGCACGACCACAAGCAGCACACCGAGCAACGGCTATACTGACGGTTTTACAACCGGGTTTACGATCGGCTTTAACGGCCACACGAACGACCCTGTCAACGACCATGTTAACAGCATTATCGACGGCCTTAATGGCCATGCCAACGATCAGTCGGCCGGACTAGTCACCAATTATATGGCTACGAACGGTGCCTTGAGCAACACAACACCACCCCGCACACCCAGCCGGCAGACGTCGGTTCTACAATTACAATATGCACGAGCAAGTCCCTCCTCACCACGGCGAAGGTCCGATCTACGCATTGTACCAGTGGTCTTTGGTGGCGAAGCCTCGTTGGGGTCTGACAGAAGCTTAATCGGGTCGGCGCGTGAGGAGAATCTGCTTGCTACGTTTTGGCAGGCCTACTTGCCAAACAGCAGCATATTCCCACCACAGGCCGTCGGCTATGCCAGTGGTGGCTGGACAAATGTGGTCCAGGATCTGTACCGCAAAGATCCCGTTCTGCACTACACGCTGATGGCTAATTGCTTTTCAGCGGCGGCACGAAGCGCTGAGACACGAGACGACTCTCGAGCCCTGGCCGAGCAGAGTTTACGCGCACATGGTCGAGCACTGCATGGGCTTCGCGTTGCGCTCGACCATCCACAGAAAGCAAGGAGCGATAGCGTCTTCTCTGCCCTGCGCTTAATGATTGTCTTTTCCATGTTCTTCTCCGATCGGTACGAAGAGGACCGCAGGGCACGAGCACGCGGTTGGAAAGAGCACAACGCAGGTGTGCTTGCTCTGCTCCGAGCTCGTGGCCCCGAAGCTCACATCTCTGGCCACGGCCATCAAATGTTTGTTGACTGTCGTCTGGCTCTTGTAAGTCCGATATGCACTACTGCACTACTGTACTGCACTACTGTGATTTCAACAGAAGCGACGTAAACTGACCCTCCTCGCAGATTGTAGCGGCTATCCGTATCCGTAAGAGATCACCGCTCAACAGCCACAAGTGGATGACCATACCCTGGTCCCAGATCCCCAAAACACCAAAGGACCGGCTTGTCGACATCATGTCCGGCATGCCAAGCATCCTCGAAAGCATAGACTGGCTCGAGCAGATGCCGCGGGACAAAGAGTACGACGAATTCCGCAAGAAGATCATTCATACCTGCTGGAGCTATGATGCCCAGCTATGCGCTTGGTACGAAGAGAACGTGCCCAAAGACCGCCTGCTCCTCCTCGAGCAGAACACCTTGGACAGCGAGGGCGGGTTCCGACCTATCCCCGTCGACGGTGAAGAGTACGCACTGCCCACGGAGGACCTGTCGATTGTGTACATTTTGACAGTGTACTGCACGGCTTGCCTGCTGCTCTACAGCACAATGCACTCGCTCAATGTGCCCGACCTGCCAGAGCGCACCAATGTGAGCCAGTTCATCAACAAAATCGCGCTATACCTCCAGGTCTTCTTCCATCCCAGCACCGGCCAGTACGGTCTGGAAATGACATCCTTCCCGCTCGGCATGTGCCTTGAGATCTTGTCAACCAACTTCCCAATCGGTGGCGACCCCGTCACAGAGCGGGCCAAGTTTACGCGACTGCTCGAGACGGAGCGCGGCAAGGAGATTCTCGACTTTTTGCGCAGCATGCTCAACACCAACGAAACGACAAAATCCTGACTAGATGCGCCGTTTTTCTGAGACCGGTGCCCATCTTTAAATCTACTCATTCAACGTCACCTTACCACCACATACCATAACATCTACGCCTATCATCTATCATCTATCATCACATATTCCCCCTTCCACAATTCACCGTTGAAATCAAAACTTCATACATACTGAGAAAACGCTGAGGCGGCCATGTATAAAACTGCTCTCGCCACGTTCTGGTCTCTATCCCAGTCTATTTTTATTTTCTGCTTTTTGGGCGTTTCTTTAATTTTTGTCCAACGTTGGTGTCTACCTTTGGATTAATCCCCCTCTTTGGTTTATGTTATTTTCTGTTCGTTTTCTTGGCTCGCATTTTCTTGGCCTCTACGTTTCTAACGATTTTCTCATATTTATTCATCCTCTTTATATTTATTGGTATATTATTACCCCAGCACGCATGATAGGATTTGGCTTTAGGATAATAGGAGGAGGAAGTCAATCAGGAAAGAGAGTATTCACACTTCTCACTCTTGGTTCTGCAACGGAGTAGCTATTGGGTTCTGGGGTTTTAAAAATTGATTTACTCGTTACTCACTGACTTGGTCATGTTTACAATCACTGAGTGAAGCACAAAGACAGGCATTCCAAAATATCAAAGGCGGTGCTGCTCTCAGCCGGCTGTCCGGATGGATATGTCTTAGACACCACGTAAGGGCCCAGCCCAAAAGCAAGATGCATGGCCGTTTTTCAGAGTATTTTCGGCTATGTCATTTGTTCGGCCGCAAAGAGAACGAATACGAAGATTCCTCTTACCTTTTCAATGTTCCTTGCCAAGATCCCTTGGAAGCCATGTTGTTCGACGCTTTTCCTGTCGTTTGCCTTTTCGGGATATCGTTAGGCAAGCCCCTACCTACTACTTGTGCTGAAGAAATTGCCATCTGAAGCTGCATCAGGCCGGTTCGTTGAACATTTGTTTCCCATATGCCTCTTTGTGCAGTTTTTTTGCCTGTTGTGTATGTGCGGAACCGGTTGTACAAACTCTTTGTCTGTGTACGAGAGCAGTCACCGCGCCACTCCACATGAAGCTGATATAGAACGAACTGAGCGGCATGAAGTGTCTGCTGCGTCTTTGATTGAGGCAAGTATGACACGGAAAACGAGAATAGCAAACAAAAAGTATGGCGGTTGTATGGAATATCGGTGTGAGAACATCGGAAAATGGCTTCACTAATTGTATTCTGGTTTCGCTTGATGGTATGAAGAGCATGGATACCGGTCAGGTCGACGCTTGACGGCACCTTTTTTCTCTCTATCGATTTTACACCCTCCTACAACATGCAAGAATGCCAACCCAATAATCACCGGCCTGGTTCAGTACCCGTCATCAAGTGTCCGATGGCAAATAAACACTGAAAACTTACATCAACAAGCCATCTTAAATCAAGCACATCATACAACGGGAGGAATCATTCGCGAAAAAAATATACAATATACCATAACACCACGACCAACATGTGCACAACTTGGTACCATATCAATTATTGCCAAGCCTGCAACGCATACATTGACTCTCATCTCGTCGGCACCGTCTTTTGTGGCCGTCATGACCGAAACGAGCCTTGCGAAGCAGAAAAGGCCATCGGAGAGACGGCCATTCCTGGGCCCTGTGGGACGTGTCAACCACCTCCAAGGCTCCGACGAAGCCGAAGGCTGTGGCTGCGAAGCTTAGAACAGCCTGATACGAACGGCGATGAGTCTGCGGACAACAGGGGGATAGGCGACGGCGATGACGATAGCACGGACAGCAGTATTGATGAGGATGAGAGTTCGGATGAAGATGCGAATGATGGTAACTCGCAGGATGGTGACTACATTGGCATGGACATGAAGAAGAATGACCAGAAGGACGGGAAATAGGGAACGTGAAGATTCATGGAGAGTGGAAGACTACTCTTTAAATGCACCTGAAGACCCCCAACATCTCTACCGGTTATTCGAGAATGATGAGTAGATTTCTAACTCGTGTTTTTTTTTTACTTTGTACTTCTCGTTTTTTGTTTTCATTTCTTTTTTATGTTCTTTGCCTTACGAGAAGGAGGAGAAATGTGAAATATTAAGGACAATAATAATTAGGCCAATAAAATAATAGTACATATTCAAATTATTTTCATTTAAATCAAATAAAAGTCCCATTATTTCAAGAGAACAGATACAGAGTAATAGGGTATCCCCCAACCATACAGAAAACCGAGCAATGCCTTATCGCCATATCGCGATGTTCAAACGCTACCATCCAGTCTTCGTGTATCTTGTGACATCTTACGACGTATCTGTCAACGGAATCCTCCGTCGACGATCTTGCTACCCTCACCAAACTACCCAGCCTCCGTAATACGCCGTACAGGGATTGGTATCAGAAACTGAGACGGCTAGGGAAATACGGCGGGTGCTTCACTAATGATTCGTGCCTATGCGGAGGCAAGGATACAGACCGTGAGCGTGGGGATGCTGACATGGGCTTGACGGGGCGTGCTGACAGCAGACAGAGCGATGGATGGCCGGCTGGCGAATGAGATCGGAGAATAAGCCGCGAGAGAGGGGTGCAAGCACGCGAGAAGGCCATTTGAACAAAGGAAATGTGTGAGTACTGAGTATGATCCGGCTGCAGACAGCGTATCTATGACAAGTCTGGGCAGCTCTGGGCATTCAGGGCAACGGATGGGATCTCGGAGGTAAGATATATACTTATAACAATGGCAGTTTGAATTGATCAAAGGCGTATTTGATGGGACGAAAATGCACAACCGGGAAAAAGCCCGTCAAGGAAACAAAAATACAGAAAAACAGACATTGAATAAGCAGCTCGTTCCCTCGTTTGTTCGACGTCGTGCGACGGACCCCGTATTTCTTATCACTCAACGACTTTCACTGCTCAAAACTTCCACTCGTCACGGCCCAGCCGCACAATGTCGGCCACCTCGACCTCCCAGTACGCCGACGGCGCCTTGCCCAGAGATGCCAGCAGAGCGGCGTGTGCTGCCGCCTTTGCAATGACATCGGCATCCTGGCCGAGGCTGTCGTGCCATGCCTTGGACACGGTCTTGGTCGCACCGACCAGCGCCTTGAACACGCCCGCGCCCTGGTGCTCGACCTCACGGTCACCCAGGATCAGACCGGGCCTGAGGATTATGGCCTGTTCAAAGCCCAGCTCCTTGATTGCATCCTCGACGCCGTTCTTCATCTTGGAGTAGGGAAGACCGCGCGCCAGCAGCGAGCGCGTGCCGGTACTCGACACGAACACAAACGTCTTGACACCCGATTCCTTTGCGGCACGCGCAACCTCAACATTGAGGTCGTGGTCAATCTTCCACTGGTTGGCGATGCCGCCAGCAGCCGCACGCGTGGTGCCAAGGGCAGAGAAGACTGTCGGCGGAGAGGTCGAGGCCGAGGTCGAGGTCGAAGTCGTGGCGGCGACCACCTCCTTGAGCTTGGCTACCCACTGCTCGGTATCCTTCTCGACAACGGCGTCAAGCTTCTTGCTGAGCGCCGCGTCGGAGGCCTGCTTGGGCACACGGCGTGTGATGGTGTGGACTGTGCCAAAGGCATCGAGACTGAGCAGCGACGTCACAAGGTGAGCACCGACAAGACCCGTGGCGCCAAAGACGGCCGATGCGATGGGAGCAGCAGCCATTGTGGTGGTTGTGAGACGACGTAAAAATGGGATTGAATGGGTTATCAAGGGAGGCTTGTTTTTGATTGACTTGGAGCTTGCCTTCAATTGAAGCTTAAGCTATTGAATTGACAATGGTGATATTAAGGTCAATGGTGATGGCGATCGGTAGACTGGTGGACTCGAGACGGCTTGGGACAATGAGACTGGCCCACTGGCTTCTTATCTTGTTAGTCGAACACTTTCCGCAGCTCCCCGCGTAGATTTTTCGACTTTTCAAGCTGCCCGCCCTGCGATGGTTGTCCCGATGCTGGCGTCATTATTTTCTGAGACCGTCTCTGACAGGACAGAGCGCACTTGCCGCAATGGGGCCATCACGTGCTTATCACAGCAGCCGACTCGATACGACGTAAAATAGCTGCAAATTACGTGCAAAATACCCCAAATGCGCTGGAAGCTCGGTGTTAGTGGTGGACGATAACTACCACAGTAGGCGAGATTTGAGCAATATTAGTGGGCGGCTCCTGCTAAATCCGCCGGTAATAATTGCGTAGAGCTTCCCGTCACACTTGCCGGACACTAAATTTAATTGAGCCTTGGGGCCCTGCAGCCTTCCATCAAAAGAAGAGAGGAAGCCGCGCCAGGAGTGCACCTGCCTACCGGCTCTTGCGTCAACGCGCGCGCTGCCTGCTGCTAGATCCTCCAATTGAGTCGCGCCTGCCGCACTCGCTGGCGCCAGCAAAAAGCCCCGCGCCGCACCTGCGCATCCACGACGATTGTCAACATTGCGACTTGACGAGCCTCATGACAGGTCGCTCATTTTTCCTCTCTTCTTTTTTTCCTCTTTGTTTTTTCAAAAGACAACGCCCACACAATGGCCACACCATACGAGGGTGCGTCCTCACCCCAATACCCCTATCCTTTCCATCGATCCTGTTGCAGTTCAACCCCGCTAACAATACCGTGCAATAATCACAGTCGAACACAATATCAAGTCGTCGTCGGCGCCCCGGCGGCGGCGCCAGATCGACATGTCGACGTTCACGGCGCACCTGAATAACGTATCGACAGCGACTGCCGCTGGCGCTAATGCCGACGCTGCACACAACAACCCCCACGCCACGCCGACGCCCGTCGACGTTGCTGCCGTTTTTCGTCTCGTACAGGACCAGATGCTCACCCTGCTTCCCGACAGCCCCAACGCCGCCAACCGCGATCTCCTTGAGCAGCTCGCGGGACAGCTCGAGCAGCAGATCGCCGACCCGCCCCGGGAGATCCAGGGCGTCTCCCAGGAGTACCTGGACACACTGGACCGTGTCCCCAAGAAGCGCCTCGGCAAGGACGAGTCGTGTCCCATTTGCGTTGAGCGTTACCTCGACGATCCGTATGCGCTGGTCGTTGAGCTGCCGTGCCACGCAAGCCACCGCTTCGACCTCGAGTGCGTGGGGCCCTGGCTGCTGTCAAATGGTAACTGTCCGCTGTGCCGGACAGACCTGACAAAGAAGAAGCAGGTGGTCATCCCAGACGACGACGAGGAGGAGGAGGACGATGGCGGCATGTTTGGTTAGGGTGAACGAGGGGAGAGGAGCATGGTATGATGAATGAGCGAGCAAATCGGCGTTTCTGGGCATTAATTTCGCACGATAAAAAAAATCAAAACAAGGTTAACATCAGTCCTTTGCATCTTCCGGAAGAGTTACGTGCATAGTGTGTTGGTTCTTTTGCAGGAGCGAGAAAGCATTTCACCTCTCTCGGCCTTGCCGCCACGCCTCGTGTTGGTTTGTCTTTGTTGCATGTTGGAAGCCCATCAAAGTGATGGTCGATTGACACAAATGAGCGGCAATCCTTGCCCTTTTTACAACACAAGAAGAGGCTCCCTCGCAGAAAAAGCCGGATGTGTTATAATCGACTTGCATGGCCGTTGCATTCGTTTGGACTCTACGGAGTATTTTGCGTCAAGTCTGATCGCATTGGTACGTGGACAGGGGCAAACCTGGGCAAGGTCACGCGGCGCGAGCTGTACGTGCAACGTTGCCCTGTTTATGTGTCTTGTCGTCCTGTCCCTGCCTGTTCTTTCCTGTTATGTCTGTTTTGTCTCTGCTCTCCGTCATAGATCATGCAGTGCTCCCGTTCCATTTTGTGATGCAAAGGCAAACAAAAGGAACACAACAACACACAAACGCAGAACGAACATCGAATCTAACATGTGTCTTGACAGGAGGCTGTAGTTCTTGCTCGCACCCCCTCGGCTGTCCTTGTTAGCCTTTGGATCCCTGGGTTTTTACCTTGTTCTTGTGTCAACCACCCCAGCGTGGCTGGCGGGTGTTCCAGAAGGCGGCAAGGGGGCGATTGTAAGGTGTTTATGTCGTATTAGACAGCAGACCAACAAGACCAACTTGACAAAAACACCAGGCAGGGACCCGCCAAGCATGCGTGGTAGGTTTATCACAGGTTTTGGCAGAGGCAGCTTACGATCCGTTCGCCCTGAACGCTCGGGTGCGCAGAAAAGTAGAGTCAAGTAATCATGTGAAGCAAGAGATCTGAGATAATGTGCAAGATTGGGAAAAGACCCAAAAAGCCCAGAATAGACGCCTAGAAGCCAGAAAAGATCACCAAGAAAAATATAACGGTGTTCCGGAGCTTTGCACAGACAAAAAAAACTGCATAGCTTGGCTGGACGGACCTCAGCTTTGACCATTTTGCACAGATGGTTTGGAGCATCAATACCACAAAAAAAAGATATGTAGACATGCACCAGATCAAGCCACCGCCGGACGTCGGATATCTTGGGATAGTATGATATGGCATGGCGCTGCCAGAAAGGGGCAGCTGCAGGATGGGGCACATAACTCGAGATGTGTTTTGAGCGGTCGTAGGATTCTAGAAAGACCCGAACGTGACAAAGGCCTGACAACGTTTAGAAGACACACCTAGACTGCCTCGTCTGGACGAATCCCTGGACAAAAGCAATGTAGCCTACAGACGGATGGATGTATGATGCCTGCCCAAGCCGAGCTGTATATCGATACGGCGCCAACGCCGGTCCATTCACGATAAGAGAATTCAAGAGCCAAGACTTGTATATCTGGAAACTGAAAGAAAAATAGACACGAAAAAGGGGCAGCCCATCACGAGGAAGGTCCAGACTCCAGAAATGCCAAGCTCAGAGAGAGATACGACAATACCTCCGGAGGCAGGTGCGGATACAGACACCAGGACCCAGACTGGCTCTGTAACAACGGCAGAGCGGCAGGTGCGGCAGGTACGCCAGAAAGGGGGCAAAAAGTGTCCTGGAATGGCATGGAAAAATCGAGCAAAACCAGCGAAAAAAGAGGGAAAGAGCGAAAGAGGGTCCCTCCGATCTGGCTCCTTCCTTCAGAGGCTCTTCAATTCCACGTGGCAGGGACCCGCATTTTTTTCTTTTTCCTCCTCTTTTTTTGGGCCGCTCTTGCCTCTATTCCTCTCGTTCTGACTCGCTCTTGCCCGTTCTGTTGGGATATCGTCGACGACATCTGGGTCTTTCTGATAGCGTGGGCGCTTGTTTTTTTTTTTTTTTTTTTTTTAGCCCAGCCACCGTGGGATTTTGCTTCCTTTTTTCTTCTTATTCTTGCGGTGAATTACGGAGTACGGAGTACGGTGTATGAAATCAGCTCCATCGGATACCTGGCCCCTCTCCTTCTTTTCGCTGGTGCTGCATTGGCCCCTTCAGATCTCGCCCGTGGTTATTCCCAGGCGCCATGGGCACCGTCGTTGCATTATTGGCATCAGGCCTTGCCGGCGTCGTTTTTCGTTGCTTTTCTGATTGTGCTGTCTTTTTTCTTTTTTCTTTCTCATCGTACTCTCTTCGCTTCGTTGCGGATGTACCTCGTCACGCCGCGAGGTGCTTTCTCATATTTTTGCAATCTCAATTTCCGTTTCCTGTTTAATTTTCTATTTCTGTCACTTGTACCGTCCTTCCAGCCTTCCAGGTTTGCCACGCGCCAAGGCCCAATCTGGGAAAATCTGGGAAGCTGCAGCACTATCACACGTGGCTGGCGACAGGGGCCGTCACAGCTGCATCGTTTAATATACACAGTATGCACTCTGCAGCATCTGCACCTCCGAGGAAAGAGACCCAACAGACCATTCCGCATTCCGCGATATCTCGCGGCGGCTGCTGTGCGCACTTCTGCAAACCATCTGCAACGCGCACCATTTATGCACGACAAGTCAAAGTGTCCTTGATAGTAGTTAAGCGGTGTCTGAGGACGGATGCCGCCTGTTTTTGCTCGCTTGCTGCCTGCCTATATATCGTGCCGTGGCGTACGCCGTAAGCCTTTTCCCTCGCCGCCTTTTTGTGCACACATCATCGCCTCGTGGCTTCGGCCAGGCCATCTCCTTTTTATGTATTAACAACGGGGAAACAGACGACCCTGCATTCGGGGCGGCAAGACCTTGACTGTAAATATATTCCCCCTTGCTTGACACATCTTGGCCTCTCCCGGTAGGGCCGTGAAGTGCTTGCGCGTCTCGGCGTGGACCTTACCTTTTTGCCTTCGTACCTGAGCGTGCCTGGACAGGATGCTAAATCAGAGACAGAATCTCGCCCCCAAAGCCGACCGGTGAGACAGACGTTTGGTATTTTAGCGCTCTCTTGAAGCTCTGTACATACGCTGGAAACAAGGGGAGACAGAAAGGCGAGCCCCAAAAAATGGAAGGAAGCAAATAAGAAAAAGACACTTTCCAAACGGATACAAAAAGTGGAACCGCAGTTCGGGGTCTCCGTGGCCGCAAACTAGCCTGCGAGCACCCGTCCGGATTCAGCTAGCAATCCTGGGCATCATATCAAGCTTGGAACGTTGAAGTCAATTGTGAAAGTGCTCGGTAAAATCCATTTCATTCTTTTTGTCGAGCTTTTCTTCTGATGGTTCCTTTTTCACATTGTCCTCTTCTCCATTGAACAGGTTGTCCAGCCACCTTCAGTGCATTGGTTTGCACATCATTGCCGGCAATGAGATGAGATCCATTGAACACTCTCGACCCGCCCTTGTTGCGCACAGATGGCCTAGCCTTGCTAGTCAGCATCTGTTCGCGTGTAGGTATGGGCACTGTAATACTGCACATCTCCACCATTCTGCTCTCTACCCGGTATGGTCTATTTTCTGTTTCTGGCTCCTGCATCAAACCCCCGGCTCGCGGTCCCAGCCCTGCCACCGCTTGCATCCCGGAAACCCTTCTGGACAGGACTTTTGTAAGAGATACTTACAGTGAACGCTTCTGTGCTCCTCTAATACGTGTATCTACCTTACATGACAGCCGCTGCACTCTGTTCATATTTACATATACCCTGTCACGCATCGCTGGATGTATCAACAATATGCCAAACGAGTCGCCCCGTACTGTAAGATACACGCACCCTGGGTTATCTTAATGAGACCATCAGGCACATGGTACTCCATACGACGTATCAAGAACTGTAACGCATATCTGGCGACTGGGTACACATCTATTTATGTCGTATCTTATCTCATGGCATGCCAATCTGCCCATGTGCCGTCTGCCGTTTCTGTTTCCCACTACGGAGTACTTTTGCGTTTTTCAGCGGACATTTGTCACATTCGGGGTGGCCTTGCACTGGTATCTTACGAGGGAAGACTTCGTAATACGTCGTACATGCTGCCCTGTTGTTCCTTCGCCTGTGAGGCTTAGTACGGAGTACTCTGCCGGAAACTTCGGTGCTCTTTGAATGCATCTTATCTTACTGGATGCCAAAGACAAGTCGCAGTCCCATCTTCAGAACCAACAGGCCAAGCAAGTCTCGTAGGATTGTATCAAGATATCTTACCAACAAGTAGCACTCGTGTAAAGTACACAATTTACTGCGTAAGTAACTTACTGATGCTGCTTTTCTTCTTCTTCTTTTCTTTCTTTTCTTTCTTTTCTTTCTTTTCTTTCTTTTCTTTCTTTTCTTTCTTTTCTTTCTTTTCTTTTGTGAGGTATATATTACGTGTATGTACGGAGTAGGGGATTTTGGCTGGGTCACTCCTGAATACTTAGTACTCAGTGCATCATGCAAACTCACATGAAGACCGCCTATCCTTCCCTCTTTGTCCTGTTCCTCCTTTTCTGCTGTGCATTGTCCCCACACTTCCTTCCACCCCTGGCGCCGACTGCTATCGAACCAACATGCGCCAAGTGCCATGTGCGCAGACCAAACTCTGCTAAAAGTTTCGCTATCAACTAGTCGTTGGCTTTCTACCACGTTTCCCACACACCCATCCCGCCCCCTTTGCCCTTCTTTCGTCTGTTTCGTCGCCACGCTGCAGCACCCGAAACGCTGGAGGATTGCCCGGATGCCTGCCACATGTTTGTTTGGGGTGCATTTATTTGGGGGGCGTTTGGGGTGCTGTAACTTCCAGGGGAACTGGAATTGGAGGGCGAATAATAAGCCGAGCCTGATGAGAGCCAGTCGAGCCAATGAGCCACTGGAAGGAGCGAGGGGATCTATCTTCATCTTTCCTTCTTTCCATTTCATCTTTCATATCTCTCCATCGGGCCCTCTCCACCTGGGAGTCGTACCCCCCGCTCTTTCCCTTTTCAGTGCCTGGCTGCCGGGGCTCTTTCCCACTTTCTCATCTCCTGAGCGATTGCTCAATAAAACCAGTGCCCCCCCTTTGTTATTATCGTCCCTCGCACCTGCTATTTTGTCACTTTTTACAATGGGGTGCTGCAGCTCGGTATTTCCCTGTTCTGTTGCTTCCAGCTGCACCACCCCTATCGGTTTTGGAAAGAGCAATAAAAAAAGGAACAAAAGAAGAAAAAAAGAGAAAAAAACACAATACCAATAGCCGTCCCTACTGTCGCAGCATATCTCACTTTGCCACTAGGGATCATATCTCCAGCAAAAGTGTAAAAAAACGATAGTAAAAACATAGCGTGCCCGCGACCTCTGGGTGATAGAGTTGACAGCTGGGTCGCGCCTTACGAGCCTTTTGGCGCCCGCATCGAGGGGGAAAGAGCAGCGCTGGAGAATGAACGGCCGAGGCATGGGGCGAACGGCGGAGTGTGCATTTAAGGAGTAATGCGTGTGTGCCTTCCTATGCAATGCACGAACAATGCGACGACGGAAGGTGTACATTTCGCGTCTGCGTACCTCGCAGAAGCAAAAGTAGAAACAGAAAGCACGACCTGACCAGAGATGAAATGAACGGGCAAGCCAAAGCTTTATTAGCCCGCCCGGTTTTTTCGACTCTAGAACCATTTTAGAACAAGAATAGCCCGCCCTTTGCTCCTTCTTATCCATATCTCATCCACTCGTCCACTTTCCCATTGTTCTTTCTTGGCTTCTTCGTCCCTTCCATTTTGCTTTCTTCTTGGCTTTCATGTTCCTCCCTTTTCCTCTCTTAATGCCCCCGCCATCTTTTCTCTCCACATCGCAACTCTCCTTCTCTTCGTGCGCCATTTCAGCTTCATTTTATCTCAACTCCTCTGCCGGGTCCAGATCCAGTCTCTTCACACCCTCTTGTAAACTCATCCACTCCTTCGCATTTCCCCTCCTCGTCCCAACTAACGGAGCACATCGCCCGCCACTGGCTTCGCTGGTTCCCCAGATAACGCACCCAACCTTCTGGCCAACATCGCTTCCCAGGAAAACAATTGTCGGCTCGGACATTTTTGCAAAAGAACAGCCAATCTCGTCCCTTCTGGCACCCCCCAAAGCGATCGCTGCTCCACGCCCCACTGAGAAAACACGTTTTTTTTTTTTCATTCTTTCCTTCTTTTTTCCTTTTCCTCACTCTCAGCTTCCTTCGCGTGCTGCCTTGCTTTGGTCGATCCACCCACCACGTTTCTGCTTCCCGCCGCCCACCATCCCTCCTTGCCGTCTCTCACGCACACTTTACAAGGCCCAGGCTACCCCCCAAAACCCACTCTCCTTCTGCCTCCTTTCTTATAAGCAGCAAGCCTCCTTGACCGTCCCGATCCAAGCCAACCTTCCATCCATCCCGCTTGGCCTTTCTTTCGCTGCCGTTCTTCTTCCTCTCTTCCCCCTTGCTTTTCTTCTCAACCACCCCCCGTGCCACCGCTTCGTCGAACATTACTATTCTTACCGTCGCCAATTCGCATCCCCTATCTCGATTCAATTTCAGTGCGCCTCGGCTTCTCAGATTCTTCTACCCTCGGACTCCTGAACTTCTCGACTTCTTCGACATACGACAACATACGCGCGCCCCGATCAACAGTCGGTTTTGTGTTTCAGCGTTTCAATCACAGGCGAAAACAAGTGGTACCAAAGCCAGCTCTCGCTTCATCGGTCTGATTCGACGCCCTGCAGATCTGTGTCACAACAAGCTGTCGCCCGTCCTCCCGCCGCCCCCGCCCTACCCAACGAAAGTCGGCCCGGCACACGAGAAGGACGAAATAAGAAACCAGGACCAGAGAACAAAAGTTCGGAAACAGATAGACAAGCTTTATTGTTGTCGCCGTCTACCCGAGTTTCAATTTCAAGGAGCAATCTGAATCGACTGCCACGAGAGCTTCGACAATGTTTTAGTGCCCTGTTTTGAGCAACATTCAACAGACTGTCGTTTGCCGCTGCTTCCCTTGATTTCGATTGTACACTTAATTTACCCCACCGCCACGTTTCCTTCTCCCTTTCAACGTTTAACGACTCGTTCTTGAGCAACTGCGCACCAGCTACGTTACTCTGCCTTTGCGCGAAATAGCACAATGGGTAACGGGCAGGGGAAAGTGGCCGATCTGAATGGCGAAGGTAAGCTGCGCAATGAGTGGGAAGAGAGACTATAACTGCGAGAAAGGAGAGGCGATGCAGTTCAAGTTGTTCGTTTTGGAAACTACTAAGAAGGGTTGCACTTGACTAACCCTTTTTCTTGACAGTGAATCTCAACCACTTTCGCTTACTTCGAGTTGTCGGCCGCGGTGCCTTTGGTAAGGTCCGCATCGTCGAGAGAAAAGACACAAACCTATCCTTTGCACTGAAATACATCCGGAAAGATGAAGGTACGTTCCCGATCCCTCCATGACGACAATGCGGTTGGATGGATATCAAGAGCTGACCATGTTTCTTTCTGTCGTCTAGTCATCCGGTCTGAAAGCGTCCGCAACATTATTCGCGAACGTCGCATGCTTGAGCATGTTAACCACCCGTTCATTTGCAATTTGCGATACAGTTTCCAAGATATCGAGTATATGTATCTCGTGGTTGACTTGATGAGCGGTGGCGACCTGAGATTCCACATTTCCCGCAAGACGTTCACAGAGGAGGCCGTGCGATTCTGGATCGCCGAGTTGGGCTGCGCCCTGCGCTATGTCCACGGCCAGGGCATCATTCACCGTGATGTGAAGCCAGATAACGTTCTCCTGGATGCCGATGGCCACGTCCATTTGACAGACTTTGTATGTCCCGAAGCCTTGTATTGACATTGGCAAATATGGCCCATGACTAACATGTTTCTCCAGAATGTCGCTTCAGATATTATCCCCGGCCGGACGTTGACGAGCAAATCAGGAACACTGGCATACCTGGCACCAGAGGTCTACTCTGGCCGCGGATACGACTTCCGCGCCGACTGGTGGTCTCTGGGCGTCACCTTCTATGAGTGCATATACAGCAAGGTAGGTTCAATGTCGATACATGACTTTGCATTTAGACACGGCCAAGATCTAACATCAGTTTTCTCAATAGCGCCCGTTCGAAGGAAACACCGAATCATCTCTGGGTGCAACAATCCAGAACGCACAACCAAACTTCCCCATCACATCACCACCCGTTGGGTTGCCTTGTCTCTATGCCATCCGCGACGCCCTACACCCGGATCCTGATAAGCGTCTCGGTGCCACCTGGGAGAGCTTTACCCAGCACGAGTTCTTCGCTCCGATTGACTTCATTGCACTGGAGCGCAAGGAGATCGAGCCCGTCTTCATTCCCTCGGCAGATAAGACTAACTTTGACGCCACATACGATCTGGAGGAGCTTCTGTTGGAGGAGGCGCCGTTGGAGGCACGTGCTCGTCGCCAGAAGCCAAGAGAGCGCCTTAAGGACGATGCAACCGACAAAGAGATTCGCGAGGACGAGCTGTACCGCACGATCGAGAGAGATTTCCGTCCTTTCGATTACACGCTCGCGGCGTACAAGAAGTTGACTGCCGAGGAGGAGCGGATGCAAATGGCGAATGGGCAGCAGGTTGTTGCCTATGACGAGGATACAAACGGTGCCCAGCCACAGCCACAGGCGATCACAACCGATGAGGCGCTTCCGGCATCCCGTGCCAGCAATAGCAACAGCAACACATCCGACCCGCGGGACTACAACCCCGACCACGCGACCTTACAGTCTTCAGACCCAAGCAGATGGGCACCGCCCGGCCGCCCCCCTCCGTTGCCGCCATACCCCAACCCGTACACAAACTCTGCTCGCAACAGCAACAACCGCCCGGGCCGCCACCTCGGCCATGTGCCAAGTGGCAGCATTGTTGTCGGCAGCTCGACGGGTGGTGTGCAGGTGCGGCTGGACGGCACTGGTAACTGGTCTGAGCTGGCAAGACAGGACAACACGCTCCCCACAGACGCAGCTGTTGGTCGTCTTCTTGGCGAGGGCGGCGCAGTGGGAGCCGATGGCAAGGATGCCGGTGGCAGTGGTGGTGTGTTTGGCTTCCTGAGCCGCAAAAAGGGCCGCGGAAACAGCCCCAAGCCCAAGGAGCGCGGTGTGCTGGGCAAGGAAGGCGCACGTGTGGTGATTGGGTGATCTAGCCAAGGCTTCGTTATTGTCAACCCACCTCAACACCAACACCCACCACACCCAACAGCGCTATCGAATGTCACGATGAAACAACAGACAAAACCGTTTCGAGGTACTAAGCCGCATTGGCAGGGACGGTTGACGATTGTATCTGGCAGAGCGCCGCTGGTTTTTTTGCCCCTAGGGACCAGCCGACAGCCAACAATTTGGCTCACATTTTGTGACGTCCAACGAGAATGTTCCGAACGAAATTGGATTTCTGTGGACAACTGTCTCGAATGACAGGACCATTTGCATATAAACTCACATACTTGGCGTGCTATTTTTTTGTAATACTTGTTTTGTCTGTTCTATTTCTAAGTGACTCAACTCTTTTGCCCTTTGTTATCTTCTTTTTCTCATTTCGTTTTATAGTATCGTCTTGCATTTCTTTTCTTCATTATTTCCCCTGTTACATACACCACATAGCTGCACTGCAGAAAGGGGGGAGAGGCTGGTCTGCTTTATAATTCATGTTTATGCGAGAGGATGGAGCGGTAGGATACCCTTTTTAGGCATTCTGGCTTTGCTTTAATACTTTATTCCTGAGATTTCCCCTGAAATATAGCAACACTTACTAGAGCACATTATATACTGAATATGAAAGCTTAAGACTTGAACTGATGACGATACGAGCTTCTTTTCTGGGAAAGAGAGGCAGGCTCTCTGTCTCGAAATTTGAACAAACAAAGCCTAATATTGTTACGATTTACTCCGTACGGTGTAACTTCTTCTGTATTGAGTGCCAACGATATCGTATTGCTATCACTCCTTGGCGAGACTACAAATTGGTTGTAAATCGTGGAGAGTTAAATATAAATAAAGTCGAAGTAAAGTAGTTCGAAAGCACAAACGCCCTTATCAACAAAAAGTTCAAATAAAAGCAGGCCAATTACTGCTCCATGTCCATCCTTGCAAGGTTGTCGAGCAGTGGCCTCCTATGACACAGCTGTTCAGCAATGGCAGGAGAGAAGTAGAGTGGTGGCCGAGTAAAGAGTAAGAAGATGACCGAACTGTCAACAAAACAAGCCTTTCTGGCTCATGACGAGACGCCGTCGTCGAGAGTAAACCCCGGAGTAAAAGAGAGAGAAAGAAGATTGAAAGCAGAGTTCAACAACCAGAAAATGCAACACACAAACAAAACAGCAAGTAGATAAAGCCAAATCAGCCAAAAGAAGCAAGGAAATGAAATATAGAAAAAGAAGAGAAAAGCAAAAATAATCCCCAGAATTGTCGACTAGACAATTTGTAAATAACGCGTGCGTAAACTTGTAACCGGTGTAAATGAGAATATAAACTGAACCCCCTCCCATATTTGTTGTTTCCACTTGTTGGTTCCCTCCATCCCTCATTGAAATTGTTGGGTTTTTTTTTTGTGTTTTCAAGTGATATTTTTGTTCGTCCAATTGCAATTGGTATTGTATCGCAAGATCCTGAAAAAACCTGGCGCCCGTTTCGTCCCATTCGTATCGCTTTGTATCGCAGTTGCTTGCCCCTGCAAAATTGCTAGGAGTCAAGGTCATCCCGCGTTTGTTCGTGTTTGCGGTAAATTTTTGTTGTTGTACAAAATCTTTGTTTCCGTTTGTTTTTGTTGATATTACCAATTCGCCGTGCATGTGGCTTTTTCCATCATCGTACAGAATATGAGCAATCATCCGCCGTTCTCGAACTGGAATTGTTCTCATGCGACAGGCGCCTTGACGACGTCAGCCAGCAGATCCTTTGCGCAGTCAGACTCGCCGTCCATGTCGAGGTACTTGTTCATGACAAATTTGAAATCCTTCTCGTCGACGACAGCACCCGAGCCCGAGCACTTGGCCTTCTTCTGCAGGTCTGAGCACAAGCCGTCCAGGTCAAACTCGCCGTTCTGAACCTTGGGGCAGTTCTGCAGACGTTCCCAAATCTTGTTGCAAGTGAGCATTGCACCCGTGGTGGGGTGGGTAGACACAGGCGGGATGTTGGCGGTGCCGGCAATGGAGGATGAGGCGAACTCGCCCTCCTTCGCCGCATCAATCTGGGCGATCAAGCTGCTCTTGGCGCCAGGTGCAAGCGGACTAGGTGCCATGTTGAAGGGAGTGGTGAAATCAATCTCCAAAGCATCGTTGAAGAAGCTGTCATCGAAGCCACCGCCAGACAGGATGTTCTCCTGCGGCTCGCGGTAGTCACCAAACAGTTGAGGATCAAACCGGAAATTTGTCTGGCTACCGAGCCAGCTCATGTCGTTGATGCCAACATTAGCAAACTGAGAGAAGTCTAGGACAAAATTGTTAGTGAAATTCAAACTCAAACGGGACTTTTGTGTCTCGGAGAATATCATACCTTGCTGTGTTGTCGCATTATTAATTGTGTTAGCAAACATGGAAGCCTGCTCCTCGCCAATCGTTGTCAGTGTATCCACAGGCTTGGAGCCCATGGGCGACTGTGTGTAGGGCTCGGGTGATGTGCCGCACGACGAGCTGGGGGCGGTGTTTGTGTGGGAGGAGGAGGAAGGAGAGCTTGTGGAGGCCGAGTCCATGCTGGACCGGGATGTGTTGGCGACGTTGCCGTTGGTCAGCGGCGGGGTGAAGACATTGGACAGCTTGGACAGGTCGTCCTTGGTTGACGTCTTCTTGAGGCCGTTGATGGACTCAGAGGGGCTGTTTGCGTTGCTGGTGGCAGCCGTGCTCAGGCCAGGCAGCTCCTTGGGTGAGGGCGAGTTGAGGGTGTCAAACGACGATCCCCGCTTATATGTGGACAGTGCTGGGCTGTTGCCGTTGCCGTTGATGCTGGTGTTGGTGTTGACGGCAGTGGTACCATTGGAAGAAGCCGGTCCTGGTCCTGGCAGCTGACCAAACTTGGGGAACTCGAACTGGAAGTTGACGTCGTTGATGTTGTTGAAGATGGGGTTGCCAAAGACCTGCGGGCCACCGTGGGAGTAGTTGGACCGCGATCTTGACAACAACTCCATGCGCTTCTTGTACTCAGTTAGCTCAACCGTCATCTTCTCAACCTGTGCTCGCAGCACACCGTTCTCGCTGTTGGCTGCCTCGGACGCCTTCTCGAGCTCGGCGACCTTGGTCTCAAGGTCCTTCAGGTGCTTCTCCTTGCGCTCGCGGAATGCCCGCTGGGCAGCGCGATTCTGTGCCTTGCGCTTCTACAATACAGGTAAGTTTGTTAGTAAAAATCTCTTCCTTTTTGAATTTGGTTTTGGTTTTGGTTTTGGAGTGCTATTGCACATAAGCATGCCCGGAGTTAAGAGGAGATATGACGTACCGAGCTAGGCTCCGATGTGAGGGGCTTCCGGCCGGGCTTCTTGGGCACCTTTTCTGTGCTTTCGTGACGCTTCGCCGAGCCGATATCGTCATCGTCATCATCGTCAGGATGGCTTCTCTTGTCCGGCGAGTCGTTGTCGTCATTGCTGGGAGCCGAGTCTGTCTTGGCGTCGTCGCCATCAGCGTCGTCATTGTCAATGAAAGCGGAGCGGTCACCCTCAAGAGAGAAGTCCAGGCTGGTGTCGGCACCGTCGAATGAGTAGTCGTAATCAAGGAACGAACTGTCGGCGATGCTGTTGATCAGATCGGTGGGCTTCGTGGTGGCGGGCGTCTCCGTCACGGCGGCACCATTGGGCGACAGACCAGTCGAGCCACCACCGCCAGGGCGGTTGGCGTTGAGGGCGGCAAAAAGCAGCTCCTGCTGCTGAGGGGTAAGGAGGAAGTTCTGGTTGGAAGCCATTGGGACAGATGGCAATGGATCAAGGGGAAGAAAAAGTGTTTAGACGAGGATGAGAAAGTAAGACCGAAGAAATGAGACTGTGAGGTGAAGCTTCTGCTTTCACACACGGTGATGCCTCGATGGATCAGACTCGAAGCCGCAGAAACAGGGCGAGACAATGAGTGACCCGAGGGGAGGCGATGGCCGAGCGATATCGTCGCCTCCCAGAATAGTGAGGATGCTCAGTCCACGCCGAGGAAAGATGAGGGAGCTGCCTGGAAAAAGACAGTCAAGGGTGTAGAGGTATGGAGGCGCTGAGATCGATGTGAACGATGTGAGTGATGATAAGATTGATGCTGGGATTGCTCAATGCACTCGAGCCGCGGCCGACGATAGGCAAGGCACGACGATATAAACGAGGCCACAAAGATGCGGTCGAAGGCAATTGGGAGAAGATGACGACGTTGTCTCGAAGCGAAGCAGCAAACAAAGTATGCAGGAGTGAGAAAACGGGAATGGGTGTGAGAGTGAAGAGAGAAAGTTTGTGGCCTGAGACGAAGCGTTTGGTGCCTGGAAAAAAAGTTCTGGGGGAAACGTTGCGGGAGGGAAAGATAGAGCCAGAAATTGGGAGCGGGGGATTTGCTTGTAAGCAGCCAATGAGCAGAAATGGACTTTGTGAGGGGGATGATAAGACCCGACTCGTGCAGGCTTTCTTCTTTCTTTCTTTCTTCCTTTCTTTCTCTGGTAGCGTTTTCTTTCCTTTTTTCTTTTCTTCCTTCTTTTTTTCTTGCCTTCTGTTCTCTTCGGCGATGTCCTTGTGCACTCTTTCTTTCTCACTTCCTGGTGTTCCGCTGTTGAGGGTCGGGACTGCGTTCAGCGTCTGGGGTGATTTGTGAGCGGTGTTTGGTGGTGAGGAGGCAAAGAGGCACTGCGATGGATTGGTGGGAGGAGAGAATCAGATGGATGGGGTTGGAAAAGAGGGGCTAGAGAAAAGAACCGAATATTCAATTTGTAATCCACCCAGGAAGGCGGGCAGCGGACAAACTGGAGCTGGAAAGCACCATGAGCGCAGCACCCGTGCTCCGCCCCTGTTCTCTCGTAGATTTTTACCTTCTAGCCCCCCGACCTGGCCACCCTTCCCGGATACGGTGTCCAGGTTACTGTGTACGGAGTACTTGAGGGGAAGATGCCTTCAACCGCACACTACGGTGTCTAGGTGCCACTGTCGCCAATGGTATGCGCTGTCCATCGCGCCTTCCCAGTCTGCAGGAACTCGTATCGACAACTGCAAACAACGTCGACCACACCTGCCTGGACAGACCATCCGGAATGCATGCCAGGCGAGCCAGGGCAGCGGGTAGATGCAGCCCAGGCCTATTGAGCTGAAGAAGGAGCAGACATAGTCGGCGTATTGAAGATGTGCGACGCAGGGCAGGCAGGGCCGTGTCAAACCAACGCGGAAGGAACAAGCCAGGGACGAACACCACACAGTCGAGACAGTGAACCCGCCCACCCACCAGTCTACCACTCTGCACGATAATAACGAGCAGATCGATGACAGTGTCGCCCATTATTTGAGCGTCGGGACGGCTTCGCCGCAGTAGCGTGCTGTTCTGACGAGCAGGTTTGTCGCAGAGGTGGTGCCGCTACGCTGTCGATAGTGGGTCACTTGCATGCTGAACTTGTTGCTGACGGGCTAGAAGAGGCCTGGATCCTCGTTCAGATATTCTCATCAGCTCCTTCCGTGCCTGGACATGGAATCCGCAGCTTCCCCTGTATGCTCTCATGCTGTGCTTGTCTATGACTTGCGTCGCGACCAGGCTGTCATACGGCGTGATACGTCATTGTGAGCAATTGAACAATTGAACAATCGAACAATTCCATATTCCAGATATCCGACATGCGAAGTCAGTCGTTGTCAAGCCCGTATCTCCAGATATCCGACAAGGCGGTTACAATCTAGGCGGTGACTGCAATAGTAAGCCTATTCATAGCAAAATGCAGGTCGATCAGCTACGGTTACCACAGTATGCGACTGTGTTGACACGGTGTGGGCGGAATTACACAGTAGTCATTAGGAACGACAAAGAATTGCAGGCGCGACTGGCCAATGATTCGCTAAGAGTCTCACACACGATCTGGTGGCTGGGCGCTCCTTCTCTTTGTTTGTGTCAAAGGGCGTGAGGTGGCGGGGTCTCCCAAAGCGCATGCACGCGACAGTCACTCCTACCGTCGAAAAGAAGAAAAACTCGCAGTGCAGGGTTCTCCATTCAAGCAAGATACACGACTCGTCGTCGTTCAGGAAGGAGGTGGGTACGTACCTTCGTACCTTTCCGGCCTTTGTTTGGCTGCTGTTTTTAAAGACAAATTTGGCCGGCAGAAAAAAAAAAGATCCCAAAAAAAGAAGAAAAGGGAAAGAGGGACCACTCTCCTTTGCCATCTCGTCATTGTCTCTTGTCCACCCCGACACCCGTCGCCCTTGCCGCCGACTGCCTTTTCTCTACTTCGGTTCGCAAAGACGCCACATCACGTGCGACAACCGTCAAAGCTGCTTACAAAACCACTAATAGACTGATGACGCAAACGTTTGGGAATGAAGACTTGCATTCCAATGGTCCAGAACGCGGCAGACAGCTGATCTCGCCTCCGGCCTAAGGTACCGTTTCCTTTTCAAATTAATTTGGAGGATTGTCGCAATCAGAAGTGTGCCCAGCATGATTGCCATCCGAGAGAGCAGATTTCGGTGCAGCTCCCCCTTCCTTCCCCCAGAGCCCCCTGAATTCAGCCAGACGCCGTTTCTTCCTGCTGGCTCTTGCCGATTGCGGCGGTGAGGGGTTGTTGCAGTTGGCTTAGCTTGCTCGTGCCTGAGACGGCATCTGGCAACTTTACAGCGCTTCCCCTCCAGTGCGACGTAGTTTTCCGACCCCTTCTCCCCTTAAATGGCCCTGGAACTCACGCTGAGGGGGAGCCCACATGCTGGAACACGCTGTGGCTTGCCCCGCTGACACACCACTAAAGTCGACTCTCAGCCTCACACAGCAGTGGGCACATGCAACGGGAAGGCGCTAATCATCCCGCCCAAACCACATGGGGTAGCAACCTTACCTCTCGTACGTATCACGCCTCCTCTTTGGAATAGCATCCTCACCGCAGAAGCAGCAGCAGCGTGACCCCTTCAAATACCTGCATCTTCCATCCAATCGCAGAGCGACTGCGAGAACTAAAACAAAGCTTCCAACAGCTTGCTGTGCATCGAAAATCACGGGGGAGAAGATACGATCATCGATATATACTACGACGTCTTTTTTTCTCCTTTTGCAACAGCCTCGGCATCGATACTATCTCCCCCTTTTTGATTATCCGATCTCTATCCATCAACCACCATGGATCTCGCGTACGACGAGATTGCTAGGGAAACGCTTCCTGAGGATGGCGAGGGCCGGGACCACGCCAACGACCAGCCACCTGCTACCCTCAACGAGGACTTCCAGGCCGCCGTCTCGGCGCTCAGCCCTTGGGCCACCCGCATCGGCGGCTTCTTTGGCAACGTCGTCAAGCAGGTGGGTGTCAGATAACTGGGAGACCCGGAGATGGGCTCTGATACTGGAAGCTATGAAGCTAACGATGCATTCATAGGGCGGTACTGTTGTTCGCGAGGCCCAGCAAGAGGTCACGGCCCTTGGCCAGGATGCTTCGAAGGGTCTGACCGGCCTGCGCGACACCCTCGTTAGCCACACGCGCAACCTATCTCTTGTCACGGCTCCGGCAGCTTTCGGTGAAGCTTCATCGTCAACAGCAGCTGCAGGCGCCTCCGAAACAACCCCGACTGCCACCGACGGCGAGGACTCCACCGTTTTGAACAAGATCAAGGGCGAGGCTGCCAAGCGTCTGCGCGATCTGCAGCGGGCTGAGGACGCTGCGGATGAGGCACTGATCAAGTTTGGCACGGGCCTGCGTGACTTCTTGCGCGAGGCCATCACCATTGCACCGCCGGCCGCCGGTTCATCGGCCGCAAGCGGCAGTGGCAACGTGACGAGCAGCACTGTGCTCTTTGAGAGCAAGGACGCCCAGGGCAAGCGCGTGATCCACACCTCGCGGTTCGACGCCCAACTCCATGTCATCCACACGAGCCCGGACAGCTTCTCTAAGGACCCCTCGGGCGGCGACGAGTTCGCGACATTTGCCAAGTCGTTTGATATCGACTCAAAGACGACAGACATTGCCAGCGACCTCAGCAAATACCCCGAGCTCCGCGCGACGATGGATCAGCTGGTTCCCACCACTGTTTCGTACGCCGACTTCTGGAAGCGCTACTACTTCCTGCGCCACGGCATTGAGACCGCCGAGGCCCGCCGCCGCGATCTTCTGAAGGGTGAGTGCTGCTGCGATGCTTTTTTTAACAATAATTCCATTCTGCTAACATGTGACAGCTGCCTCCGCCGAGGAGGATATTGCTTGGGACGAGGACTCGGAAGACGAGGATTCGGACGACTCGGACGAGGATTCTGACGATGACACCGAATCAGAGGAGACAAAGCCCGCTGGCAAGGCCCCTGCAGGTAAGGCCCCTGCAGGCAAGGCCCCCGCTGGCAAGCCCTCCATCAAGTCGACTGGCTCGGCCGAGTCCTCCAAGACCCTCCAACCGCCCGCACCCGCCAAGAAGACTGTTGCTAAGAAAGTGGCTTCGACGACCTCGGTTGACGGTCTGCTGATGCCCGGTGCCTCGCCGCGTAAGTCCGACGAGAAGTCAGTGGCCGACAGCGAGGCTAGCTACGACATTGTTGGTGCCAGATCTGGTGTCCCCAGCCAGGCGCCTAACAGCCCGCAGCGGGTGGAGGAGGACAGTGAAGAGGAGGACTGGGAGTAGAAAGAGAACGAAAGTCGTGTTGTATTTGTTTGATTTTGATTTTGCTTTTGATTTTCGGACACATCGATCTCGGTCTTGTCGTTTCTCTCTTTTTGATATACGATTCGAGATGGAGTTGCTGCCGTTCAGTACCCCCTTTTTCTACGTTGGACATATTTTGTTTTGTTGGCACCACGATATCTTGCCTTTGCAATTATGTCTGGAATATTTCGGCCCCTGTTTGCTTCTTTTCATGACAGCATGTCTTCCATCTGCTGGTCATCGTTTACGCTTTTTCTTGGCAGCCGGCGTTTCTCAGGTTGTTTTACTCGCTCTTTATCTTTGGACTCTTATGGAAACGTTCCTATTTTGCTAGTCTTAACCATGGTGATAATACAACGCCATTACACTCTTTAAATCATGTGTGCATGTCTGTGTGAAGAGGTAACTTTTAATTGAACCCGAAGCTAAATCTATCCGTAGTTGAAGCTGGTAAAAGACAAAATACAATATCGTAATTAGGATGGACGTTTCCCGCCCCTCTCAACTCTTCCCGTCTACTGTCTTACTCTCTCCGTTCACCTCTTCTTCCTCGACACTGTGGTGAAACCGTCCTCGTCCACTTCGGGTTCTGGCTTGGACCGCGTCGCCTGGCCGTCCACCAGGGCCGGTGCCTCGTCCATGTTGACGTCATCGTCCTCGCCGTCACCCTCGCTGTCGTCCTCGTCGTCCTCATCGTCCGTCTGCCATGCCGTGTCGTCATCCGGTGCCTTGCCGGCCTGGAACGCGCCACGCACCGACTTGCCTCGCGACGCCTCCCACTTCTGCCGCAGAGCGTCGGCGCCGGCAAACTGGCCTCGCCGGCACTGCGTCCACAGCGCCACAATGTCGTTGGCCACGTCGTAGGCGCTGCCGTCGTCGACAACGGTGTCGAACTCGTCGTCCATAATCTGGAGAAGGCGGGCCTCAGTGTCCATCAGCAGGTCTTCGGCAACAGTCGATGTAGTGCTCGACGAGAGCGGGGCGTTGGCCCAGGCGTCCTCAAAGAGCTCAGCGACGGCACCGGCAAACCAGTCGCGCTTGTCGGCGCCATCGCCGCCGCCGAGGTTAGATTCGACCGCAAAGGAAAGGGGCTGCCAGAGCTGGAGGCTCATGGCCACGGCGGACTCGAAGGTGTCCTGGCATGTTTCTGTGGCGATGGGGGAGTCATGTCAGTTGGCAGTCCTTTTGGAGGGGAAGTGCAGTCGGAAGAGTTCTTACGCCGCGAAGGGGCTGGGGCGGCCATCATGTGTGATATTCGGAGTCTGTAGGAGAGACTGTACTGGGTATAGTAGTGGCTGTGCCTTCCAATTCTTGTTGTGATGAGGTAAATGCTCTTTCAAACTTTATTGGACATGTCGTCGGTCGTTGCTGCCAAAAGATTTTTGAATATTTTAAAGTGGGGCTACCCGTTGCGACAGCCTAGTGTAAATACAAGTCGGTCGCCGCAGAAGAACATTGACGCAACAAGGCTGGCGTTTCCCGGAACTGGATGGCTGACAACTTGTTTGTATTGCTATTTTATAGAAAGAAAAAATATGTAGAGTAAATTTTATGTGTATTCACTTAAAGTGAACTGCATTGTTCTTCGCAAGTTTTTTAGCACTCACAAATTATCGTTCTCTCCTTTTGGAAGTACTACGCAGAGCACTGCTTGGACTTCCTTTAAATACTTCGTACCGTTCAAAAATGACAGTATATTTTATAGACCTTAGTCTGTCCTCAAAATAATCATTTTGAAAGGAAAGAGACCGCAGAGAACGCAGAGAACGCAGAGAACGCAGCATGCTCTGGTCATATGGGGGCTTTTGTCCACCGTCGTGCCTTCTGTTCATGCGCCCAGGGTCTTGCCCAATTCTGTAGCCTCATGAGGGGCAATTTCCCCGATAAGATATGACCCAAAAATTGGTTGAGAAATCGTTCGCAATTGGCAGGACCGGGCATATTAGAAGGCACCACCGGAATGGTTATTTATGTGCCGGTGGCTCACATCCGACAACGGTGCACACATTACGCTATTCGTGATTGTGAGAGTAAATTATTTGATTTTTTTTTTGGTGGTATCCGGAGATTATATGCAACGCACCCAGAGTATCAAAATAATGAGCATCCAGGACGACCCAACGGGAAGAGACGCAAAATAGGAAAGAGCAAAATAAAAGACGCAAAGAAATAAGACGAAATTATGCAAGCAATTTGCTGAGAAAGCCAGTCCGTAAACGCCCCGCATGAGAGAATATGCTTAAAAGACTGTACGAAAAGGAGCAATGTGCCGCCTGTCCGCTGGCCTTTATTTTCTCGGTTTTTTTTTGTGTGTGTGTGTGTGTGTGTGTGTGTGTGTGTGTGTGTGAGTGTGTGGGTGGGTGGATGTGTGTGAAACCATCCGACGTCTAGTTGTTATTTTTAGTCGTGTGTCCGCATTCGGTTTGTCGAGTCCAATATATCTATGTGAAAGGAAAGCCAGGCCATTTACACCTCGTCAACCTGGGGACCCGGGAAGGGGCCAGTAGGGTGCGTCTTCTCGAGGTAGGCGGCCAAGTCGGTGATGGTGCAGACCTTGAGACCGTACTTCTGCGCAAAGGAAATGCAGCCATCGCCGCGCAGCATACCAGAGCTGCGGTGCAGGGCCTGGCCAGGGACGGGCTCACCATCGTCGACGAGCTCCGAGATGACAGCCACGCGCCGCTTGCCAGTCAGCCGGCAGAAGTCAATGGCAGCCTCAGTGTGGCCGCTGCGCTCGCGAACACCGCCGTGGCGGGCGCGCAGGGGCAGAACGTGGCCCGGGCGGCGGAAAGCGGCGACAGCCGAGGCAGGTGCAGCAGCGTGGCCGTTGCCATTGGCGCTGCCGTTCTGGGCCTCAGCGGCGACGACAGCCTCAAGCTCGGCATCGTCCTGAGCCAGGCGGCGGCAGGTCAGGGCGCGGTCGTGGGCGCTGATGCCGGTCGATACGATGGCGTCAGCAGCGTCAATGGTGAGGGTGTAGGCGGTGCCGCGGGGGTCCTCGTTGTTGACGACCATCGGGGGCAGGGCCAGGCGGTCGGCGCGGGTGGGCAGCAGCGGGGCGCAGATGATGCCGGACGAGTGGCGGATCAAGAAGGCCATCTGTTCAGTGGAGACGTCCTCGGCGGCGATGATGAGGTCGCCCTCGTTCTCGCGACCGGGGTCGTCCATGACGACGATGAACTGGCCATCGCCTGGGACGTGTTAGCAAGTGTACACCGTGTTCATTTCTCCTCTTCACGCACTCGCAGCGCTCGTCTCCGGGCACACAAAGGGTAACATACGGAACGCCTCGATGGTTTCCGGGATGGAGTTGAAGCCTTCTAACGTTGGGCCAGGCATTGTGAAAGATGTGAGAGGAATTGAGTGAAAAGGAAGAGAAGCCGAAGGGGATGGAGAGCAGTTCCTATTTCTCTCAAACTCGTAGTGCTTGCGGTCGTGTCGTCGGAAGTTTGAAGGTGATGCAAAGCAATTATGTAGTTCGGGGCCTCGGCAATCGGCGGGCGTCGCAAAGAGAAAAATAATAGTAAATAAAATAGAGGTGGTGTCAATGGCCAATAAAGTACGGAGTAGGCAGTAGTAGGCCAGGCGTGAGTCAGGAAACCACCAGACGGCCACCGAAAAATCCCCAGGTAATACGGGACAAGGCCGAGAAAAGAAAAGAGAAAAATGGTCAGACGAGACAACAAAATGTCAGAAAACGAGTTGGGGATATGCAATTGAATCCTGGAAACTGAGAACCAATAAATTGCAGATGTTCCGACGGTAAACAATTGCCAACGATTGCCCAGAAGACGGAAGCTGGCGAGCAGAGGGAAAACGAGAGGAACTGGTTGAGGGTCTTGGAGTCCGTTGCTCCGTTGCTCCGTTGTTCCGTTGTCGCTATTTCGCAATCCCTTGTGACAGAGAAATAATGGGGATATTAAGCACGAGGGTGAATTGGGGTGGATTTGGGGGGAGGGGAAGAACAGTCAGAAAAAGTCGCCACAGGGCGCGCAAAAAAGAGACTTTTGTAAGACGAGGAAGGGGCGTATCGGCTTGGTCTTTCCTGCTTTGTGGAGAGCACTGAAAGGGCAGGAGCGCTTGTTGGCGGCTTCCTTCGTCCGCGCTGCGGGCGGAGGTCCCTAAATTGCTGTGGTGTCTGCTCTGTAATAATTGCTAATGGTGCAGCTCAGTGTGGTGTGGCTTTTTCCTCATACTAGCGGCTACGGGTTTTCTCTCGTTCTTTTCCTTTCTCTCTGTGCATTTCGGTGGTCTAGAGACGGAGGACCGAGCTGGACTCCGACTTTCTGCCAGGCTCAACTGGTCTTTTCCAGGGGACTTTGGCAAGACCAGCCAAGACCAGTTTCGAGAGGGAAGGTTGGAGCCGCCGACAGCAGACAACCGATGAAAGGAAAGAGCGAGCCAAAAGTGACTTATTCTTTGGGGAAGGTGCGACTGAGACGCTTCGGACGGGTCCGTAGTCGCGCCTTCTCCTCTTTTTTGTTATTCTACGGGGCCAGTCTAGAGGTTCTTTTGGCTTCCATCTGTTCCTGCCTTATGTATGATGCAGGACACATGATATACGAGAGCGAAGGCCTTGTGAACTTGTGAGCGAAAAAGGCAAGTGTCTCAGCGCACCACAGAGCGGACCCGCTAAGCATGAGTTGTTGCCGCATAGGGTAGGCAAATATGTTTAAGTGCCAATGAGTACGTCGTAAAGGTCTAGGAAATGGGGGGAAGCAGCAGTCAGAAGTGGCCGGCAAGTGCAACTGGTGCTTCCGCTTTTCCAGAACATGGGGAGAAAGGAAAGAGCCACGAGAAAAGGAAAGAGCGTTTGGTTTGCCTCGTTTCCCGAGGACGTCGGGTATAAGAGAGAGCGAAGTCGCAAGGCCAGACCAAAATCAAAGAAGAAGAAAACGAGTGATAACGACCATACCAAGATAGAGTCCACCAAAAAGACCCTGCAACTGTATCACTCTCCTGCGGGCACCTTTTGACAGTCCCGACGGAGTGGATGGCGTGTGGCCGAAATGACGTACGAGCCTATGTTTCCAATGGCTTCCTTCGGCTGTGAAAAGGGAAGGAACACGGGACTCTCTTTCTAGAAGGCGGTCAGCCTCGGCAGAACCGTGCCTTCTCTCAATGAGGTAGCTCTTTCGCACGAGCTCATGCAGCATCCGAGCCCACATGTAAAGTGCACACACACACTCACACACCCACGCACACCCACAATCATGGCACACCCACGCGCTGCGGCGCCGATACTGCGCCAGGCATGTCGCCTCCGGCCTAGCGCACCGAAGCGCAGCATCACAACGGCAGCAGCCGCAACCCGGCACATCTCCAGCTCCCAACAGATAACTCCAAGAGCTTCTATCGCCACAACAACGGCATCCAGCTGTTCACGATACCACTCTACAGCATCCACACCTACGGCGTCTTCCCCCTCCTCTTCCCCTTCTTCCTCCTCTTCAGTCAGCCCCGAAGAGGTCGCACACTTCAATGCCCTCGCCTCCACCTGGTGGGACCCTTACGGCCCGTCGCGCCTGCTGCACCAGATGAACCCACTCCGCCACGACTTTATTCGCGAATGCATCCGTGACGGAGCCTTCTTCGATCCCTCTATAACCTCTATGAAGCCCATTGAGGACCTTTTACCGCGAACCTACCTCGACATTGGCTGCGGCGGCGGCATCTTTGCCGAGAGTGCCGCGCGCCTACCTACAACAAAGTCCGTCACAGCCATTGACCCTTCGGCCGAGGTGCTCGCTGTGGCCAAGGCACATGCTCGTCGGGACCCTGTTGTTTTTGAGCGGTTGCAGTACCGGCAAATGTCCATTGAGGACCTGGCTGCCTCGTCCGAGGGCCAGCAGTACGACATGGTGACGCTGTTTGAGGTCATTGAGCACGTTGCTACAGATCCGGGCGCGTTTCTCGACCGGTGCGGCCGCCTTCTGAAACCCGGCGGCTGGCTTGTCATGAGCACAATGGCACGTACGTGGACGAGCTGGTTGACCACGGTTGTGGCCGCCGAGGATGTCCTGGGCATTGTCCCGCGCGGCACCCACGACTGGAATAAGTATATCAACGCGGACGAGCTCGAAGCCTTCTTCCGCCCAGAAGCACCCGCGTACACGTCGGCAACATGGCAAAATGCCCGCTTCCAGGGTGTTGCCTATATGCCGGGCCTGGGTTGGAAGGTTGTTCCTGGCGGTGAGAAGCTGGGCAACTACTTCTTTGCCATTCAAAAAGCGGACACGTCCTGAGGATTAGCGGAAATTGCCAGTAAAAGAGGCACTGTATTTAATGGATGTAAAATGAAACATAGAAAGAGCGACTTTGCCTTTGGCCTTGCTGAATTACAAGCATCAAAATAAAATCGGCCTGGTTGTTGAAGAATGCCGTGTATAAAGGTGAAAAGTATCAAGACAATAGCCTTTCTTTCATTGCAGTGCATAGATCAGGCCATGGATATCATCAAACAGTCTGTAAATTGCAAGGGAAACCCCGCAAAGTATAGAAACAAAATCAAGCCGCTGGTAACGTCTTAGAAAATAGACGACAATTCAAAACCCGAATGTCCACTTAATCCAAAAATAACCTATAAATAAGACCAAGCATAGAGACAAAATGATCAATACCGCATTACAAGACCTGAAGTGAGGCGTAAAATATCCTGACCGAAGAACAAGGAGTAGAGCAGATGGAAAGCAGACCGAAGACAACGAGTAACAAATAAATGAAGCAAAAGTCAGGCAGGGTTAAATAAATCAAATCGTGCCAAGTAGCCTTCGAGAAGAGAAAGAAAAACAGGCATAAAGGCCGGGGAAGTGGCACGAAGTATGGCACGAAGTAAGAAAAGATAGTTGTCAAAGATACCAAGCCCTGTTCAAAAGTGAAGAACAAAAAGGGACAGAGTCGAAAAAGCAAACGAGAAACGAGGATAAGACGCGGCACCTTGGGCACTCGTGAACCATTGAACATGGCTTGAATGGTGCATGTTTCCATAAATTACCATGTTAACCAAGATGGGAGCTGGGATACATGGACGCATGGAAGGGGGTAGACATCGCCACTGGGGATGCTACAGCCTCGTGGGGGGATGGATGGGTCTCAATTGGGCTGTTGCGCGTGGTATACGCTGGGTTGTATGTCCGCGGAAAGCCCATTGTGGACGGTAGCGAGTCGGGATTGTAGGCAGAGGCATGGTCCTGAGACGCAGTCTCAGACGAGCTTTGCTGAAGAGACGAATGAGCGATGGCTTCGGGGACAGATGCTGGCGACAGTGGGAGAGTTCGAGGCACAGACAGCTGCTCTTCGATAGACTTTGTAGCCCGAGGCGACGACGGATGGCCAAGTGAGTGTGGGGGCGAGGGCATGGAAGTGTACCGTCGAGTCTCGAAAATTGCGGCAGAAGTGACTGGCGTAGCCTCCGAGGTGCCCCAGATCCGCTGCTTCATATCGTGCTCCTGGTATCCGTAGAAAGACTTGGCGGGTTGATGGTAATTGGAGCTATAGTCGCTGAAGCCGGATGGTGAGTGGGTGAGCTTGGGTGGTGGGTATGGGTACGCGGCATGGCTGGTGCGGTCACCATGTGTAGAGACGGGGCTCACGCTCGTCTCTCTTTTGTGATCATTGTGAGAGTCGAGTCCCATAGGTCCGGCGTGGGTAGATTGTGTGTAGCCCCAGGCATAATCTGGGGACTTTCGCTGCATTGAGCTCTCGTCATAGCCACCAGAGGACCCGAATGCCTCTGGGTGCGAGTATGCGTTCTTGTAATCGTTCGAGTCGCTATACTGCTTCCGGGTGTCGTGTTGCCGCTGCCACGGTGCCGTCTTCATGGCAGAAATGCCGTCTGCAGGCTGCAGGAACACGGAGGGTGAAGGCGATTCTCGGCCAACTGTTGCTTGCATGCCGCCGTTGTGCCGGGTGTGGCCGACAGGGCCATCGTCATGGAAGCCAGAGCTCGGGGTCGGGATAGGAGACGGATAGGGAGAAGTGATTAGCTCTTGGTACTGAGACGGCTTGGCCGACATGCAGTGGGCCCGATCTGAGTGGGCAATGCGGGCGCGAGAGGGACGGGGAGTGTCTTGCGGGCTCTTAACCGCATGTGTCACGTAGATAGGAGGGCATGAGAAGCCCGACGATGACGAGGCTCTGGATCGCTGGACAGGAGCCGCCATTCTCTTGTCTCTGTCCCCAGAGAGCGGCCTTTCCTTGCGGTTGTATTTGGCGATGCCCCAGTTGTGGAACTGTTGGCGGTATGCCCGCTGTCTAAGGATGAAGAAGATACGTCAGTGATGGACTTGCCTAGTGTGCACTGCTCGTAGAAGCCGGATTGGCAGGTCTTACGATGCGGTGAAGCTATGATTCTGGGCCATGAGGACCATGACCTGGTTCAACGGGAGTTTCTGGGTCTCGTAATATGCCAGTATATGGCCCTTGTTTTCAGCCCACGCCTTTGTCATTTTCGCAGAATGATGTTGGATGTGATGCGATGTCGCTGAAAAATGACAAGGGAAAGCAATGGGTTCAGAGATTATGGCGAAAGAGGCATAAATATTTTGAAATCTCGAGAGGAAGATAATTGAATGCAAATGGCCGGTGAAGATGTGAGAAGGCGTCAAGTTGCTCTTGGCGGAGAAGAGGCAGGTGGCAGATGGCAGGTGGCAGGGGGAGGGAAGGAGGAAGGAGCCTTGGAAGAGAAAACATATATGATGTCTTCGAGGGAGGAAGTACAAAACAAGATGGAAAAGATGGGCAGAAGGAACCAAAGGGTCTTATAGATAAAACTGGACGGATGGGATTGATGGCAAGAGAGAAAAGCTTCACACAAAACCTTGCAAGACATTTTGTATGTGCGAGCCATGGGGCCAATAGAGCCTCAATGTACCTTCCTCCACCACCAGAAGCCGACGCACCTGCCTCCGACGTCTCTTCTTTCCGTTTTGAACATACTTGTCCCTCGCTACTTCCTCTCTGGACCTTCCCCTGCACATGAGATGTTTCCAAAGTAACAAGTAACAAGTCCCCTTTCTTTCCAAGGTAGCCCTCTATTTCCTATTCCACGACTTCAACAGGACGGTTATTTCCCTTGACGACGACAGCGATTCGCACATATTTGCACGAGACGAGATGCCACGACATGGCTGCACGCAAAGCCACCTTAAGGTCTTGATCATGGACGCCTTCTTACTAGTTACCCACGAGTTACCCGCTGTCAGTGCTCGTTGTCAGTGCCCGTTGCTTTGTTTCTGAGCGCCCGGCCCCAAGACATAACATGGCCGGTACGGAACACAATTCAGTGCAAAAAAAGACTGCGCATGTTGTGTTGAGTGTTGATAGAAAGGGGCACTTTGGTTTTCTAAGATTGCGACCCATGCGGCCCTCTGGCGGTCTGCGGCAACACAGTTGCCTTTTTTGACGCCTGTGAATCCCAGCCAACATCAGCATCGCTTTTCAGCCTCATGGTTTCCACTTCACGCGGGGTCTACAAAATCGGGACACCCTCTCTCAAAGAGACGCCCGGCCGGCCCCTGGTCTGTCTGCCTCTTTTGGGAAGATAAGGCAGCCAATGACATCGAGAGAGGCGGTCCACCGCCATTTCTTCATGTTCTTCCCATGCTTTTTATGCTTCTTTTCTTATTATTTTTTTTTTTTAATTTTTTTACTTCTCTATCATTCCTCGTCGAACAGACAGAGACAGTTGGGGATGGAGCGGACCGAGCCCCATCGTCGATGCGAACCTGGCGGTGCTCACATTGTCCAGAGCCATGCGTGGGCACGGATGTGGGACAGGGGCGAGCCCCATGCCGTCGAGGGTGATTCGTGCTGTGTGACAAAGACGATCGCAAGAGCGCCCGCTCTGTCTTCTCCAGGTGGCATGGCACCCCTGAGGCTGAACAAAGTCCCCAGAAAACAGAGAAGAAAGAAAAGAGAGTCCCTGGCTTTAAGAATTGGGTTTCTGGCAAGGCCAGGTGAACGACGAATATTATTGGCCGGTAGTGATATCTGGGGACCGAACGAGCTGGGTCGCAAAAGAAAGGCCACACTTGACGCCCTTTCTCGCCTTGTTTTACAAGGGAGACATTTTTTGGTACTGCTTTTTTTTCTTGGTCTCCTCTCATATTTTCTTCATTTCTGTCTTGTTTCCTGTTGCTTCGCCGCTGCTTTCCTTCACACCCTTATGCACACTGGTCGCTGCGTTGGCCGCTGTGGCCGAAACAACTCTCGGCCCCCATGGTGCCTTTTTTTTTCATTTCTGTTTTCTCCGCCCTCTTTCACCCTGTCTCCTGTTCTCTTCGGCCGGGCGGCGCATACTGTACACATGGGAATGGTCACTTACAACAACCCCTGCCCACATCCCCTTTTTTCGACTGAAAAGAGAAAACGAGACACGCGGACGAGGACGAGGACGAGGACGAGGACAAAAAAAAAGATAGACGGAAGACGGGTTTCTATTTTTTGATACTCGCTTCTTCAGCTATTGTGCTCATACATCGGCCATGCTTCTGATCCTCTCTCTCTCCAGTCTGGCTTGCCGCCCGGGGACCACCAACAAACCCGTGGAGACACTGGAGAGACAGCAAGAAAAAGCAAGCATACTTTTCAGCTTTCCCAAAGAATATGGAGGGGTGGGGAGAAGTGATGCTTTCGGGGTCGAGCCACCAGGGATTGATCTGACGGACAAGGCTGTGCGTTGACTATTACACAGTAGTTGACAGACGGAAAACTCTCGTACGGTAGTATTCGGGGCCGATACGAGCCAACGAGCCGCACTCATGGCGCATAAGATGGAGACGAACGGATACTGACGCACATGCGTCAACAGGACCTGGCCTGATTTAATCCTCACCCGCAAGGGCCATTGTGTGCAGAAGAAGGTCCTCTGCAGCTTGTCTTGTTCAGCGGGCAGGGGGTAGGGTGTAATACTCATTTCCCCTCTCTAATCCCAGCCACTGACAAATATTTTTGCTCAGACTTGGGGTCAGTTGCATCTCCATCGCCTAACGAAGACTATCTGATTCCGATCGAAGAAGATAGCCGCCCGACCAAGCCCAACATGCGTCCTGTCAAGCTTCGTCGGGAAGCAGCGCGCCTGTCTTTGCGTATGAGATCTTTGAAGATTGACGTCCCTCATCGATATACGATGGCATACTGCTATCCTCTGCCTCGCCTTTCGGTTTCATGTTGTACCTTTCTCATCCCATACAGTCTTTCGCTCCACGATCTATTCGGCCCTCGAAACAATAAACCAACTGGATTTGAGACTGTTCTCCTAATATGGTCCTCTTCTAGAAAGACGAGTGTTCCCTGCCAAGGTAAAGAGGCGTCACTTTTGGCCCTCACGCTCTCGGTCCATGTCCATCTCGTCCATCTACATATACCGTTGCTACCTTGGGTGGCCATCAAAGGCCAACGCAGCGACGCCTGTTTTCTGAGATTGTCTGCACTAGCTCATCACCGCTTTCTGTTCTTACCGACTCAATTTAAGCTTCACAGCAAATGGAGTATATTTCTACCATTATGGTGGTGTGTGCCGTTATACACATTTTTCCATGACAGCCTCAGATTTTGATTTCAGAGCTCACCGCCTTTGCTTGGGCTACTTGTCCACGTATGTGGCCCATCGTGGTGATAATGAAAACGACATACGTGCATTTGTGCAGCTGTTGACGAACATCGAATCAGCATGTACTCGCCATTGGGCCTCCATTCGAGGAGTGGGTGGCTCAAAGCATCAAAGAAGCCAGCAACCAGCAATAAGCAGACAGCACTGGCCATGATGAAGGTAAAGAAAAAAACGGATCAATCATATCCCTGAGATATAGGCCGTATCAACCTCCAGTTGTGGCCACCTGTCTAAATGCTTCGATAACCGAGGATGGTATGATATGCATCTTTTTTTGGGTTTTTTGTCTCTGTAAAACGGGCTGTTCCTGTTACTGTGTCCCATACCCTACGATACCACAGCGTAATCGATGAACTGCGTCTCGGGCAGAGTTCATGAGGTTGACGAGCTAACCTGCTCGTTTGCACCGATGCCGGCAGTCAATCTCGGCCTTTCTTTACTAACGTGCACGGGGAGCCGGGGAAATCAACGAGGCAAAACCTGATTGCGAACGGTGGAAAAGTTGGGCAGAAAATACCACAGCCACCTTGGATGCCTTGGGCTATTTTACGTGGCATGAGTGAGCATATCGCGATGAATGAAGAATACATGAAAAAATACACATACGTAAAATGCGGTCAGAAAGGCGGTGAAGAATAGAATTGAGAAAACTGAAATAGGTGGCAGCAAGGTAGAAAGCGCGGCAACCACGGCAAATATTGCAAAGTGGAAGTAATGGTGGGAGTGTGGAAAGAAAGAAGACAATGATGGGCCTCTCGGCCTTTCGAAAAGCCTTGCCGTTGTACGTCGTATTTTGGACCACAATATTCTTTTGTGCTCCCCCCGATTTACCGGATTTACAGGGCGTTATGACACTGTCTCGACGCCATCTTTTCTCAATATTCAAAATTGCTCCTATATCTAGCTATTAAAACGAAGCTTGGTGGAAATGGGTACGCGGAGAATGATAGGATCTGAGTAAATGGGGAAAAGTGATTGTGTCTGTCTAGACATGTGTAAATAAGTCGTTTGAGATCCTGCTTGTTGAACAATGCACGACCAGGTCATTTTTTGTCATGATTTTCTTTTCTTTTTTCTCCATGTCTCTTTGATTCACTTTTAGCACTGATCTTCAATCTACAGTTCATGCTCCTGTTCTCCTCTTTTTCACGTCTCTAGATGAAACAACACAGTTCATCTCTGCGGTCTTGGATGAGCGCTACCTAAAATCAGAATATCCAATCGTAATTACTGGATGGACGAGCATTTGTGCAAAATATGTGTCCTTTCCTTTCAAGTTTCTACGTGTAATAGACCTGGGGGGGGGGGGGGGGAATTCATTCAAGCAGAAAAACAAAACGGGAGCTAACGGAGAGTCGTATGTCTGTGCGGGAAATATGTCGCTGCCGTAACCTTGATAGTGTCAGTGTTCTTCACAAGGCTGGAGATGCATTGGCTATTACACGTCGTACATGAGGCCGGTGGGGCCCAAGAAGGCGAAGTGAAAAGAGAAAAAAGAGAGTGAGAACCCTGTAAAAAATCGCATTATTGACATAATATTAAGGGGTAATAAAAAGTTAACCAAGATATAATCCAAAAGTAAAATAAACGTAAAAGAGAAGACACACGATCCGTGATCAAGACGTAGTCAAAAACACAGTGAAAAAAATAGACCAAACAGACACACAATATGAGGCATATTTACGTCCCCAATCTGGCCCGTACCTCTGTGCCTCGCAACCCTACCCCGTCATCTCTCAACGGCAACAGCTGTCAACGACAGCCTCGTTTTCCTTTTAGCATCTGGTCTCCTCTTTGGTGCTCGTCGTTTGTGTTTGTGCTTCTAGGTCTATTGCAATCGCCCTGACAAGCTGTCCCGGGACTGCCCGATATGTCCAAATAGCTCCATCAGCCATACGCACCCTGTCTCCTTTCTTCACCTTTCGCCCTATTTCTTCGGGCTTGCCCCGTTTTCAATTTCTGCTTCCTGCACCTCTCTTTTCACCAAACGTTTGGTGACAAGTAGTCCTCCATCTCGTCGGCCGAAAGGAGGGAGGAAGTAGCGCGAGGCAACGAAAAAGACGCAGGGGTTTCCTAAGCCAGCGCCTTAGTCTGTGTTTGTGCCACGCCCGCCCCAGCGGCCGTGGTGGAGGGTGCTGCTGTCACACCGGCTTCTTGAGCCTGGTGGGCCACAGCAGCGGGCTTGGTGTCTGGGGAGAAGCCGACGGCGGCGTTGGTGCCAGCCGTCACAGGAGAGGTGACTACGGGGGACGCGAGAGCAGGAGAAGCGGGACCGGGCGAGTGAAAGGGCGAAATTGCGGCGGCCTTGGTTGCTGGAGGTGCAGCAATAGCTGCTGCCGCGGGAGAAGGTGACACCGACGAAGCAATGGAGGGCGAAGTGGGCGACGAAGCGGCAATGGGCGAGATGGGAGAGGCCGTGGTCTCGGCGTGGCTAGCGTTGGCAGAACCGGCAACGTCAAGAATGATGTAGTACCACTTCTCGGCATCGGCCGGGCTGTGGGCCTTGAACTGCAGCTCCGACGTACCGGCCAGGCGGCTACCCATGGACTTTCCGCGATCCTTGCCCTTGACGCTGAACTTGTCGCCGTTGGGCGAGCCAATGACAGCATCGGGCAGGTAGATGCTCATCTCTGGAACGGGATCCTTGCGGACGTTATCAGAGTCCTTGAACTCGTGAAGGAAGCGTGAAGGGCTGACGACATAGTAGCCAGTGCTGGTGCCAAAGCTGAGCTTGTTGCGGCTCTTCCGCTCAAGGCTGCCCTCGATAACGGCGTGGGTGCTCTGGTGGTCCTGGTTGGGGAAGGAGATGGCCTCGACGGTGCGGGGAGGCTCGTTGCGATCGACGAGGATATTGCTGAAGCGTTCGTTGAAGCTCTTCCACTCCATATCAGGCGGAATGCGCTGAACGGCGCTCAGCATGTCACCGTACAGAGCGCTGACGCGGTCGGCCTGGCCACCGGCGAACATGTTGAAAGCCTCCATGGCCTGCTGCAGGACTTCAATGACGTGGGCCTCGAACGTCTCAAAGTTGGCCTGGACGGAAATAAGGTCGTTGCGGTGGTTGTTCTCCTCGACAACTTGCTTGTTGAGACGGTACAGGACACCACGGTTGATGACATAGGGGTCCTGAGCGGACTCGAGCTTGCCGCCGGTGGCCTCGAAAGCAGCAGTATGCTGGCCCAGCAGCTCGATATGCTTTTGTGTGAGCTGGCGGGCCTTCTCAACCTCCTTAGCACCCTTTTGGGCACCGTTGAACAGCTCTTTGGCCTTGTTCTTAATCTCCTTGTGCAGACGCTCAAGCATGGGCAGAACGGAGCCCTTGAGGTTCTTCTCGGTCTCGAGGTTGGTGTTGATCAGAGCCTGGGTGTTGGCGCGCATGTTGTCGAAGAAGCCGTTCACGCCGCCGAGTTGTGAGTCAAAGTGCTGGCCCTCGCGCAAGGGCTTGGAAATGGTCTTAAGGACCTTTTCATATTGGCCAGCCGTCTCCTTGTGCAGCTTCTCGACGGCACCAATGTAGTCCTCGAGGCTGCCACAGACATGCTTCCATGCCTGGATGCGCTCAGCGAGTAGACCGGCGGTCTAGAGGAGGAGAGAAGTTAGTCTCTTCTGAAAGCCCGGAAGCACCAAAATTTTGACTTCCTTGTCTTGCTATTTCAGCTTGGACGGAGTGAACTCTTACGCTGGTAGGGTCAGCATCGGGGACAGCCTCGTCGCCGGTGCTGGTGATGGACGTCAGGCCAGTGCCTTGGCGAATCGGCAGGTCCTGCTTGACAGACGCCATGGCGGTCTAGGGTATGATGGGGAAGTGAGGGGAATTCGGAAGAGAGGGTGACACGGATCGGAACGGGTGCGTGCAGAATCGAAAGCAGAAAAGTCGAACTCTGTTGTTGATCTGACGAGGCGGTTAGATTTGTTCTTGGGACAATAAAAATCAAAAGAAGTCAGGTCAGACGAAAAGCCAAGAGCCATGGAGACGGGTAACCAGGGGAGGGTCCAGCCGTTCGCCGCAGCACAAGGAATAATAGAACGAGAGCGAGCGAGGAGAGAGCGGGGTCCCGCAGATTCCCAACAAGGACGAGTGGTTTAATGAGACGACGTGTGCAACCGCTGTGGGTGGGGATTTTCCCAGTCCCTTTCCCTTTCGGAGGGGAAAGCTGAGCCCATCGAGCCCATTGAGCACCGTCGAAACAACGTCACAGCCCAAGTGCCTGACGACAGCCAAGCCAGGCCCCACTGACAAAAAAGGACACCAAGAGCACCCACTGCCGCGCGAATGCGACGGCAAGGATTCCGGACACGATGCTGACAGGGCAAGCTGGCAAGGTTCTGCCTGGCCAGCGCGTCGAGTGCAACTCTTTTCTTTTGTTGACAGGCAATACCGCGAGTCATCGACGACAGAAGTGGCCTGAGAATGGCAGGCGAAAGTTGTCTTAATTGTTGAAAATGTCGCGGAGACAAAGGAGGCAAGCAAAAAATTCTATAGAAATACAAGAAAAGCACGCTGAAAGAGGACTGGGCCGTCAAGCCAACTTACAATAGTGGGAGGAGCCGCCTAGGGCCTTGTTCGGGCGGCCGATCCAGGGACAGGAGGCGAAGTACTCCGTAAGGAAGAAAGATAGCGGCTTCGGTCAGGGGTGAAGACGTTAAAAGTGAAGCCAAAAGTAGTGGTTCTTAGTAAAGTGCAGAACTAAGAAATAGGAGCCGAAGAATCAAAGAACTAGGGAAAGGGGGGTTCAGGGGAAGAAATTAAGATGTATGAAAAAAGACCGAGAAAAGGAAAATAGGGAAAGAAGGAGGGAAGGACGAAGGAAAACAAAAGAGAAACTGCCGGCGCATATATAGGAAACGGCGATCGACGCAACAAAACAAAAATGATGCGATGCAATAAAGGAAATACATTGAAATACAATTAGGCAAGAGCGACCCTCCTCGATCAGGGTCTGGGTCTAGGCCAGAGCGATCGCAAAAGTTGTGGAACGTACATAATACTCAAACTGGCAAGCGCGACCTTTTGCAACACTAAGGGATGTGATGCCAGGATGGAGGGAAGGCATGAGGGAAAATGAAAGACGGAAAGAGCTTATGACGTCAGTATATGGATTGATTGGCGGCCAGGCGGGGAGGGAAATAGGGAAACAAACTGCAACTAGAGGGGAAAAAAGACAGGACGACAAGAAAGGACCAGACATGAGATGTGCAACCACTGAAGACCGTCCAAATCGCTCACTCCCTCCTTCCATTTCAGGTCCGTCTCAATGACGAGGGAGGCGCTCGGATGGTACGAATGCCGGCGACACTTCGCATGCCCGTTTTGGCGCACATACCACGGCGAACCCTGCACATGGGGGGAAACGAAATGAAGAGATAAAAAGAACGGAGGAAAATCGTAAAGGATTAGGGAAAGAAAAAAAGAGAAGAAAACAGAACGCGATCGGGGCCACTACCCTTGGCTCAGCCTTCTCTACCGGTCCGACTTTGTTTTTTGGTGAAACGCACTTTTAATTCCGACGGAGGCTTTGGGTTCCATCTTGCATTTATTAAAGCTTTATTGATAGTCTTTACTGACTTTCCGCATGGTCTGTGTGGTTGTTGACTTTGCACATCACGACAGGCCGAACTATCGCGGGATACTTCGGTCTCATCCGACGGCAGTCCCAACTGCACCCACCGGCAAGCCTGTTCTATGACCAGCGTGAAAGACGAGCACACCATCACATCTACTCACCTATTATCGTCGTTCTGTGCCTTTCACGTTAGCCGTCTTTATTACCTGTCGGGCCTGTCTTATCCTCTCTTTGTATCCCACAGCGCGCATCTACTAACCCAAGTCGGGGATGGACCCGGGTCTAGACAACAATGGTCAATCTTTTCCCCTTCTGAGGTCGGGAAAAGAGGGCGCAGCAGAGGGGCAAGAGTAAGGGCCTTTGGAGGAGAGGACTCGAGAGGTTGCAGAAGAGGGGAAATGAGAGGAGAGGGAGCGTAAAATGGAAGATGAGAGAAGAAACAATAAGGGTTCAAAGGGTCGACGAGATCGGCGATGGCTCTAGCCGTGGGCAGCTGCTGATCAGGCTGGTCTTGCCCTCCCACTTCTTTTGGCAGACCGACGTCTTTATCTGACACTGCACCACCTTAAACACACTTATGATACTGGGCCGCCATGAGATACACGCTCGACACGATGCCCAGAGTCCGCACAATGATTGACACTTGTAGGCAGCCGGCACTGGTCACACTTCATTTGACTCACTACAAAAAAGTCACCACGAGAGGAGATCTTAGGGACATAATGATGGTAGAACTTAAGGGGTATAATATGTACTAGTGATATGTACTAGAATATGTAGAAGAGAAGAAAAGGCCAATGAAAACAAAGCAAATGTCGTGTGGGTGTTGCTTTCCCATCGTGAAGGGAAAATATGGACAAAAAAACGCCCGCATGTAGTTCCGATAAAAAAAATGAGCCATCCAAATATTCCAATAGTCTAGATGCAAAAGTAAACGATGAGAGATGAGACACGAAAAAAAAAAAACGAAAGAGAAAAAAAATCGCCGAACGCCTGATAGGGACGATATCCCAGATGTCGTGTTTCAGTATTAGTCGTACACGGCGGGTTTGGCCTGCCATGGCTGGTTGGTCATGCACTCGTCCGTTCTCGAGGGCTCCCGTGTCACGCCACTCGAACGCTGAGGAAAAAGTGTGTGCGTGAGTGTGATACGTAATTTAAGTCGCAACGCGGCCGCGTGCCTGCAACAAGTTCAGCCAGCTGCGCTCGTCGTTGTCACCACTCGACGGCTGGTTGTGCCGCGAGTGGAGGAAAGATACACTGCTCGACAGAGGCCGGCGGCGGTGCGAAGAGCCTGAGCCCAAGCTGGTGCCAGGCGAAGTCGAGACCTGCTCCGGCTGGTAGCCAGCCGTGCGGCTGCGGTGATGCATGCGCTGCGGGCGCGCAATGGTCAGACCCTCACCGCCGTCGCTGTTCCCGCTGTTGTTGCCGTTGCTGCTAGCACGACTGGCGGGCGCGCTGGTCACGTCCTCAAGTGCGGCAGCACCCTCTTGCGGTGCCTCAGCAATAAGCGACAGCGGCTCGCTGGTCAAGCCGGAGCCAAGGGCCAGGGCACTGCTGCTGCTGTTGTTGTTGTTGTTGCTGCTGCTTGACAGGTTGCCCGGAAGAGACTGTGTCGACGACGTGCGTGACACGGCGGGCCGCGAGGCGGCTGTGCGGTAGTCAGGCAGCTGAGAATCCCCGCCGACAGTGATCTTGCCCACACGTGTGGACTTGATGGCCGTGGCGTATGACGGCACCTTGCAGAGTTCCTGCAGATCGGCAAAATCAACGTGCTCCAGGTCGCTGTGCTCGCTATGTTCGCTGTGGTTGCCTACGCTGTGGCGGGACTCACCGCTATTGCGTCGCGACGCGGCTTCGGACTGAGGATGGCTGTGGGTGCCACTGGCAGTGCCGCTGGCATGGGCAGCGCTGTGGCTGTTGGCAAGACCACCAAGGTCAGCCGCGTGGGAGTGCGACCGCTGCATGAAGGGGTGAGGGAGGTGCACGGGAGTAAAGGGTGTGGTCATGTCCGAGGACGAGCCGGGAGATGTAAGAATGGCAGTGGAGCTGCGATTGCGGCGAATGGCCATTTCTCGGGCCGACACATCTTGCAGGCGCGAGGTCAGGGCACCCGGGTGAACGGGGATGCTAGGGTTGTTCATCGCGGCCAAGTTCTCGCTGGAACCGGCGCGTGACATGCCGTACATGGGGCTCTGCACGGCCGACATGGGAGCAGGTGTCTGCAAGTTGTGGACTTCCACCTCATCATAGAGCTGGTCCAGAACGTGCTCGCCGTAACCCGGTGGTGCAATGGTGCTAAGGCCGGTGGCGTTGGTGGTGGCGGAGCCGGCCGGGCCAGTCAGATTGCCCTGCTCGTCAAGCGGGATGTTGGGTGAGATGAAGATGGTCAGGGGAAGAGTTGCACGCAGCTCCGAGACGTGGCCGTCGGGGTTCTTGAGAGCCACGACCATCTTGAGCTTGTGGCGGACTTTGATACCGTGGACGTTGACGTCCTGGACGCACTTGCCGAGCTTGCGGGGCAGGTCAAGAGAGGTGTTGACGACCCAGCCCTCCTGACCAGTGTCCTCAATCATCTCCTGCCAGTGCTCCTCGCGGTTGACACTGACCGTCCAGCTCTGAACCGACTTCTCGTGCTTGAACTCGCGCAGAGACGGGTTGAAGTTGCTGGTGCCGGCCGCAGGCGAGGACGCAAACTCGTGAATCTCGATAAGGCGGACTGTGATGTCGCCGAGCTCCAGGCCCTTGAGTAATGGCGTGAAACGGGACTCGAGCGGGATGTGGCTGCCGAAAACGACGGCCTTCTGCGGGACAACAATCGAGTACTCGACCTTGTTGGGCCAGATGTTCTCGACACTCATGGCATGCAGGAATTCGAGGGCAGACGACTCGAGAGTGCGGACAATGCGAATGTGCTTGTAGGCATGCAGATCGTAAGCAAGCTTGCCGCGGGCAATGGTGGCCTTGAGTTTGTATGTAATGCTGGCCTCGTGCAGGCCCTCCACGCTCTCACAAGTGTCACCGGGTAACATGAGCTCGAATGGAAACTCGTAGTTGCCTTTCTCGAGGACGGCACTCTTGCCGGGGGTGCCCCAAAAAGGAGCCCATAGGTGGTTGAGAATGTTGTGTGTGCGGTCGACCTTGGTGGATGCGAGGCCGGAGGGTGTAACCTTGGGATCGGTCCAGAAGAGGCGCTGAGCGCCGGTTAAGCGCAAGTGAATGTCTTCGATCTTGATGGGTGATGGGACACAAATGGCGAGGACGCCCTTGAGAAGCTGGCCACTGGCCTCGTGCTCATTGCCGCGAAACACGATGAAGTCATTTTCAAGGCTGGGGAGTTTGTTAGCTGTGTTGTTCATGCATGGGAAACGAGCCCGGGAATCGAATCGCTTGCACGACAAAACTCACCGAATGTCAAAGAGCGTCAGGGCGTTGCGTCCAGTCACCGACGTAAATGGATTGAAGGGCATTGCTCCAGAGTATGTGGTCTTCTCTAGAAAAAATGTCTGGGCAGTGGAGAGGCTGCTCAAACGAGAAGAATTCGAGAGGAACAAACAGTAAAGGACGTTCAGAAAGAACAAAAATTCGAGTCGATGTCCGAAAGTAGAGGCGATTGGCAATTGAAAGCAATCAAAGACGGCTTTCGCGTATATATATGATGCAGGGGACTGCCGGAATTCGGAGAAGGCGATCGAAAACGTGCAAAGGCGGTGTTCTAACGAGAGACGCTGGTTAAAACCGTTGGCCGCTAGAAATGACGTGCGACTGCTGTGCCTGCGTGATGTAATGTATTTCGGTACATTCGTTCCTGGCGGGCGCACACAGCGTAATTGTTCGTCGGCGGGCGATGACTCTTTAAAGAGCTCTTTAGATTGGACTTGGAAGAAAGTGGGCGCTGTTACAGGCGGTTTTGCGGGCGTTGTTGGGGCCTGGCGAGGGGGCAAAAGGGTGAAAGGCTAGAGAAGGCGGTTCGTTCAGGGGAGGCGAGTTTTGCGGTATCGGTAGGGCGAGATGTACCGTGCAATGTTGATGCACAAAAATAGATTGTGTGAAAGGGAGGTTTCAGAGAGAACTTTGTTGTAAACAAGTCTCGAGGGAAGTAAGAGGTACTAATAATACTTCGAGAAGGAAAGGACGCCACAGTGTTGCTTGGCTGGAGGGGGGTAGTCGCAGGGCAGGCGCGGGCAAGGCACATGCCAGATCGGGACAGCAGAGATATTAGATTGGCGTTGTAGCATGAGCGAGGTAAGAGAGGCAGGGACGGGCAACGTGATTGTATGCCCAGGCGTGCCGAGAGGTGTTCTGTATGATGTTCGTCCTGGGAAGGCAGGCAAAAAAAAGCAACTGGCGAGGAAAGAGGTTGCGTGACGTGTTCCTAGTTGGGAAAAGAGACAACGAACAGACGCGCAAGGTCGTAGTAGGCAGGAGGAAAGAGCCGTTGGTCGAGTGGGCGAGGGTAAGGTGAAGAAGAGGAGGGAGGAAAGACAAAATAAGGAAGGAGCAGTAGAGAAATTATGTAACAGGGAAAGAAGAGGCAAGAGCAGCTCAAGTGCATGAAGCAAATATGGAAAGTAGGCGAGAACTACAGTTTACAAACAAAAGGGAAGAAAAGCAGGAGAGGCAGAAAAACGGGAAACCCCGAAAACCGAGTATCTGGGAACGAAGAGGTCTAAGTAAAACCATAGAAGCCAGGGCCAGAGCGCGCATGCGCGCCTCGACCGGCCCAAAGCCCCGTTGCCCACGATATGGTGTTCCCGGTCAATCGGCCCTCTTTGTTCCAGAATTTTTTTCTGGCATTTTCGCAATGGATCGGTGACGAGCACGAACGCCAGGCAATTCGTAGTCGGGCTAGTGTCTTATTTTCCTTTTTACTTTATTTTACTCAGTATCAATTTACCATTTAATACCATTTTACCTTTCTGCTACCTATTTTTTTCGCGCCTGCACGATACGATAGATAAGTAGCTCTTACCATGCCCGGTACTAGTCCGAGGCAGGGAAGGAGGGATGGAGGGGAGGCGTGCGAAAACAAAAACAAGAAGAAAAAAACGGCGGGAAGACGTCCAGCCATTGAATGGCAGCCGCATTCTCGGCTTTTCTTTAGGCCTAAGCGTTGGCATTTCCTTCCTCTTTGTACACAAAGTAATATTTTCGTCTATCTCGTCTCTTGTCAGATACTGAGCACGCATATTTCGCCGTCCTCGTTATTCCCTGACTTTTAATGTTCTGGCTTGGCTTGTTCCTTTTTTGTCAATCTACACTGAAGGTCCAGACTTGGCCAGACAGGACCCGTACGATAATGCATTTGTTTCAATATTGTTATCTCGACGAAGCCAGGGCTGAAGAAGTACACATTCCTCATCCTCTCGTTTTTGCTAGTGCTGAGCTGTGATCCACGAAGGTGAAGGAGGACACGACAGCAACGAGGCAGACAAGCTGTCTGGACTGTCAGAGGCGGGAGACAAGAGCCGCCAAGACGTCAACGCTGTCGTGTTCACAGAGGCTCAACAAGACGTGATGAACGTGCTGTCACCATAGGGGCTGCGACTGCGAAAGCCGCTTGGGTGGGGGCCGTCTGCTCTTTCCCTACAGAGGATCTTTACTCTTGCGCTGCTTGGAGGGGTTCCTTCCATCTTATGTCATGGAAAAGCCTCGCTGTTTGATTCCCTACTCCGTAGTCCTGTCTCGGTGACCCACACCACCCCTATATTGGGCCTAGAGCGCGGCGGCCGGGTGCAGGGGAGGGAGGGGGCGTGTGTGCAAGAGTCGCTCTTTCATTCCTTCTTTTCGTTCTTCGGTCTTTCTTTGCTTTCGCAACAGAAAGGTTGCAGTGATAAGTAAGCGGCCTACGGAGCACACATACATTTACACAGTACCGGCCCAACAGGCGCTGGAAACAATCTCACGGCGTAGTTACGAAGCAGACGGGCAGCCGCCATCCCCACCAATGGGGAGGCCGTCCGCGCCTCGGCCACACGCAGTCCAAAGTGCTCAATTGAAACAGGCGATAGGGAATTGCGATTTACCGTGCGGTTGCGGTCGATTGCGCTCCGTGAACGGTGTTCGCTGGGATATGCGAGTATTCGCTATAGTTTTCCTCGGAGCAAGATACTAGGAATCTGTTTTGGGGCGAAACTAGGAGGAAGGGAGCAGGAACGGGCGTGGGGGACATGCCTCTTCTTCTTGACGAACAAAAACAGGGCACTCTTTGCTCGCGGTGAAATGTTTGTCCCATGTTCTGCTTGTTCTTTCCTATTTTGACATCTCCTCTTCACCTGTCTTGCCGAGGAAGGATCCCGTGAACAGATGTCGGGGCAAGGCCCTATAGTTCTGGAAAGGCGGCACTCGCCGTCCGCATAAGACGAGATCGTAGGTGGACTGAGGTAAAAGGGTACGATGATATGGGAAGGTGGTATGTTGCGTGCAGTTCGTCAGTTTGTGCGGGCGGGTGCAGGTGCTCACGGGGACTGCGAAAAGTGACAGAAAACGCCTAAATAGCCTGGAAAGCGGCACAAGAACAGGAGAATGTACTATTTAGGGAGAGGCACGCTCGTTCCTTGGTACGGCCTTTATTGGATCTGCTAGGGCCCTGAAAGGAGGACAAAGAGGGTGAGACACAGCGCACCTGCACGCCCATCGCACCTGCCCTTTGTGCCTTTCGCCCTTCCACACCTCGTCACGGGCCCCCGACGGCGCCCGGGCCCAAACGCCGCCGCCATGTACTTTGCACCCTTTCTCTACTCCGTGCCATATTTTTCGCCTTGCTTATTCACGATACCGAGGAACTTCGGAAGCAGTCCGAAAAAACAGCGAAAACCCCGAGAACGCTTCTGATTGCCAGATATCGAACCGCTATCGAGCCGCCGGCTGAACAATGAGAGCGACTTGGACTGACCAGAAGGTGGCTTACTTTTCAGGCTCCCATCTCGACAATTGCGTCTGCCTCACCCTTTGATACTTTATCGTTTTCGAAAGTCGTGATCTTCTCAACAAGTGTCAATACCACCATGCTGTCCTCGCTTGCTCCGGCTTGACGGCCAATGAATACGTTAGCGCGCTGTTGTCCTGTGACAAGGAGGGTGTCTTTGGGCTTAAGAGGGACACCCAAGAGTCCAAAGAGCGCGGGTTTTAACTGTTAAATGATGTAAAAGTGTATGCAACGGCAGCTAGCTCGGAAACCAACACTGCAAGCCCCTCGAGCGTGCATCCTGCCCGATTTTGCATCATTCATTCAGTGTCAGTGTCGGGCAAAGTTGTACGGAGTATATGCAGTGCTTTAGTATCTTACTAGGCGTCTGCAGCGGCAAGGGGTGGATATCGCGGAAAGGGGAGAAGAGGGATCATCAGGAAGGAAGCAGATGCTGGGCGTTGCTCCCTCCTTCCTTTTTGTCTCTCTTCTTGCATCTTGTTGCCCAGGCTGAAAAAGGCAGTTGCAAGTTGGGGACAAGCCACCAACGAAAAGAGAATAAGAAGGAGACAGAAATAAGGTAAAAACGGCCACCGACGACAGGCCAGAAAACAACACACATCTCATATTTATTGGCAGCGGCCATGACGGCCGTGCTGGCATACGCAGTCAGCAATGCTGCGGCTCTTATCTGACATTTTTGCTCCGTTTGAGGGTATAACAGAGTGAGAGACAGGCTGAGAGACAGGCTGGGAGACAAAATATACACACAAAAACGGGATGCTCCGTCGCACAGCGCTCCTCTTACATCTCGGATTTGGTGCAACTCTGTGCGAGACGGCCTAGAATACTATCATCGGGGACTTTTGATTTCAAGATACAAAGTACCTCGTCGTTCAGCCTTGTTTGGCAGCTGTCCTCAAGTACACAGGACACAAAATGCATGGACCGGAGGAGAAGGACCTACCGTGCCCCCTCATTTCTCACCACCTATCCCCATGTCTTAGCCGGTATGCCTTTTGCCCTGTATCTTTGTGTCCTGTTCCTTGGTTTTTTAGTCGTGCAGCGATGTGCAAGACAACGTCTATTCAATATCCGTCCCGCCAGTCCACGACACCCTTTCGAGCCTCGTTGGCGCTCGCCTCCTCTTTTGTTTTGTTTCTGTGTCGTAATAAGAACCTCCCGTGAGCTTTTTCTATGATCAGGGGGCACGGAATTTTGAGAAAGATTTGTTTTCTTTTTCTCTCCTGTCCTTTTCTGAGAATCTCTCGTCACTCCTGTTCAAGAAAGCGGTGAAGACGTAGGCGTGGTCTCCAGCTGAAGAGGACGAACGCCAGCGTTACGCCGGACCTGTCAGTTGCTCAACTGCCTGGCCCTCCTTCCCAAAGTGATGGGACGCAACGACTGCCCAAAACGCAGCGCTGTTTGGGGAAGGCGCGCGCCCGCCCACGGGCGTTACTCCTGCCTATTGCAACCTTCCTCGACGACGTATCTTACGAGCGGAATTGATGGAAGAAAAGGAAGGAACATCAGATGGCCTGAGTACTAGTATCCACGCATGGGCTGTGAGGGGGTGTTCTGTTTTTCCGGCTGACGTATTACACAGTACCCTTTTGACAGGTTCGAGTTCCAGTCTCGATGAAGCAAAAGCCACGTCCGCGCCTTTCTCACAAAGCTCGTGTTGAACAAGGCCGACTGTCAGCGGAGGATGCGAGACGAGTTTACGAGGCAGGAACGACTGTTGTTGCCAACTCACAGGGCAGTTGCGCCACGACCAAGCCTTTCCCGAGCCTTTTCCTCTTTTGCGTCGACAACCTTATTTTGAAAGTCTCTTGAAGGCTCCTGTTTTATTGAGTCCACATACATATCCACCTTTGTATCCGAGTTCTTGTTGCCAATCCAAATACGGAGTATAGCTGGTCCGCTTTCAAAGAGGCTGGCACAGGAACATACCGGAGTAACTGCAAAAATTAAAGCGGGCAGCCTTGCAAAAAACTGCTGCAAACCTCGCCCAAAACCTCGCCACCTTCATTTTCACTCCCAGTCTTGGATTGATTGCGAATCGAGGGAATTGACCGCCACTTTCACACATTTTTCATTTTTCTGATAGCTCTCATTTCTCAAGTAGCGAACCACGAATATTATGGCCCCTCTTCACTTTGGCCTTTCTTTTCCGAGAACCGGCGAAACATTCCGACGACAGGTCCTCAAACCTTCAAAAAGCAGCCAGAGCCCACAGATAGCCAGATTCGAGGCAGGGCAGGGCCTGGACCTTTGTCGTTTTGGTATCTTCAACTTTTTTTTTCTTTTTCGAAAAGCGTGCTTGGACTCGATGACGTGATAGGAATAATGTTTGGCCCGCTCCTTTCTCTTTCATAAATTTCAACGGCCCTTGCTCACTCATTTTGCTATCATCGCTCCGATTTTCCCCTTTTTATTCTCCGTGTACTGAGTGTGAAATGTGGGTAGGAAAAGATACGGTGAACAAAGCATCGCAAAAGAGAGAAATCGCAGCGAAAGAAACAACGAGCGATACGCAGAGGGAAAAGCTCTGACTAAAAAGGCCCTCGACTCGGTCGCTGCAGAAGCGAGTTGTAAAAATGAAAAACTTGCATTCTTGATCGGATTAAGTTCTTCAGTTTCTTCAATTTCTCGATATTCAATTTCTCTACTTCGGCTCTCAGGCCTGTCAAGCTTGTTCAGACCGATGAATTAGGCGTTGAAAAGGGGGCCTTGGTTTACCCAGCCGCGTTGCCCCTTTGCCGTGGACTACACAGCACCAATCGGGGATAGACCCGTCAGGGTGTGTGCTGCATCTTGCATGTGCGACGACAAGAGCGGGAGCGAGAGTTTACGGAGTAGTTTAAATAAATTAATTTCCTTACAGCAAAAAAAAAAAGGACAAGACGTCTCGGCCGAAAACGTCGAGATGGATAAATTAAATATGCAAAAAAGTGTCACAGGAGACTAAAGATTTCTCTAAAACTTCTGGAAGCCTTGTTGGACCTCGGAAACAAGAGGTAAATAGGTAACTACGGTGAAGACCTTGAAGAATTCGAAGACCTTGGTTGATCGACAAATAGCCTTCGTCCACGTTCACGACTGTCACAGGCAAATTGAACAGTCGGCCTCTAAAGACAATGGTAACCCAGGCTTCCAGAAAAGCTGAAGCGACAGCTTCCTCGGTCCAAAATAGCTCCCGCCCGGTGTGTGAATAGCTTGGCCGAGCCAGGGCCATTCGCTGGGTCGGGCTGCATAAAGAACGAGTTGAGCTGAGTACAAGCTGTGAGCTTGCGAGCTGTGTGTGAAGATTAGCCAAAAAAGTACCAACGGAAAACGTGGCAGGGTGAAGAAAATTCGTGATTGCCGCCGGCGAGTGGCGAAAGCAGAAGGAAAACAAAGTACCGATGGGATGACGAAACTAGAGATGGCAAATAAGACGACGAAGGAAGAGACGAAAAAGGGAAAGCAAAGACGCAAAATAGAGAAATGAAAAGACTGAATGGTCAAATATTTTCCACACCGACGGTATGCCGGCATCGACTCGACTCGACGTGCTGACAATTATTTCGATTCTCAAAAACAAAACAAACATCAAATGGCAGGCTTGGCCGCTTTGCGACTGGCCGGACTCTAAACCCGCTATATACGTATTGCAGCGCGTAGTATTGCAGGGCTGAGTGCGTCCTGCGAACTCGCCAGATCCCGGGATATCGGTTAATAGACCGCCTTGCTGCAGTGCAGGGGTGTGCAATATGGATACGCGCAGACACAGAACAATTTGGCCACTTTCGTCGCAAAGTATGAAAAGAAGCATGAAAAGCAGCATGAAAAGCAAAACAAAAAATCAAAGCCCAAAAATCAAACAAAGCATCAGAAGCCCTGACTGCTTCTTTGCACGTTCGCGTGTGGCGTCCACGCACCGGAGAAAAGTTTGTACCCTACCTCACGTCATCCCCTTGTCTTTTTTGTCTGCTCTGCCCAGTGGTATGAGCTCATGAAGCCACGACGCCCACGTTTTTGTCTTTCTGTGACGGCGTTATCTCTTTGAGGCTTTTTACCAGCCTTTGTCCTCTTTCCTACAGCCTAGAAGAGCGACATGACACAGTGACCTGGGTATTCTCAATTCACATAAGTAGATAGTAGGCGGACGGCGGGCCGCTGATGCTGCAAGGGAGAGACAACAAAAATATATCTATGTACGGAGGTATCAAAAAGTGCGATTAATCCCACGCCCGCCCACTCGTCCACTCATTCCCACCCGTTTTATCTCTACACAGTACGCATAAAAGACCCAAGGAGCCCCTCCCTTGTGCGTTGATTAACGAAAAATAAAATAAATATGAAAAAAAAAGAAAGAGAAAGAGAGAGATCCACAAACGCTGCGGGAAGAAGTGGACTCGGGCCCAGAAGCGACAACGGGTCTCCACTTTGTGGAAACATCATTGCTCGAGTAATACCGTAACAGGAAGGGAGGAGGGGGGTGCGTTTTAGATAAAGAAAGCTGAGAAGGAGCGAACTGATTTTCAAGGCCCTCTTTTTTCTTACCTTTTGTGCCTTCCTTGAAAAGGCGTGCTCGCATTCTCAACGATAACGGGAGCTACATAGAGGGGTCATAGTTCTTGCAAGTGCAAGGCTGTGAATGCTTTGTTGGGAAAGAGCGACAGGGGTTAGGGGCACAAACATATACGGAGTACGATATGAGGCTGACCTGGCCCCGTGGCCCTATCTTTTTTCTTTCTTTTATGCAAACAAAATCAAAAACTTTATGACTCCATTTAACTTCCAAGTTTCTGCGTCTTTTTGAGCGAGATTTCCGGCCATATTTGATATTCAGTTTCGAAGAACAGTGCAACTAAAGCACACCGTCCTTTCACACGTAATTCGCGGTGACTGTAATCATACAGAGTACATCCCCAGCAGAATATGCCGTGGAGACATTGCGAATGCAGCGTTTCGATAAAGCTCACGACTATCTCGTTTGCTGACTTTCCTAGTCCAAGTGAGGACGCAAGGAGATCACTAAACTGTCGAAGGCATTGATAGAGATGCCAAAATAGAAAGCTTTGGTACTAAACCTCTCAATGATCGGCCATCAAGGCTCTTGCCCAGTGCAGTGCACGGTTAGCAGCAAGACTAAATACTAGACTCACCAGGAGAATGTATACCATTGAGCACTGCCTCTATCGTTTCGGATCTCGGGCTCTGTTTTGCGAGAATGTGCCACTTTATCAAGCAACGGTGATTCGTGTAATTCGTATATTTGTTAGATGCGGCCTGTGATTCGTTACGACTCCCTCGTGCCGATCACTCACTTGTACGTCGTATGCCCTTGATACTTAATACACTTACGCATATGACGCCCACACGGACGCCCGCGTCTCTCCCGACACGCGGCACAGGTCGTTCTAGAACTTCAATGATGATGTGATATGTGCCGTGCACAGTGTGTAGGCAGCAGGTACTCAGTATTCATAGATACCTGTCTGCAACACGGGACAGTGCATGCAACTCTTGGAATAGACACAGATGCACAAGCTCACACCTCGTATGGATGCTGATTTGCAGCAGCTGTCTTTATGGAGCTTGCAAATCACAAGCAAGTCCCTTGCTGGGTCTGTGGCAATCCCGACCTTGCTATGCTTGCTGTTGCAACTTTGAGATCGGCAGGTGGTACCTGGACAAAGCTGGAGAGCTTTGCCAAGCAAACAATATGCGGAGTCAGTACCTTCACTGCCACTCATGCACAAGCAGCATGTGCGTCTTTAATTTCTTCGAGCAAGATATGGTTTCTGTTCGATGTTGAGATATGTTGAATCTGCAGAGTGTGATTCTTCTTTCTGAAACTTGGAGTGGGCAGTAGCCACCATAATGAGAAGTAATAAAACAAAACGAACGACCAGAAAGAAGGAGAAAAAGGACCAAGCATGTAATTTTGTACAAGTAAAGAGTGACATGAAATAAGGACATGTAAAAAGGACATATAACCAAGACATTGTGGGCATGATATAAAACGAAAGCAGCGTAAACGTAAACAAAAGACCAATACTGGAAAATCCGACAACGGCCAACCAAGAGAGCGCGTATGTCCAAATGCGCATTTTGTGTGCATGAACAATAATGTCCAAGGAGAATCAAAACAGCATAACAACGGTTTACAGTTTTGTACTCTTGTCGAAGCAAGCATAAGACCTATTTTTGAGCTTGGCCCATCATGCCGCTTGTGCTGCGTTGTCAGTTGGCCGCTTCCATGAACGGATGTGGCCCGTCTTGCTGCTGATCATGATCGAGCTTTCGGTGAAGTTGAGCCAGCAGAGAGGGTCCTTGTCGACCACCTGGGACTGTTCTTTGTTAGTAAAAACACTCCCACATAATAATGAAAAATAAAATAAAAAACCTTAGGAAGAAACTTACACAAACAGGCGGCAGAATGGCTGTCCGTGCCCGCGGCTCGACGGGGTGCACGCGCTCGTCACCGCCATTGTTCGAACCCTCCACCATCACGAAGCCATCCGTGTCCTCCTCGCTACCGTCGCCACCTGCAGTCGCTTCTGCTGCCGGCTTACTGCTACCAACGGCAGTGCCGGTCGACGTCGCCGCGTGGATGTTCGAGCTGCTTGTGGCAGTCGCCGCCTTGGGCCGGATCAGCATGCCGACGCTGAAATCCCACAGACACAGGCGGCTGTCCTCACCAACACTACCGATGCGGTAGACACGGTCATCACAGCGCCAGGGGTCAAATGCCACGGACGTAACCCATGAGTGGTGACCCTGGCAGCGAGCCACGAGCGTCTGGTCGGCCACACGCCAGATGGACAGCAGATCGTCCTGGCCTCCCGTCACAACATACTTGCCGTCAGGCGACCAGCACACGCAGGTGAGACCACCATAGTATGAGTAGAAAACACCCAGGAGCTGTTCACGCAGGACGTCGATGATGCGGAGCGAGCCATCCTCCGACACGACGGCGATGAGGTTGGCTTGCGGTGAAAAGGCAAAGGCGTTGATACGCTGGTTCGACAGCTTCCAGAATGCAAATGGGTTGCTCTTTTGCCCCTTGGTATAGATCGAGCGCTCAACCTGGATATGCGTGCGAGCCTCGGTGCTGTTGGACAGGCGCTGGCGGTTGGCCTCATCCTCATCAAAAACAAAGGCGGCATCTTCCTTTTCCTTGTCAAACACGACCAGCGAACCGTCCATGAAGGCAGCGATGAAGAGATTCTCAGAGCCGGGCACCCAGCGCACATCAGACACAGGTGTGCCGCGGATGATACCGTTCTTGTTCAGGCGCATGTAGCGCTGCGAGAAAGGCTCCCACCAGATCAGCTCGCCAGTCGAGAAGCCCATGATGACGTCAATGTGCGACGAGCTCTTGGTCACCGGGTTGGTGTCATGGCACAGACAGTGTGCCTTGGTGAACAGGATCTTGGTGAAGTAGTCCTTCTTCGTCTCCGAGGACATGTCAACCCACTGGAAGGCGCGGTTGATGTTCGCAAAGACAAAAATGCCGTTAGCCGGGCGCTCCTGCAGGCGCTTGGTCAGGTTGTCGTTAACAATAACGCGCGAGATGAACGATGAGTTGCTCTTGGTAACGTTGTTCTTGGGCTTGCGCTGCTTGCCACCGCTGGTCTTGCTGCCGCCCATGCCTGCCAAGCTGGCGAGCGTGCTGGCGGCCGATGCAGGAGCATTATTGAGGTTGTTGGCTGTTAATGGGTTGTCGACTGCAGGGGCAGGTGTCGCACCAGGAACGGCCGCACCGGTCGTCGGTGCGGCGTCGCTGCTGGCGCTGTTGGTGTTGAAGCTGAGGCGGGCAGGTGCAGTGTCGCCGGCAGTGACACTGGACTCGCCGTCGGCGTGCTCTTCGACTATCGCAAATGGGGTCGAGGAAGAGCCCAGACCGTCTGCCGAAGGAGGAGGTGCACTGTTGTTGGCGCCAGATAAAAGCGCAGTAAGTGCTGGTGGCTGAGGCGGGTCAACCAGTGCAATCATAGAGATCTTGGTGCCGGCGGTAGCCGGCAAAGGGGTTGTCGCGAGCGGGTTAGGGTTGACAACGGGTGCCTCGGAAGGGTGCGGCGGTGGTGTTGCAAGCAGAAGATCCTCTTCGAGGACGTAGAGACCTGAAAAGACAGACAGGTTAGTGGGGCATGGCACAAATCCGGATCAATGGCATGGTAGGCAGGACATGTAGCGTACCCTCGCCTACAAGGAACTGGCAGTCGGGACCGGTCGGGTGAGACAAGATGTTGTTGGTCTCGATCATGGGAACCATCTGGCCGCTGAGGTAGGCGCCATTGTACAGCATCTGGGTGGGATACCGGGGCGGGGGCGGTAGGACACTGGAGAGGGCAAGTTAGACGAGGGTGGGCAATACAGAGAAGGAGAGCACGAAGATAACGTACAACATGGCTGCGTCTGTGGTACTGGCGGTTCCAGTAAGCTACCCGTGCTGTCGTTATGTTGTCTCGGGTTGGTGGTCTCGATCTTGGATGTCGAGTTCAGTTGAGTTTGAGTGTTGGTGCTTTTGCAGGTAGTGCACAAGGCTGACAGCGGAGGAAATGCCTCGTCGAGATGTAGGGTTGCCGTCGACCACGAAGAGTCGCTCAATAAGTCGGCCAAAGACAAGGCTGTCGGTTAGGTACAAAGCCGTCTGGGAGGTTGGTGGTTCGATGCCGATCGTTGCGATGCCGCTTTCGATGGTCGTCTGCGATTGCGAACACCGATGATTTGGAATGGCTGGGTTTTGGGGACACTGCAGCAAGGCTGTCGTGGAGTCAGTCGCACGAGCAAAAGTTTCGTCAACAGTTTCGATGCTGTGTTTTTTTCGATGCTGTGTTTTTAGATCGTCGGTCAAAGCCGTCGATTTGAACGTCGTCGAATTGTTTCGGTTGCAATTCGCCCGTCGGTGGGTGATGCCGAAACGTCTCCGCACTCAGGTGAGACCTTTGTCGATAGGCGATTGTTGGGAAGAGTTACCACAAGCTATCATCACCAGGTGTCGCCGGTAAAGCCGAGATAGGTGCTGCTGAGACACAGAGTGTACGGGCGCCGGCTGTGTCCTTTCGTTGATGAAAGATGGTTGGTGGATGCAAAAAGGAGCACAATGATGCAGAATTGGCAGGATAGTAGGAAGTCGGAAGAGGATAGGAAGAGGAAGAGGAAAGAAAGAAGAAGAGAAGAAGTGGTGAGGAAAGAACCCCTCCGCCGTCTCATTGCTACTTTCCCCGTCCGTCTGTTGGCGGCTGGTTAGGACACTCGTTAGGAATTATCCCCAGGGTTGCGCTTGCCATCACTGCGGATAAGTGATTTTTGGGAAGGTGCCCTCGGTGCCCTCCTGGCGCTGTCGAACAGGGCAAAGCGTGAGGAGTCGGGTCGTTTGTTACCCCACAAAAACGTATGCGCCAGCCAGTCAGAGGCGTCTGTTCACGGTCCATTGAGTCTTTTGGTGGGTGGGTGGCTGTCTGGGCCGTTCCTTCCCCTCTTTCCCATACCTGTGGCCTGGCGTAATCAATCCCCGCAAAAATGCAGAGCTATTACGAGGCGAGAAACGAAGGCAAGTTAGGTTTGGTCTGGCCGTTTATCCGCTAGGAAGGGACCGCCCCTGCAGGTGCCATGTGCACCTTCCACGAGGTTTCTACATTATGTGCGCAGGGTTCAGCCAGGGTTCAATAACGGTGAGTATGTGGTGAATTAAAATAAATATTGAATGAATAAATGATGATGTCCGGAGTAATGTGGTAATACTGTGCTATGCTAAGATGTATTGTTACAAGAAGTTGAGAATTGTGTCAAGAGGACAAAAGAGCTGGGTATCATGAAAAACCTCCAAAGATGAGAGGCAAGGATTGGGTGTTGCGGCATTGAGCAAAGTGCAACCTGGCAGCGTTTTATGGCTGGCTAGTTGACCTCCTCCATCTGTTGATGCTGTTAGTAGCGCTCTTGAAAAGCACAAGTTTTTCTCAGGGCACGATGACATACATGATAAAGGCCGCTGCGGCGGCGCAGGCCACTGCACCGAGGGCGACGTAAAGGCTTGTGCGATCGGCAGCTGGCTCCTCACTCTTGGGGAAAGCCAAGCTAGGTGTGGTGGCAGCCTCGGCCAATGACACAAAGAGTTCGCTGATGCTCTCCCAGGTGGCGCTGACGTGCAACGGGGCGCTCATCCGCATCGTGCTTGTGTAGTTGTCGGGCTGCTGTTCGCTGCGCTGGGTGGTCTTGTCGCGGTCGGCCTTGAGGGCGGCGTAGACAGCCGGTAACTCATCCAGAAGATGGCCATTGCGGTTACGCAAGTCGACAATATGGCTAAATGAGTCCGGGTCGGATGAGTCGTAGGCGAAGCACAGCAAATCGCACTGGTCAAGGCGGGCCTGGTTCTCGAGGACAGCAGGTTCGAGCTCGCCCAGCTCTTCGAGGATCAGGTAGCACTGCTTGCCGCCCTCGAGTTCGACACTATTGACAGCACGGCGTGGGCGGATCGTGGGACGGTGCAGCGGGTCGAATGGCCGGCCTAAGAAGGCATCAAGCAACGACGACTTACCAGCACCGGGTGCGCCCACAATGTAACACAGCACAACGTTGCGGTCGACGCGGCCGGGGCGCCGACGACGCTTACGCGGCTTGGTGATCTTGAATGCGGCCGTGGGGCCGGCAGCTGGGCCTTTGGCACCGGGTGCCTCGAACCCGAGGTAGGCCAGGTACTCGAGTGTGGTCTTGGGTTCCAGGAACGTCGTCATACTCCACTGAGCCAACCAGCCCTGTAGAGTGATGTGGCCGGCCTCATTGCGCACGGTGGACGCGGGGAAGTCGGCTTCCACCCAGGATGCAGGCAGGCCGGGCGTAGGCGCAAAGAGGGCGGTCAGTTCCTCATCATTCAGTCCACCATCATTATCCTTGTCAAACAGCAAGAACAGGTCCATAAAGAAACGGTAACCAGCCGGGCTGAGCTCAGCAGAGGCGGATTCGGGCACGTCGAAGCGTGGGTGCAGAAAGCTGTCTGCAAGACTCAGGCTGTCGGTGTAGTGGAACTTGCGCAGGATGACCCAAATTGTCTCGTGGCGGCCCTTTTCAGCGTAGATGCGGTTCAGCTGCAAGAAGCCGGCCAGGTCGATGCCATGGTCGACAAAGTCCGAGGAAGCTGCCGATGCCGGTGCCGCTGCTGCGTTGCGCCCGGGCGCGCTGCTACTGCCGTTACTGGACACGGGCCGGCTGCCAGTAGCAGCGGTCGATGAGGTGCCCCGCGCCGGCCCGCCGCCACGTCGTGAGCCGGTTGCAGCATCTCCGTGGCCACCATTGCCGGTGCCTCCGCCGCGTGCTGCCTTGGCAAGAGTCAGCTTGATGCTGTCCAGGTCCTCAGGCGACAGCGCCTTGTTAAATGCGGTCTCCTGGAAGGCATGCATCTCGCGGTCGTTGAGATAGCCGTCTTGGTCCTTGTCACACAGGTAAAAAATGCGCCGAAGGGCAGCCACGCAGGCTGGCTTGAGGTTGCCCTCCTTGTAGTCGAAGAGCGGGGCGATAGGGTGAGTGACGGCCTTTTGGCATAGGAAGAACACTTCGTTGACGTTGCGATGCTCACGGGCACTGGCACGAATGCATGAATCAATCTCGCGAAACTCCTGCATGACGGGTACCATCTCCTCCTCGAGAACCTGGGCCAGCTGGTCGTCGCTGCCAGGGCTGTTGCCGCCCGAAGCAGATATACCGCTGGCGGCTGGCGTAGCCGGGTTTACGGCCGTCATTTCCGTGGCGGCAGCAGCCAGGTCAGACTTGTTGGCACACAATACCACGGGCACGTTGACACCCAAGGATCGGAAGTAGGGCATCCAGAAAAGGGCGACGCGTTCGTAGCTGTAGTGGTCGGCGTAGACAAGCAGGATGACGTTGCACTTGCGAATCTCCTTGCGCAGGGTTGTGCGATCCTGCGGACGTGCGGACGTGTCGACAATGGTAGTGGTGACATTCTCAGGCGTGCCGATGTTGGGCGGAATGGTGATCTGGGGTAGGACGGCCTGGATCTTGTTCGTAATGAAGACATCTTTGACGAGAGACGCGATCAGGCTCGATTTGCCGGTGCCCTCGTCACCGCAGACGCAGATGCGGACTTCTTGCGCCATTATAGGTATAGGAGGCCGCGGGCGGGCGCGGGGGAAGGAGAAACGTTGGTCGATTAGGTCGGGGTGAGGTGTGTGAAAACAGGAGGTGACAAAACATAAGAGGGAAAAGAGAGGCAGAAACCGACAACGTCGATCCAGCTGGAGCTGGGAAGACCAGAAATTGGAGATGTGGGCAGGTGCGGGCGGGTGGACCTGCCAGTTAATTACAGCCAATATAGTGCTCTTATCGGGGCAGCTGCGGGGCCTATCGGAAAAGCAACCGCCCACCTGAGCGCGTGCGATGCTCCTATTCGTACGACGTACCTGTCACGTTTTCAATTTTGGAAGCCAACATTTAAAAATCGTTTCTTAACCTGCGAAACATATTCCGTGAAGTAATTTTAGTGACATCCGATAGCTTTATGTTTGTGGCAGTCCTTCTTGGATATCCGGTCTAGTGCCCGTTTCTCAAGCTGTGACACTTAGTTCGCCCATTCAGGGGTACATCAACAAACCGCCCACGTTCTTCTCCTCTACGTAACGGCGTTTCTTGTCATACTTTCTAGAATCTGATATCGGAGGCGCTGTACTTCCATCTTGTGTTCTAGCAAGCAAATGCAATACGATCTGACAGCATGCGGCTACCAGCAAGCATTCCCAGCAAGCACTCCTGCTGCGATAATTAACAACAACAACACGTTCCAGCATGAAGATAAGTTGCAAAAATTTCATAGTCATTTCTCATTATATGCGCCGTCTGGTATTCTTCTCGTCCCGCGCGCTTCAAATATTATTTTCTACACTTCCCCATCCCAAAATGCATCGCTAATTCCGCTGGAAGCGTTCACGCTTGACAGCCCGGGCCTGGCTCTCGGCGGTGGTCATGCGGCGAAACTGGCTAGCATCGACAATGTCGTCAACATCCTGTGCGTGTTCCGGGTCATTGTTGCCCCTACTATCACCGTCGTTCTCGGCGTCAGATGTGGCAGCTTCAGCAGCATCTTGGCGACGGCGCTCACGCTTGGCGGCTTGCTGAATGCGGCGGCGCATAGTGGTGTCGGGCACGATATCGGCTGCTGTGTACTCCCTGTCGCAGCCCGTTTGGGGACACTTCTTGGGTTGTGTGCCAGCATTGCGGGGACCGCCAGCTGGGCGAAGGTACTCGATAATGGCGCTGTGCTCAAATGTGTGCTTGCAAACCGTGCTGCGGTAGGGGTCGACCATGGTGACAAGCGACAGAGGGCACTTGAAGCTGATAACCTCGCGTTGCACAACCAAATCTTCGTCGGCATCGGCGCCATCAAGATCACCCTCGCCGTTGCCGTTGCCATTCGCATCACCAGCAGCAGAACCATAGGGAACCGGCTCGCCAGACGCGTCAAACCATCGAGAGGCATCCGGCAGCTGCACATCGTCTTCGGGATACATGCTGACGTGCAGCATCTGTTTGAAGGCAATGTAGTCGTTGTTGAGGCCGTATTTTTGATGGGCGTTCATCTGGGCGTAGGCGGCGGCGCGGATGGCCCTCTCCTCTCTCAATATGCTGAGGGCGCTCGCCGCCGGCGGGCCATTGTATGTGTTGGTGATATCCTCGTCTTCGTCCTCGTCGTCCTCTTCGTCTTCTTGCTCTTCACCCTCACCATTTTCTTCGTCTCCCTCCTCCGTTTTTGCGCATTCGTTGGTTCTCCTCCGTTTCCGGCGTCGCCGTCGTGGACCCTCGGCTTCTCTTGCCACCCGTTCTTCCTCCCGCTGCTGCTTCCGCTGTTTATCTTCCCGTGCTCGTGCATCGATCCGTGAGGCCATGGTGGCCAGTGCCTGCCGCTCGTCCTCGAGTTCCATCTGCAAATCGATCGTCGAGCGCGCGCCTCGCTCCACTTTTTCCGTCAAAACGCCCACGCTCTCCTTGAGGCGCGCAACGGATTCAATAATCGTCTGTTCACTACTGGCTGGAGTGTTGCCGCCACGTTCGCGTCGCCGCTCCACCATGGCCTCAAGCTGTGCGTTGCGTTCGGCCAGCGTTTCGTTGATATTGCCGACGGCCTCGCGCAGCAGCTCGGCCGATTTCTTGAGGTGGGTATCATAGCAGCGCAAGCTAGACGGGCGGTTGGAAATCTCGGCAATCTTGCGGACGGATGCGTCGGTGAGCGGAAGTTCAAGCGTTTCGTGCGGTGGCAGATCGTCTGGTGCAAGACGCGTTAAAGGTGTCGACGATAAAGATGACGGTACTCCATTTCCAGAGGGACCGCTGCTGCGACGTGCAGGCTGCTGCACGAGCAGTCCACGTCGATTCATCGTGGTGGTGTTGGTTAACTTTGGTAACGATGGAGGGAATGCATGCAAAAGTCAAGACGTACGTACAGTGGCAAGATGTGGTGATGAAAACGCGTCGACCGCGTCGTCATTTACGCGGAGCAAGTAGCGGGGCGCTTGCGGGGATTTATGTCAGTATCCGAGTCGAGAAGTTTAGCGTAGAAGAATACAGGGTTACATCAGCCCCGATAGGTACTCCATACTCCGTATGTAATTACGTTCCATCTGGCGCAGATTGCCAATATAGGCAATCGCGAGCTGACCCTCATGGTGTCAGAAACAAGCTTCATTTGCAGATGCAGCAATTGCATCTTCACAACGAATGGGGCATTCTTATCAGACAACGCCGAACGATAAGACTTCTAAGACCAAACACAACGTTAGTGCTACGGCAAGAGCACTCACTTCGTACGACTTCCAAACGAGACCGGCTCTACCGCCGAGAATGGCTCTACAATCCAAATTGTTAGATGCATCCGAAAAAAGAGAACTCAGATTTGCAGTTCCGTACGACATTGCATCTGTGGGCCAGGACAGCAGAACATTCCAAGGTTTGAAATCAAGCAACTTGTCGATGCACGTCGGGTTCGCTTATTTTTGGGTTGCTGTCTTTCTGCGGCTCTTTGTCTCTTTTGCCGATTTTCATTTTAATTCTCATAATTATTGCTGCCCTTCTTTTATGGTAATTTCGGATTATGACCACTCTGCATGTCAACGATCCTGGCTGGTTTTCGATGTCCTTGCATTCAGTGCTGGACCACCGATCGTGCGTGGAGAGCTGCAAAGTGGACATTGCCCCGATCTATAAGACATTCTCGATCGCGCGGACTACGACTCCTAGCTGCGATCAGAAGCGGCTTGTTGTGTGTATCACGTGATGACTAACACGAGCCCATACAAACCAACGACGGCCAAACGAGACAAGCATCCTGGACCAGGGACATTGGCTGTTGGTCGCTGGCTCGGTGGTCATCTTGACCCGTCTGTAACGTTTTATTGTTGGTGCACGAGAGCACGGGGTGTCTGAAGTCTTGATGCGGCCTTGTGGCGTTTTGCGATGGCAGCTTGAGATGCTCCCCTTGCTTTTTGCCGTCATATTTTGCCTTCTGCTGTGTTTCCCTTTTTTTTCCCCCTTTTTGCCTGACATTCATATTTACCCCTGTCCATTCTTCATCGAGCCGAGCCTCACTCTTCGTGACCAACAAGATCGTATCGCTGTACCACACCGGCGCTTCTGCTCACCATCTTCTTCGTCGTCCTTGACCCTCTTTTGTCAAATTGTATTCTCGTCGGCTCGTTCCGCTTTTTGTCTCGTCCCTCCCCTCCCTTCTGCCGGTGGCCTAATGTCGCTTCGCTTCCATATGCAGGTGAGGCAGGCGTCCTTTGTGCTCAACTTCTCGACGGCCACATCACGATCCGATCGCTTGAACCCTGGCTGGTCTGCATCGATCAGACAGTAGGTGGGCCGTCAGCCCCAAAGTCGAGCTTTCTTTGGCTCCTGTGCTTCCTGTGCTTCCTGTGCTTCCTGTGCTTCCTGTGCTTCCTGTGCTTCCTGTGCTTCCTTTTCACTTCTTTGGGTTCCCGTCCTAGGCCTGCTGTGGCCCTATTTGTGGTCCCTTCTTTTCTTCTTTCCCCAAAACAAAGGCAAACGGCTGCGCTTTCGCTCCCGATCTGCCGACGTTCCAGCGTCCGTCCTAGATTTCTGTTCCTTAGTTTGACCCTGCGTCACACTAAACTCACGTCTTGTTCATGATTGCTCAAGCGTGACTGGCTCACTGGCTTGCCACGACCGATATAGGAAACCGAGAGGCGGGCATGTCGTCCAAGCTTTTGAGCGACAGCGTGCATATTGGATGCATATACAGTGCCCAGGAAAGTACGGGTCCGTAGATATCTACATGGCCACTCGTCAGCGCGGTCAGGCCGTAAGACTGTAAAAGAAATAGTATGTACGTCGTAGGAGTGGACGTGAGAAAAAAGAAAATCTCCGTCTGGCGGATGCAGACAAGGCTCTACATAATTTGGGGGACCCCGTTCGCAAGGATGCACATTGCGGACTGAGCTGTCTGTCTCTTCCCATTGCGGCAATAAAGAAGAAGAAGGGTCCAATTGTAGCAGAGACCGGTGAAAGCTCCAGAAGATGGTGTTTGCGTCTTTCCACTTTTCATCATCTACGGACGAGGTAGATATAAACAGGATATCTCTTCTTGTCGAGACGAAAATGAGACTTTGAAAACTGTGAACAAGACTCATAACATCAAGAAAACGAGTTGTCAGAACAAAGTCGACTGGAAACGGCCTCAACGGCATATAAGCACACACTGTGTTTTTGGTGGTCCGTATTTTCTTAGCTCTCTTTCATCAAGTCCGCAGAAAAAGCACACAGGTTGATAGTGATGGCCAAATCCCTGGCGCGTCTTCAACGATCGCCCCAACGCCCGGCTGGCTTTCTGGATCGAGAATCAGAATCAGGATCAGGATCCAGGTACCTACTCAAAGCAAGCTGCCCTGCCTAAAAAAGCGGCCTCGTTTGGCCTTTCGATTGCTCCGTCTATTCACCTCTGCCGACTATAACTACCAGTTATAACTTCTTGCAAACCACATCGTTTTGCAAGAATTTGCAAACCACATCGTTTTGCAAAAGGACGCCCAACTGACCTGCAACGGTTATGGACGTGTCAATTCCGGTATGCCCACTTTTTTATTAAACCTCGACATCGAGATCCGACCTGCATTAGGATCACTGAGAGGGGCCATGGAATGGGAGAAAAAAAAAGGGAGAGGAAACAGAACAAAAAGAGGAGAAAATTACAAGGACTAAAAAGAAACATAATTCGAACATTTTCCATATTTTCAAACTCTATTATCACTTCCTGCCCTCAACTTTTTTTTCCCCTTCCGCGACTACATATGACATCAGTTCAACCCGGCGCATCTGCTCGCATCTCTTACATCTACCCCAACCGGCAATAGTCCGATCAGTGTCCAATATTCACATCGACGTCTCATCACAGTACGACGCCGCCGACGACGACCGAGATCACCACCACAACAGCCACAGTAACCTCAACAACCACAAATACACAACAAATCACCACCTCCACGGACAACATGGTGACGGCTTTGATGCCCGCCCAGTTTGATCTTGAGGCGAGCGCCCAAGATGCTGCCGATAAAGAATCCGGCGCCGTCTACGACACGAGCCTCTTTTTCTTCCCGGGCATGTACTGCCCAAGCGGTTTTGATATCATGAAGATTCTGGTAAGTATGCGGAAGAGCACACGCACATCTTAAAACCTTGTTGATTTATACTTCATGCTCCCTGTCGAATTTCATCGCTAACCTTTCAGTACTGCGTTGCTGTACGGCCACATCCGACAATCGATCTCGGACCCGTTGACGCTTCTTGTCCGACTGTCCTTTGTGACCTCTATCTACCGGACACGCCCGTCGTTTATGCGTCCAACTCGTTTCTCGCGCTCACGGGCTACACTCTAGATGAAGTGGTCGGCCGCAACTGCCGCTTCCTACAGTGGCCCGGCTCCGCCCAAGAACAAACTGTCCCCCCGACAGCACCGACAGCACCCAGCCCTTACGTCCAGCCACGTGTGCACCAGGTTCTGCACCAGTCCGTCAAGCACAGCCGTGAAGTGCAGGTCGAGGTGACCAATTTTCGCAAAGACGGCACGCCATTTGTCAACTTCTTGTCCGTGGTGCCCATCCACTGGGACGATGATGACCACCATAGCCACAGCCAAGGACAGTCTAATGGCGGTGGTGCCAACGACCGGAAACGGCACTCACGGCGGTACCGCTACTCTGTGGGCTTTGTCTGCGATATGAGTGCCATGGAATAAGTTGTAAGGGTGGGCACTGTGTGTTTTTGTCATTTATAGCCTGCGTTGAATTTTTCCGTTTTTATTTCTTTCTTTCTTTCTTTTTCTTCCTGCATTTGCATCTTGATTTTCTTGGCCTGTTATTACTTTTCAAGATTTCAATTTGGCATCCTGTTCTTGTCTTTATTTTTCACCCAGCGGGCATGGGTATTATACTTTCCACGAAGTTATGAAAAGAAACACGAACAGCATAGAACAGCACAACTACCCATTTAACTAATTGATTTTTCATCGTTTTTTTACTGTTTATTTTACAATAAGTGGCATAATATGTGATACAGTTTTGCCGGAGGAGAACCCCATAATTACTGTCGGCCCTTGAGCAGCCGTGTTCTCTATCCGGTTCAATGCAAGCCGCACATTCCGATGCCGGGCACTTTTTTCTCTCTGATTAAAGAAAAAAGAGATGAGTTGTCACTCAGCTCCTTCCTACATATGGCAGATAATCCACGTCTGGTTTTGGGTCTATGGTCTTTTATTTTTGATCACTACAAGGGGGGAAGATTGGCAAAACTGGACTAAAAACGATGCCCGCCTTGTTTTCTTTTTGGTCGTGCGCTGTCGTCAGCCCACTGGCACAGCCGCATGTGCGAACCTGGACTGGACCACGGGGCTGAGTCTACTCCCATAAAAAAGAGAACGAACAGAGCCAGAAAAAGTTTGGCAGGATGCCCTCCTTTATCTGTCCCGTCGTCTGTTTTTTTATCCGTCCATACCCAAGTGCGTCAATTAACCGCTGGCGGCAAAGGTCGAGTTGATAGGATGAGGTAGAAGCGTGAGCCGATGCTGGTGGCGTACTGGCTCTTGGTGACGAAGCCAATGGTCAGGGAGTTGCCGCTAGTTGTGGTCGGTATTGGCGGATAAGCATGTGTTATGTTACTGGGAGGGGATGTGAGTTAAGACCCGCGGTATGCTGATACTTGGTCGTGTTAGGTAATTGCACCCAAAAGAACTCAAGAAACAGGCGAGGAAGCGAGTCTCCCCGAGAGTTCGGCTTGATCGTCGATTGAGGGACCGAGAAAAGGATATGATATAATACTGACGGCAGCAAATAAAGAAGTGTTTAAATAAAAGAAGGCAGTCAAAACACATGGAAAGACGGAGGCTCAGGACCCATCTCCCGTTAAGATATATTAGCCAGACGACCAGTGTCGCCCAACTTTAGGCAGATAAGCGGTGGGGAAACGATGAAGCGAGCGGCAGCCGGCCAAATAAACATTGATGAGGCTATATAAAGACCTGTAAAGTGCACATGACAGAATATAAGTGCTGAGACATATAACACTTTTAAGTGACGCTTGATGGAGAGCTGGGTTGTGGGGTAGGCGGGTAGGATGGCACCGTGCGTCGGAAGGGCTGTCCGGAGTGTCGTTGGTGGAAACTGAGAAGACAAAAATGGCCATGTGTAAAGAAAGCGACAAAAATATAAGAATTCAAGGCGGCACTTTAAAGGGTGGTTCCTGACCCGAGCATCAGCGTCTGGCTTCAAGATATTCGTTAAAACAGGCGAGTCGCTTCGTTGCAATATGGGCACGTCGAGCCAGTCGTTGTTCAATGCTTGGAACTGCTGGATTGTTGGAACGAAGAGTGCACCAACACCCTACTTCCCCTCCTTAGTCTTGTCCTCTGTCTTTGACGGCACCACGTCGTCTTTCTTAAACGTTCCGTCTGGCTGCTGCACGCCGAGACGCATGACATGCTCTTTGACCCAAAGAAGACGGCCATCGTCAGCGACCTCGGCAAACAGGTACGTTTCAGCACCGCGCACCTTGCCGTCCGGCATCTTGGTTGTCGAGCTGTGCCGGTTGGCGCGCTGGTTGCCGTCGACCAGGAATTGTGTAATGGTCAGGGAAACAGAGTTGGCCGGCAAATTCTCACGCAGCCAGGTCATGTGCTTGACGAAACCGGGGAAATCCATGGACTCATTCTCGGCCGTCAGGCGGAACGAGGGATGGCAGATGCGTGCCAGTTCGGCCTCGGTCTCCTCCGGGTTGCCAGAGAAGAAGCTGTTGAGGGCGGCTTGAAAGGTCTCCTTCTGGTCGGTGAATGCCGCTCTTGTGGTAGACATGGTGAGAGTTGATTGAAAGAGATGGTGTAGATATAGTTTGTATAAGTTGTTTGTAAAAAGGGTGTTGGCCGATGCTGTTGAGTGCTGCCATCGACTAGCTCGTCGCCGTCTAGTGTTTTTATATCAAAGAATGCGCCTGCCTAACAAGTTAGGCTACAACGTTACAACGTTTTATCTTGTCTTGGTTCTGTCATTTTATTTCCTCCTCACTTTGAGGCGAGCCAGGCTCCTGAGTCGATGCAGGGCCTTTTGGCGGTTATTCTGGTGCCTAATTGCGTGATCTGTAGCGTCCGTCAGTTACTCGACTTTGGAGCTATAATCTCACATGTGGAAACTTTAAATCTGTCGTGAAATAGCACTGGATCCAAAAGTGTTCGTTTTGTATGTTACATAAAGAAACCGTAAAAATGACGAGAATCAGACATGACATGAATTTTGGTGCGTTTTGAAAAATGTGATGAAGATAATGAGGTAAGCCACAAAAAAAAAAGGATTAAACCGTGAAAACGAATAACCAAAAACTGAGAAACTGAGAAAGTAAAGTCAAGCTCCACTCTTCAGCTCGTGCTCAACCTCGTTGACCGCCGCCGGCCAGTGTTTGCGATATCTTTGGCGACTGGTTTGGCTGCTGGCTTGGCTGTCTTCTTTGCCGGCGCAGGTTCTGCCTTTGTCTTCTTACTGGCAGCGCCCTTTTTGGAAATGGACTTTAGTGACGGCTTCTCATCTTCGCTCGCGTTGTCTTCCTCAATCTCTTCTTTAACCGCACCCCGCTTGCGCTTCTGTCCCACCTCCTTCTTCTCGGCGGCGGTGACAGCAGCTTTCTTGGCGGGCTCTTTCTTGGTAGCCGCTGCCTTCTTTGGCTTCTCCTCCTTCACCACCAGCGGTTGCTCCTTGATACCCGGTGCCACGCTGCCACTCTTCTTTTGCAAACCAGGCGCGAAGCAGCTCGTGCGTCCGCCTACTGTCAGGAAAGCCAGCTTCTCGCCGTTTGGCAGCTGGGCCACGGAGCCCTTGCTGCCCTTGCCCCATCGGTGCTGGAAGAGCCAGTCGGCCGGGAACTTGTCTGAATCACCTAGCAGATCAACGGCTGTCTTGCAGACGTACCGAATCGACTTGTAAAGTGTCTTCATCTGTGCATCGCTGAACTCATCGCAGTACTGCTCTGGGTGCAAGCGCGCATTGAAAAGGACCTCGTCGCCCACCCAGTTGCCGATGCCGCTGATGAATGCCTGGTCAAGCAGCAGCGCCTTGATGGGCACATGGCGCTTATGCAGCGTCGACAAGAAGTACTCCTCGGTAAACGTAGTGTCGGCATCAACGACAGGATCGGGGCCGTTCTCGACGAGCGGGGAGTGTTTGCGGATGGAAGCGCCGGGACAGTCAACAAGACGCACACGACCGAAGCGACGCGGGTCTGTGTAGGCCACCTCGACCTTGGGCTTCTTAGCATCGGACTCAGTCTCGAACTGGAACTTCCAGTACTTGGGCGGCCACGCATCGGCCTCTTCTGGCTTGAGCTTGTTGTAGTAGTTTGTGTAGCCGGTGCGCATGCCGCGGATATGCATCCAGCCCGTCATGCCAAAGTGCATTACTGGGTGCGGCGCACTGTCTAAGACAAGCCAAAAGTACTTGCCCTGGCTGCCTGCACCAACGACCTTCTTGCCTGTGAGGGCGTCGGCCACGGCATCGCCTGTGGTGCCGACCTTGCCAAAGACGCTGGCATCGTCAACGGCCTTGGCGACCTTGATTCGTCTGCCAACTAGATGAGTCTTTAGGAAATGCACAATGCGTGCGGCTATGATGGCAGTCAGTAAGAAACTTCCTTCGGTCTGGTTCTCGACTTCCTCCAGAAGGATGCTGGTTACCTTCAGCGATTTCAGGCATGTTGGGGCAGTGTCCGTCTCGAAATATCGGTGATTGAAGTAGACGGGTTGAGTTGTGAAGCTAAAACAAAAAAGTGTCGAGGTATCCAAACGTGAAAATGAATGCTAAACGCTGAAAATGAAAGACTCCTCTATCGTTGCTCTGGATGTGACTCCTAGAGGATTTGGACACGCCAGTCGCCTTCGCGCCCCTTTCCTGATCGCCGAGCTGGCCGCTCCTTCTCTGCCAAACTGGGAAGCGAAACCGACGCGCAGTCCCGTGACCCAGCTTAATAGAGTGCACGTGATGAGACACATGCTTTGCAGTCGCTTTTCGCACGCACTTTTTTCCACCGCTCACCGCTCTCGGCCCAGTTCCCCACTTTCTGCCCACGACAAAAGAGCTCCAGCTCTGAAATTTTTTTACGCTTTTCCTTCCCTTCTCTCCTCTTCTTTTTTTTCGCCTCGTTTTCCAGCATTCTACAGCCACGACCATTGCGTCGCGCTGTAACCACCACAATGCCTCAACGAGGAGGATCCGACAAAGAGTAAGTCTTATATTGCCTGTGATCTTCACTTACTACATGCACTGCTTCCGACGTCTCCTGATGACACTCAACAAACCGCATACAAACTAGAGTCTTTGACCTTAAAGGAATGAAACTGCTTTTGTCACGTCAGTCTGAAAACAACTCTATACAGCGGAAGCAGCTTGCTTTGCATTGCCCGAGCCATCGTTTATCGTTTTTTTTCTGTCGGAGAACAATTGCTAACTGGCCTAGAAATAGGATGTGGTTGTCGTGGAGGACTTTATGTCGTCTGATGGGTGGTCGACAACAGGGTCGAGCGAGAGAGAATGTGCTTCGCGTGGTCGAGTCTTCTCTCTCCTCTTCCCTCTCCTCGCAAATGGTACGACTGCGCTGTCTTTCTCTTGCTTTCTTCCATCTCTCCCTTATACCCTGCACCCTGCACTTTATGATGATCTTCTATTTGCTTCGGCAAGTTGGAATTACCGACTGAGAAGCCTCCTTGGCTCCTGAGGAAAACAATTGGCTGTTTCTGATTGTGCACTATCCCTTCTTTTTTATTTTGTTTATGTCTTTACACACACACTTGAAGATTTAAGAGAGTTCTGTTTCTAACAAATGAATAGTGAATGAAGCAAAACGGTACGAACACAAAACATTTTGTCAAACCCTCCTCAACCCTCCGCGGCATCCTCCTTTATGATGAAACGGCACTGGGCTCCGACTCAAGTATGAGCTAGATATGCCACTTTTGCGACAGGCCTAGAAAACCTCGTCCACTGATCTAAGTCCCATTTACAAGATGGGCTGTGATGCTGCGGCGGGTGGGAGACAACAATGGCAAACCTCGCCATTACAAACAAAAGACTAACGTCTTATCAGTCGATGGATATTTTGAACATGCATTGAAAACCCTTGTGTTCTGGGGCAGCAACGACAAGGTAAGCCCTACATCGCCGGCATGGCGCCTTTGCACTGCACAAAAGCACACACACAACCCCCTTTCCAATATGATGATTTTTTTAGATGACGAGTCTTATCCGCGTTAGCGATGCAGACAACATAAAATATAATTCCATTCATGCATTACTGATTTTGGATCCCTTCATTTTTTTTCTATTTGCTTGTTTCTGTCCTCAAGTCGGCCACAGGCTAATACATCACAGTGTCGTCTATTCAACCGCAATGCCACTCTGTGGCTTCCAGCCCAAGACAACCTTCAGTATGGGTATGTATTTCTCTCTGCCGTCGACAGAGCATCACCTTTGCATCCTTCTTCTTCTTCCACCCACAACAGCAGCCCTGCCTCCCCAATGATGATCTGACTTTACCAAATGACAAGCATATGTCAGAGCCTAACGGCGCAGATGAGAATTGTCCTGTCTGAGTTGGCTATTGCTGTTGTCCCTTTTCATTATCACAGCCCGTCTTTTGAATTTGAAGCATAGATCTAACTGCCGCAGTGTCTTTCATGTTTTTTATCCGGCCTCACCCAACTCACAGTCGCACCGCTACCGGTCTTCTCGCCATTGCTGTTGCGTAAGTCACACCTTCTTATCCTACACCTCGCCTACACACAACAACAACACAACAACACAACTCTCTCCCTGCTTTGATGATGATCATAAATATATATCACGACGGTCTACATAGCTATATGCCTTGATGATAATTGCCTGTGACAAGGCACGATATCTGATATAAAGCAAACTTTCTTCCTTTTTCTTCGGCGAATGGCTTTTTCTTGAGGAGCTTCTGCTAACAAGCCCTCTAGGTTTCTCATCAGACTCTAATTAAGCAACATGGCTAAGGTAAGTCACGTAGGCGTACTTGGTACGTCGTCAGACGATGACTTTTTGGATACTATTCTTTTGGACATCGTCTCTTGGGTACATTCTTTTGGATACGTCTTTTCTGGACATCGTCTTTGGACACCTTGTTGGATATCATCTTTTGGATCATCATATTTTGGATATCATCTTTTGGATATCACCTTTTGGATATCGTTATTCTTCTTTTGAGTACTAGCCTTTGAATACCGATTTTTGAGTATCAAATTTTTGAATATTGTAGTATCTTATTCTTTTTTTTTTTTTTTTTTTTTTTTGGATGCGATTGCCAGCGAAACATTGTTTTGGCTTCCTATGTCTATCAGCGTTGAACGTTGGTCTTGGAGACAATCTAATGAGGTGACCTGACTATGATAACCTTCTACTGACTCCACAAGGCATACGCAGAACAACTCCGAAGCCAGACTCGATGTGACCCAACAACTACCGGCATCGAGTTGTGGCTTTTGCTGTCAACACATCCCTTGTTATTTCGTCGCATGTTTCGTCACAATTGAAATTTTTGTGCTTTTTTCAAGCCTCTTGTTGTTACTTCGCTTATCTCTACCTTTTTTTCTTTCTTTTTCTCGCCTTACTTCATCTCGCACATATCTTGTTTCTTCCCTGCCGACTGTTTATTTTTGCTTTACTGCGAAGCATATGCTGACGCTCATACCTTAGAAAAACCTCTGAAGCACTACGATGAACATCGAAACCATCACCAACTCCCACCGGTTGTTTGTGCCCCTCCGAGAACATCACGACTCATGGCTGCACACAGACCAAATGCCCATTTCGCACGATTTGGCACGTAAAATGAAGACTGCCCCGTTTGACGTTGTGCCAAGGCGGAACGGCGCCATTCCATGATCAGTTAGTGCAAGGCTCAAAACAGCCCAGGCAGTATCGTTGGTTTACTGTGGCTGCACGCTTTTTCAGCTGCCTGCAGGGGACGACAGGGGTGTTGACGAATCTATTCAGTACTCGATGATCGTTGTTCATTTTCGACTTCTTCTCTCCTTCATTTTGTTATGAGTTTCTCCCTCTCTTTCTTCAGCATCGACTTCGCGTCCTGAATTGTTGTGGCTCTCTGACACTTCATCTTCCCTCCTAGGGCACTCTTTGGCCTGGGATGAGATCATCGCGAACATATTTTTTCACTTACTTGCACACACACACACACACACACATAGACGGCCACCCCAACCAACGCACTCGCCATGTCGAACAGCGGCCGGTCGCCCACCGACATCATCACATATATCGGTGTGCCGCTCGCCGTGCTGGGCGTGCTGCCCATCATGTACAACACATTTCTCACGCTTGTCAACGCGTCCAAGATCAAGCGCATGCTCCGCCACAGCCGACTGACGGCGCTCACTCGCAGCGATGTGGTGAACCGCATCATCGAAATTGAGTTACCACGATACGCCGTCACACCCTGGGACCGTTTCCAGCACCACCAAGAGTACTGGACGCTGTCGCGCAATCCCAGCTCGATCCCAGGTGGCTCTTGGACGACGTTCAACTGGAAGACCAACGCCATCGGCTTCAAAACACAGCGCGTCGAGTACGCCGACCAGCTGCGCCAGCCGCAGGTCGACATCAATTTTGACGAGCTCATCTCGTACCTGCTGGACCTGGGCGCTATTCCGGACCCTCACGGCTGGCGCCTTTTGAGATCGACGGGTCTTTGGACGCCCGTGGGCTGTGCGCTGATGAAGTCGCCCGACGGCCACCACAACGCGCTGACGCTCGCGCCACTCGACGACTCGGATGGCAATCTGTCACTCTGTGTGACCTGGGAGCCCTCATGGATCAGCCGCAGCTTTTCGGATCTGCCGCCGTACTGGGTCAGCCTGCCTGCACCGTCGCCTGAGTACAAAGAGGAAAAGAAAGAGGAGACACCGACGGCAGATAGCAAGGAGACAGCTGTCGACGACAACAACGCTGAACCGAGCAATGAGACGGCCGCTGCGGCTTCCTCATCATCAACGTCGTCCCGACCGACCACAGCCAACGCCAAGGCTAGCCAACAGAACCCACTCGACTCGGCCACGCGGGTCGCTGCCGCCGCCGCCACAACGCCCATTACCTGCCAGATCTCCGTCGATGGCATCATTACGGCGCTGACGGAAGAGAAGAGACGGGCCGGTGGTATCGCCCGCAACAACACCATGGGCGGTGCGACAGCGCCCGGTGGACCGGCCGGCACGAGCTTCCCTCTGACAAGCACCATCAACCTCGACAGCCTGTACATTGAGCACATCCGTCTGCGTCCCGGTGTGAGCGACGGTGTGTGGTTTGCGAGCGCTGCGACAGCCTACGGTACCAGCAGCCAGACAATTCTGTGGAACTACCGCATTCCCGAGGAGATTCTGGCGTTTGCGCGCCGCGAGACCGTGCCCTGTGGTGTGCTCGTGCTGCTCGGCGCCGCCGACGAGAGCGAGACGCCCGAGTGGGCCACAAGCCACGAGTCGGACGGCGTGCACAGCCACAACCTGTTTATAAAGCGCATGAACGAGCAGCGTTACGCGGAGCAGGCCGAGATGCGTCTGCCGCCGCACCAGCGAGAGGCTGCGGCGCGCGATCGCCGCCAACGTGAGAATATGCAGCGCATCGAGGACATGCGGGAGAGCTCGCGGCGGGACCAGGAGCGGCGCGAGCAGCGTGAGATGGAAGCCTTGCACAGTGCCAGGTGGGACACACGGCTGGTGGCAGAGCACGCACTGCGGTGGTTGCTGCGGGAGAAGGCGTTGCGCGCGGGCCAGCAGGTGGGCGGCGGCAGCGGCGACGCCAGCAATCTGCAGCAGACAGCAAACACAGACATCAAGGAGATGGCTGGCCACGTCCTGCACCGCATGGTACGTGAGGGCGAGTTCTCGACAAAACTGTGCCGTATGCTAGACCGCTGGAAGTCGTGGTCCGATCTGGGTGGAATGAAGAAGGCAGATTTGCAGGCGCTGCGCTCTGATATGGAGACATTTGTCTACGCGACGCTGCTCATCTCCTTGATCAAGGACTCGACGACCGCTGTGGATGGCACGCTGTCTGTAGACCTCCAGGAGTGCATGCGCATGTGGCGCAAGGTGCGGTTAGGTTAATGCATATTTAACTATTCCCTGGTGCCTTACTTTTTGCATACCTTTTTCTCTGTAATTTAGCAAATACGACGGATGGCCGCTATTTTATTGTATTTTATTTATTACTTTTATACACTGTAAAACCATACAACCAAACAAATACCAAGCAGCTTGCTTTTCCAATGCCCGTGTTGGAGTCTCACCAGTGACGCTCTATCTTACACCCGCTTCTATCCACCTCCTAAACCTTGTAGAAGCAAAACGCCACGTAGAACCCCGCAGCTTCCATCTCTTCCTTGCTCACCAGCAGTTCGCCCGTGTTCCGATCACGCACGCCCATGCGTTCGCTCAACGGACCCAACGTGCGGTCGTCCTTCTCGGACTCCCACACCTCGGTGAAGGTCTTGTGGTATTGCAGCTCCAGGTTGTAGTCCTCAGCCAGCGCACGGAACGCGTGCCACGGCACCACGTACTCGGGGACCTCCTCGACGGCCTCGTTCAGGAAAAAGTTGTACTTCCAGCCAAAGGGCGGCCGGAACGTACCATCGGCTGGCGTGTCGCCTGGAAAACGGACACGGTAGATGCTGTTGCCCCACTCGGCCGTCTCTTTCGGTGCCTCGGGCTTGATCTCGCCGTCTTCACCCTCTTTTGCCTCTTTTGCCTCTTTTGCCTCGCTGTCCTCCGCCTTCTCTGCTTCTACAGGCGGCGCTGACGCAGCTGCAGCCTCCTCGGCCTTCTTCTTTTCAGCCTGCTTGATGTGAAAACGTTCCACCTGATCGCCCAGAACGTCCGAGTTGGGGATGCAGCCAATGAAGCGGCCACCCTTCTTCAGCGCTGATGCCACGTTCTTGAGCATGATCCGTGCCTTCTGCTCCGTCTCAAACGCATAGTGCATGCAGAACATCATGCTCACAACGTCAAAGCCCCGGCGCGACATGGGGTTCTGATCAAAGCCCACCTCCTGGATGATGTTGATATCACCAATGCTCTCGCCGAAGCAGTCCTTGACAATAAAGCGGCCGTCAAACACCCGCGGCGGGCCCCGGTTGTGGTAACCGCCACGGCCGCCGCGTCCGCCGCCACCCCGCGTTGTCATCTCCCGGTACCGGTCGCGCGCCTGGTTGATGCTGACGTCCGCCGGGTCAAGGCCAACGTAGAGTGCCACCTTTTGCGGTGCCTGGTTCCACTTGCCAAGATCACCGCCCTTGCCGCAACCAATGTCCAGCACCAGAAGCTCGTGCTGGCCCGCGCCACCAATGCCGTTGCGTGTGCGCTCCTCAAAGTCCTCGTCGGGCGCAAACTTTTGGATGATGCAGCTCTTGATCCAGTTGTTCATCGACCGCAAGCCCTTGATGGTGCTGGCCGTCTTGCGCCACTCACGGCCGCGTTCGGGCACTGCATTGTAATGCGACCGTACAACATCGTCAATCATAGCGCGCTGTTGTTGCCGCTCGAGTTCCTCCTTTATTTGACGCTCGCGCTCAAGAGCCCGCTGGCGGATCGCCTCGCGCTCGGTATCTGTGATGCGTGCACGCTGGCCTGGCCGCTTCGGTCTGCGCGGCTGATCAGCACCGCCGCTACCACCGCCGCCGGCGCCCGATCCGGGCCCAGATCCGGACCCTGCTCCACCACCACCTCCTGGCGACCGCGAGCGGGCCCGTTTCTTGGCAGGCTCGAGTGCCCGTGCATCAAATGCCTGGGGAAGTTCATCGTTTGCTCGGCGGTCGTAGTCGCTGCGATCGTTGCGGCCGCGGTCTTCATCGTTGCGTCGTGAAGCGTACGACTGAAGTCTGCGTTTCGGCTGGTAGTCGTCTCCATGTTCATTCCGACGGTCATCTCTGCGGTCATCCCTCCGTTCGTCTCTGCGGTCATCCCGACGTTCGTCCCGACGGTCATCCCTCCGATCGTCTCTGCGATCACCTCGGCGGTTGTCTCTGTAGTCGCGATGGTCGCGCTGTTCGGGCGAGTGCGAGCGACGGCGCTTGCCCGAGCTGTCCTGGTGTCTGTCGGAGTCGCCGTGGCCGCGTCGGCCGGGCTCGTAGCTATCGGCCATGTCGGTTATGGACAAAGGGGAGGAGCGGAGGAAGAGGGAGAGAGAGAGGTTGAAAGAGGAGCAGGATAAAAAAGAAAAGAAAAGAGAAGGCGAGAAAAAAGGGACGCTTTAGAAATTGGTCATCCGGTAGTGTTTCGATGTTAATACCAAAATGATATCAATCTCAAGGCCACTTGATTCAAATGTCACCGATAGTGACGAAAGTAAGGCTGTCCTACAAAAATGTAGGTTGTCGAACGTTGTTCTGTGTTGCGGTTGTTTTTGTGATTGATAGACGATGTTTTGCAGGAGCATCTGCAGGTTGGTTGCACCCGTGGCTGAACGGAGCTTAGCTGCTTACATAACTAGCGTTGCCTAGCAAGCGATTTCGCCTGTGCTTGGGAAGGCGCATGTGTGCCCGCCCTTGGTCGGTCTTGCTTGCTGGCGCTCTGGAACGCGTGCCTTGTCTGCCGCCTAGCACCTGTTGCCCCCAATTGCCAATCCGACCCAGTTGCGTCGCCAGCCGCCATTCTGTCCCTCCAAAAAGCTTCAATCGAGCTGGAGCTGCATATCCACCCACACCACATCTTACCACACCACAACAATTCCAGAGACTAGCGACAATTCCAGCGCATTCATCACCGAGCATAGTATTGCATCGCATCACGGCTCATCTGCGTCTGCATCCTTCTCCCCTTGGCGACTACGCATAGCTCCCCTTCGCCACTTTCGACAAACGACATTATTACCATCACCACTTCCACATCACCAGCCCCCTTGCCGTCATCATGGGCTCCGACCCGCAATACACGAAGTGGCCGCTGCTGCCGCTGGCTCAGCAGGTCTTCGCCCTGACCAACCCCTATGCCGGCCGCACCGCTCAGCAGGCCGCCGCAAAGGCCGTCCAGGAGGCCATCAGCGAGCACAAGATGGCACCGCTCTACCGGTACCTCGCACATCCCGTCGAGGGCGCCCTGAACGGCGTCGGCGAATCTTCGACCTCCTCCAAGCCGACATCCTCCTCCGCCACCACCGCCCCGCACATCCCGCCTGGCAAGCCGCTGAGCCGCAAGTCGAGCGCCGTCGGCATGATTGCCAACAAGAACCCCACCGCCACGGCCGCTCTCGCCTGGGACGAGTCTCTGTACCAGACGCTGCAGAAGGCCAACGAGGAAGAGCTCGCAGGCTTGCAGACCGAGGAGGACGAGGCCGTCGAGCAGGCTGGCGAGACGGAGATCCAGGCCGTCCGCGGCAAGCGTGCCGAGTTCTGGGCGCGTGTTGGCGACAAGGACAAGGCGCTGGCCGCGTACGAGGCCGTCTTTGAGAACACGGGTATCCTGGGCGCCAAGATCGATGTCGTGCTGGCCATGGTCCGTGTCGGCCTGTTCTTTGGTGACAAGTTCTTGGTCAAGCGCCTGATTGAGCGTGCCACTGCTCTCGTCGACGCTGGTGGTGACTGGGACCGCCGCAACCGTCTCAAGGCCTACGAGGGCCTGTCCCTGTTGACTGTGCGCTCTTACAACTTGGCTGCACCTCTGCTGCTCGACAGCTTGTCGACGTTTACGAGCTACGAACTGTGCACCTACAGCCAGCTGGTGGTGTACGCTGTGCTGGCCGGCTCCGTAAGCCTCAAGCGTGTCGACTTCAAGGCCAAGGTTGTTGACGCGCCCGAGATCAAGGCCATTCTGGGCGACGGCGAAGACAAGCTGCTGGCGCTGTCGGGTGTTATCTCGGCTGGCCCCGGTACTGATGCAGTTGCTGCGACTTCGTCTGCGGCAGCAGCAGCAAGCGGCAACGCCTCTGGCTCCGCTGGCCCCTCCAAGGGTGTCGTTAACTTGACGACACTGGGTACGGGTCTTGAGCAGCCCGAGGCCGAGATGTCTGTCGACTTCTCGCCCCTGGCCCAGCTGGTGGCGAGCCTCTACATGGGCCGCTATAAGCAGTTCTTCCAGGCATTGGCACAGGTCGAGGAGCAGTTCCTCAACCAGGACCGCTACCTGCACGAACACAAGAGCTGGTTTATTCGCGAGATGCGCCTGCGTGCCTACCAGCAGCTTCTGCAGTCCTACCGCGTTGTCGGCCTCGACAGCATGGCCCAGGACTTTGGCGTTACTGTCGATTTCTTGGACCGCGACCTGGCCAAGTTTATCGCTGCTGGTCGTATCCCCTGCACGATCGACCGCGTGTCGGGCAAGGGTGTCATTGAGACGAACCGGCCGGATGACAAGAACAAGCAGTACCAGGACGTTGTGCGGCAGGGTGACCAGCTGATTACGAAGCTGCAAAAGTACGGCCAGGCCGTTCGGCTGCGGGGAAGTGAGCGGGCATAAACGTGGGCCGAGAGAAGGAGGATGTCGAATGAATGGGTGGGGAAGCTGGTGAAGAACAGTAGACGGGCTGTCTGTATCATAGTTCCGGAGAGAGTGATTGGCCTTTCAGGCAGTTCATGAGACGGTTCTTGTTTTTTTATCCCATTTATAAACATGAAATACAAGATACATTAAGATACATTAAGATACATTAAGATACATTAAGATACATTAAGATACATTAAGATACATTAAGATACATTAAGATACACAACACCGTTTCACACGCTACCTTTTCACACTTCACACTTTACTGTTGCAATGCCCATGTTGCACGAGCGCTTTAGACTAACCAATTGCCATTCATGTAGTAATATCTAGGTAGATCTCGAAGTGATATATTCATAACCAATAGCGAGTGAGTTCCGATGCTGATCTCAGCAAAGGCCTCCTCCCCGTTGTATCCCAACGCTTCCAGGGAACATTCAAAATGCAAATGCAAACAACAAAATCTTTGTGTTTCCTCCTTTTTTTCTTTTTCTTTTTCTTTTTCTTTCAGCTTTTCAGCCTCTTATGCCCTCTATCTGTAGGTGTCCATGAATTCCTTGTGGAACTTGATGATGCTGCCGACCCAGTCGGTGCCGGGCGCGAGGAACGTTGTGCGGAAATGCAGCGTGTTGGGCTTCTGGCCAAAACCGCTGCCAGCTACAACGCACACACCGGTCGCCTCGAGCATCTTGAGGCAGTAGAACTCGTCGGCCGTCCGGCCCTCTTCAGCAGCGGCGGCAGCAGCCTTCTCCGAGAGCTTGATCGTCGGGAACAGGTACATGCTGCCCTGCGGCTCGCCGCACTCGACGCCCTCCATCTGGTCAAAGGCCTTGTGCAGAGCGACGGCACGTTGTTGCAGGCCGTTGAAGATGCCGTTGTACTCCTTGTCGTAGAGCTCGAAGCTAGGGTCGCCCTTCTTGGGAGGGTTGACCATCAGCTCGACCAGGCACTGGCCGACAACTGGCGCGCACAGCATAATACTGACAAACTTGTAGATCTCAGCCTGCACCTGGGGGTCAAAGCCGACAAGCTCAAAGTAGCCACCACGGTGGCCGCATTCGCCGACCATACCCTTGGACACAGAGTGCAGCGATGCCAGCTCAATGTTGTCGTACTTACCGGGGTTCTGCTCCTGCATGCGGCGCAGCACACCCTTAAAGGAGTGGAACTTGCCAACGAAGACATTGGTCTGGTAGACTTCGTCGGCAATGATCACGAGACGCTCCGCACGTGCCAGCTCAATGACGGCCTCAACATCCTCCTCCGACAGTGACGCACCCGTAGGGTTACCGGGGTTGATAACGACAATGCAGCGGACATCGACGTCGTTCTTGCGGGCATCGTCCAACGATGTGCGGAGCGCGCCCATATCAGTGGCCCAGTTGTGCGCCTCATCCAGGTAGTACGGAACACACTGCGCGTTCAGCAGTGACAGAGATGCAGTGTAGAGAGGATATTGCGGGATAGGGACGAGCACACCAGACGAGGGGCCCGCGCAGATGACGTGGAGAAGAGTGTTGACACCGGCAGAAGCGCCCGCCGACATGTAGATGTCCGCCTGGCTCGCGGGGTAGCCGTCACGGCGCTCCAGGAACTCTGCAATGCTCTGGCGGATTGCGGGCGCGCCATTGCTCGCACTGTAAGCACCAACCGAGCCGACCTTCTCCAGCAGCCACTTGGCACGCGCAATGACGTCCGTCTTGTAGCCGAGAGAGTTGATCAGCACATCCTCGTTCTCCAGCAGAAGTGGGTTCTCAACCAGACTCAGGACCTGGCGGAAAAATGTGATGGGCTTCTGGTCGAGCTGCTGCGGGTTGCCAATGTTGGCGGAGATGATGTGCTTGAAGGGGAGGGAGGTGTCGTTCTTGGCAAGGCGGGCACGGTACTCTTCGGAGCGCACGGCAAGCTCGCCTCTCACGGCGTACTTGGCGGCCTTGACATGGGGGTTGATGTTGTCGTGATTTAAACGCCGTTGCGATGAGGCAGACATGGCGGCGGCAGGGGTGGATGAAATGGATCTGCTTTGAAAACTGTGGAGAGAGGACAAAGAGACTGTTGAAGTCTTGGGCGTGATGGCAGTGAAGAGAAGCGGCGACAGATGGCGAGAGTCAATGCGTGGGGTACGGTGCGTTGAAGAAGTCGGAGACGGGACGGCAGCAAAGACGGAAAAGCCGTAGGGAAAAGACGGAAACGCGGTAGTATGCGCTGGAGGAGTCACAGCCACTGGCGGGGTCGGCGACCGGTTAGGGTGCGATAGAGGGGAAGCTAGGCGTTCGGAAAGCTGCGCTGGAGCGGCAAAAGCAAGAAATTAGTGAGCTATGCCGGACGAAAGCGAAGGGGGAAGGATTGCCGAAACAGGTAAGAAACTAATAAACAAACACCAGGCTAGAGGGGCGCGCTGTGACGTGAGTGGTGTGGGGAGAATTGGAGTTTGGGGAATGGATGAAGTTGATGGAAGAGCTCTCAAACGGGCGGGATGAAACTTTGAGAATTTATATGATAAGATGGACGTAATAGAGCCCGTGAGAGGATGTATTGGGAAGAGTATGCAAGGGGAGAACGGAGTGCTAGTTGTCAGGCAAGTGCAAACAAGATGTGCCGTTTTATATGTAATTACTGTGAGGCGGGCAGCCAGAGGATGGCAGGGGGGGAGGCGAACAACCGAAGAGAAGGAGCGATGCGGTCAGCCCATGTGAGGTAATTAGAGGCGAGTCGCCGAGGGAAGGAGGTAGAGGACGGGACTTTGTCAAAAGTGCAACAAATCAAGATAGAAAAGGCATCGTGCGGCATGTTTCGTGGTGCTGTTTGCACCTGCCTTGTCATGTATCGTCCGACTGCGCGTGCCATGGCTTGGTCTTGCCAATTCGAGCAACTGGGGCGACGAATGGGCCTAGCGGAATGTACCTCCCTCCCCTTTGCCTGGCGCTCGTTACTCCTCACTGTATTACCGAGTATTTACTTGGTGTTTTTGGGGGACGGGAAAAAGAAAAGCAGCGAGACTCGTTTGCTGTTATCTTATTTCCCAGAAGATTAACAGCACCTCCTGCACTCGGCTGCTCTTTCAGCTACTGGAGTTTTGGTCCTCGTTCTTTCCACTTGGAGTCAGAGAGATAAAAGATGTTCAAAGAAGGCGCGGGCCAAAAGGAAAGAACAATGGGTGTCCGAAACCGGCAACTACAGCCTATGGAAAGGACGCAGAGCCGCGATAAACGGTGATGGATATGCAGGAGGCCAGGAGATGAGAGAAATATACGCCCGTATGCGCATGGGAGAGGAGGTATATACGACAAAATGTCGCATAGATGACAGCAAAGCAAAATGAGAAACCACTCGTATTTACAGGAGTAGCAGAATAGGTAAGTGCTGGCAGAGCGACTTGCAGCCTGAGCATTGGAAGGTGTTCTTGGGGTATCGAAAAGGGAAGGACCAAGCAGAGAAAATCAGAAAAGACACACAGAAAGAGAAAAAAAACGCACCTGATGAGAGGCAGACCAGAAGTGGGTCGACCTCCAGCGCCCGTGGGGGGGAAACTGTTGTTCCTGTCCTGGAAGCGGCCACCATACGAGTCATTGCAGTCGCGCCTGCTGCCAATCGATGTGTCTGAACGGCTCTGCTCGGGGCCGGACCCAGTGCGCCAGGCGCCCTGTAAACGGTGGAAAGCATGGCGGAGTAGCGACAAAGGCGCGCTGATGCGGGAGAAGGTGCAATGTGCAAGCAACGAGATGAGGGGAGAACGGCAAGGTTCACGATGGTTTTTTGCCTTACGCTCCTGCCTTTTCTTTTGTTCTTCTAGGAGGGAAGGAGAGACTGATGGGGTTCGCTATTTATAATAATTGCCATGCGCCAACGACTATTCGCTGACCGCCTCAAGATAGCACAGAGACGACGCTGAAATAAACGGAGAATATAATTTATAGGGAGAATAAACCGAGAAAAGGCGAAAAGGGGGAGATCTGAAAGGTCAATTGAGAACGGGCCCCCGCTACCGCCCAACAATACACAAAAGTTGCGTAAAATGGGCAAAAGAAGGTGAGCAGTGCAGAGGACGGACAAATAAAAATGAGGAGCAGGAGCGAGCCCGGAACGCGGGGAATCTCAAATCAGGAAGGCGCGAACAGCGCGAGCAAAGAACTGGGCAGAGATATGACAGGATGCTGCTGTGCAAGTCGAAAAGGGCCCCCGACTCGCCAAATCGTGCCTGTCCTGTCAACTGTTGAACTGAGTACTATTACGGCGCGAAGAGCCTTGTGGACCCGTGCTGTTAAATGTCTGAAAAACTACGGAGTACGAACGTAATACGTCGTACGTCGTACGTCGTACTGCAATGGTATTTTCTGAATGCAAAAGTGCGTTGATGGGCGGCTGGCACTGGATAAGATAAGAGCGGTCCCCTGTTTTTTTTTGTTCGGCCAACTTGGTCCTCTCTGATTGGGCAGCTACTCCTCAATGCGACCCACCTTACCGTTCGACGTTGGCCGAAGGTTTGGCGCAAAAGCTTTTTCGTGAATGGCTTCACTTTTTGCTGTCGTCCTATCCAATCCACAGCACCGCATCGAACCCACGAGACGACCAATCCGCAAACATGGCAAAGAAAGGTACACCCAGCTCGACCTCTTCTGCTTCCAACTCGGCCGCACAGCCAATGCTAACCCCCTGCAGCAAGGTCACGCGTCATTTCGGTGCGCGTTTTGTCGATGGCCATGACCGGCTTCTTCTACACCTTCACCCGTCCCCGCACAGCAACGCCGCTCAGCTTCCTCAAATACGACCCCATCGGTAGGTAACGTCCTGATTCTGTGGTGGGATGTACCCGCGTAACGCACGAAATCTAATTGTCCCTCCCCTCCAGTCCGCAGAAAGGTTCTCTTCCTCGAGAAGAAGAGGAAGTAGATCAACCGAGACCGGCCGACGACGACAAATAAGAAAAGGAAGAATAAAACAGCACGATTGGGACAGAGCGAGTGGAATGGGGCACGACACCGCCGGGGCACATCCGCTCGGTCGGTTTCTCGACGGCATCTTGTACAAAATCGCATATATGCTACGACGTATATCATCTGGCGTTTGGGGAATTGGGATCATTATAAACACACCTTGTCAAATATACTCTATTTATTGAAAGACGGAATATAAAATATGCACATACCAATATACATTTAGTGCCTCTGCAGTCGACTCGTTCCTCTCACGATTCTTCGATCTTGATAAGTAAAGGTGGGGAGTTGGCCATCATGTCATGGTCGGGTTCGTTCTCATCGGGAACTATGATGGCCGGAGCGCCTCTGTGCCCGTCTCCCTGGAAGTACACTGAAGTTTTTGTGTGTCTTTTCTTAACCTCAGATTCCGCACCGTGATCAGTTGTGGCAGCTGGCCGCTTTCTCTTGGCGCGCCGTGTCGACTTCGTACCCGTCGGGCTGACTGGATTGCGCAACGCCGCCTTGTTTGCAGCAGATGACCTCGTCTCTCGTCGGGGGCGCTTTGGTACCGGGCTCGAAATGACTGGTGAGCTTAGGGTTCCTAGGCTGCTTTTTGGATCGGGAGCTACATTGATGACTCTGTCCTTGAGCACCGGCGGTGGTTTCATGCCGGAACTCTGGTCTGGGGGCTCGTATACTGGCGTCTTCAACGAGTTACCTAGCACTGCCACCTGTACCGCACTGCTCCACGTCTGGGTAGCACTCGTGGCATGGCCATCTGGGCTTCTCCCTGCAACTTCCATGTCCAAGAATGCAGACAGGTCCGACACGAGCTGTTCGTGGTCTTCGTCTGAGCCATTATGTGATGGCTTATTTGCTACTGATTTGCGATCGGTCCCAAGGTCCAGCTTGCTGTCTCTCTCGTTTTGACGCGAATAGTATTGCCGCAGTTGGGTGAGGATATTATCAATCTGCTCGGCCTCTCGGATCCGTGCGGTTGCAGCGCAAGACTGGTCGATCTGGCTGAGCATCTCAAGGCGTGAGCGAATGGCACCGATGTGCGTGTAGTCCTGTGCCCAAACCCGCAAGTGTTCGATAAGCACCCGGATTTTCTCGTCGTACGCCTCCATGCTGCTTCTCAAGTTGACAAGGTCCATTTCCTTGTCTGCCAGCGCGGCCTTGAGCTGCGTTATGAGGGCGGCATCTCTATCCAGGCGGTCTTCGAGAGCCCGTGTCTTTTCTTCCAGGTGCACGGTGATTACCTTGCTGCCGAGCCTCGCTGTGGCCAACTCGTTTTGCAAGGTTTCGTTGGATTGCTCACTCCGCCTGCCCTTCTCTTCCGCCACAGAGAACTCTTCTTTGATCTGCCGCAATTCTTTCTCCAGGTTCTGGCGCCTTGCCCGCTCTTGTTGAAGATCTCTCCTCATCTCCTCTTTGGTTTCGTCAGACGTCCGTCTTGCTTCTTTAAGAGCAAGCTCCGAAGCTTGGTCTACAGAACGTCGATACTCTTCCTCTCGCTTGTGGAAAGTAGTACTTAGCTGCTGTATGTCTGCTGCAAACCTCTCAGACGATGAAACTAGCTCCTTCGTTCTCTCTTTGTAGCTTTCCTCAAGCCTGGTGACAAGCACCTCTCTTTCTTTCAGTTCAAGTTCGAATCGGCGGCTCTGCTCCTCCAGGACCAAGATCTGTGCAACCATTTTGGGGTCCTCGCGGGGGGTGTCCTGTATAGTACGTAGAGCTTCGTGTAGCCCACGGATCTCATGCAGCTGCTCCTGGGAGACTCGACGTTGCTCTGACAATTGGCTCAAGAGTCTGCTATTGTCCTCTTCTCTTTGTTGACAAAGGCCTGCTAGGACATCGCCCTCTCGGATTTTGGTAACCAATGTCTCACGAAGCGAGGCTTCATGGTTATCGATGCATTTCCTCACATCACTTATTTTATCAGAGACATCCGAGCGCAAAGCGAAGTCTGCCTCTTTTCTCGAGTCGACAGCTGCTTCAATCTTTTCGTGGAGCCTTCTGCGGGTTAGTAATGGATGGTTCTCCGTGAATATGCAAAGACTGCAAGGATGGCCGTGGGTCACTTACTGCTTAGAGAGAACTTCGGTCTGATGTTGTGAGGCAGCAAGTGCTTCAACATCGTTCTGGGAGGCAGCTAGTAGTCCCTTGAGACATTCGACCATCGCGCCATGTCTGTGCTTTTAGTGGGCTTGTTTTTATGGAAGCAACAGAATATGAACGGGTCACATACTGCTCTTGATGTTGTGCATTTGCAGTCTTTCCTTCTTTCAAGATATCCATTTTTGAATCATCAAGCTTCTCGATAATCTTCTTGACGCAGGTCGTCAGCGCCGCGAAAATGCGTTCAGGAATGGTGTCGAGCTTCTTGGCTAGCCGCTCGTTGGCATCTTTCTGTCCTTGCACGTCTGCATCACGACGCTTCAGCTGTTGAACGAGCTCTTGTATTTTCGCTTCTGCTGTATATGTTTGTCAGTGGCATTCCATTTGCATTCTATGAGCGCCAGTGAGCTTACCTTTTTCCTCAGACTGCCTGCATTTATCCATAGACAAGACAGTGGCCTCTCGCAATTCGTTTTGAGAGTTGTCCAACTGTGTGCGTATTTCATTGATTGTCTTGCGGGCATCTAGAAGAACCTTGTGGTCCTCTAGAGCTTTTTCTTGAAGCTTCTCGGCATCTTGTTTGTGTGTGGCTGCTCTGTCTTCTGCTTCCCGCAGGAGTGCCCTCTCTCTCCGGATATCGTTCCGCAACTTGTTGATCGCCGTGCTGCTGTGTGAGAGTTTTTGCTCTAGGTCTTCATTCTTTTGCTTTAGTTGCCGCTTGTCCGCGTCAAGAAGATCTGCTGTGATGTTGGCATCGTTTAAAGAGAACCGGAGCTCAGTAATCTCTTGCTCCTGCAACTGTAGCTTCTTCTCGAGATCCTGAAACTTGATGGTTATGGCATCCTGAATACCTCGGAATCCGGCATCAACTTCTTCGGACTGGGAGTGGCTGCCCTGTTGTGTGTTCCGTGCCTTGTGCCCGTCATCCTATGACTGGCTTCCTGGTCGGCCATTACGGGCGGCCGACCTAGGGTACGAAACGACCTCACCGGAGAGTCGCAGGCCGTTTTGCGACCCGGATTTTCGAGTGTGCGCGGATGGGAGTGTCTTTGTTTGTCCGCCATGACTGCTCTTCTGAAACCTTTGTGTGAGTGCAGAAAAATAGCTAGGCCGATCGATTTCCCCGTCTCGCTGGAATTTGGATCCGGATGCAGGCACTCTACGGGGTGCGAGTGAGTCGGGGTTGTCTAAAAACAGGCCAATTAGTAATTGTGCTAAACTTGATAAACATCGAGGTCAGTGCCATACTATCGTGAGCAATAGGGCTGGTGCTCCTGGAGCCAACATCCAGTTCGAGGGCTCTCGTGGCTGGTGCACTCGAACGTTTCATGGTGACAAGTCCCGCATTCGATCCGAACCGCGCAATGGAAGCCGATGATGGTGCACTTTTCGGGGGGTGAGAGCCTACACTCCTGTCAATGCGAGGCGTATCCGGAATACGGAACTCGCCCGTATCCATGACGGCGGTTTGTTGGCCACGGGTGCTATTCGTGCTGTTGGTTGTGGCAGACGTATATATTGACAACAAAGGGGGCTATTCTGTCCGGATTAAGGGGGGGAACTAGGCATCCATGGTGACAGTCTACTAGTCTACTATTTGGAAGGCACGGCTGGCTGTTGTTTATCTACAATTAGGCGGTGATGTTCGTGCCTTCCGGGAGGGTATGTTTACTTTGATTAGGAAAGAGCAACCAAGGCCTTCATTTCCGAATTGACGAAAGGACGGAAGGAATAATCGTGGAGACTTGACTAGAGCTAACAACGCACTCGGTAAACTTGAGATTCTAAACTTATTTTGCTGTAGTTTACTTTCTCATGAAAAGCGAAACAAAATTCGAATGAAGAATGGATAACCAACCTGTTTTACATTTTAACAATTTCGAGGCATCCTCTGTTCGAGATCTGGACGAAACGGCCATTTCTCAAGCCTGTCGCGGCCCATTCGAGAGACCTCAGATGAAGTAACTCTTATTCAACGAGGAGGTATCAGATTTCAGGACCAACAACAATTTTTTCATCAAAAAAGCAAGAAGCAGATCAGGGTACGACTGCGGAAGAAGCCAAAGTCGTCACTTCGTAGCCGCCGAGCCATATGTGGCACCCCTGGCTTCGTGTACTGTCATTGGCTGGCTGGTGGTATACATTACGCACGAGCCGTTCCCGCTGTCTGTGAGGAAGGAACGTGCATGAAGCACACAACCCCCAAAAGACGAAAAGGGCCAAAAAGACCAAAAAAGCTCGGCGCTTGGAGAGTTTGACAGCAGCACAAAGTCGAGAAAGACGGCCTGGGTCACGGTCGGTGCACCAATCAGACACCCAGGTTCCCTGTTCTGGCCCAAAAACACAGTTGTACCTTGCGTGTGCAGTGCCGAGCCTAGAATCGTATCCCCCTGCACAATGAAAAGCGGCTGTCCAATAATACAGCGAAATCTTTAGAAGTCGAGGCCCAGTCACATCACGCTGGGCCTGGGTTTGTGGAGAGAAACGACCAAAACCGACAGACAACGTCGAGTGACGACGTAGTGCGGCCTTGGCGATGCACCACGCCGCCGGTCTGGTCACAGTGAAACCGTGTTCTGGCGTGGTGGGCGCAAAAGAGAAGAAGGAGAGCCAAAGAGAGAGACGAAATAAAGACACAAAGAGACGAAACCACACAGCAGAGGGGACCAGAGACAGAATCCCTGTCGATATGCAAAACGAAGTCGGCGTATATGCTGGAGAAACTATGCGACATATGTAAAGTGTGAAATGTAGAGTAAATTGACCCAACGCCGTCCCCCAATGGTACGCATACAGTGAAGAAAAGAATAAGAGAATATAAAAAGAGAAACAGAATAATCCTCGTGCCGCCACGCCTATATACCAGAGCGCAAGCCCCCTCCCCCTCCTTCTCATCTCTTTGCCCCGTCCACTCTTTTTCATCATCCTTTTTCGTCTTCATCGCCGCTGGACGTGCTTGACGTTCTAGAAATCGGCATTCTTCAAAACATTAAAGCAACAAACTCAAACCACGACGGGCTCCCACCACTTCCATCACTCAGCGCCATGGCGGACACCACACAATCGGCTGCATTCCCACTGGGCACCGTCAGCTACTCGGACGGCGGCGGCAGCAGCGACGGCTCCGGTGTTGACAACACCGGTGGCGCATCCGGCTCGTCATCGGGTGGTATCAACATCTCGCACGGTGCAATGATCGCCATCATTCTCGTCGTTGTTCTCGTGGCCGTATTTGGAAGTAAGTATACCAGCGTCTGTCTTTTGAGAACATTCCTTGACAGACCCGATCCGTGCTAATATGTGTAGTCGCCTCTGCTGTTTTGTTCTACCTCGCCAAGAAGCGTGAGTGGAAGGTCCGTGAGAGCATCCGGAGGTCAGCCCGCCGTGTGGTCACGGCGCTCACGCCGCGGCGCTCCGAGTTCCCCAAGTCTGTCAAGGACGGGCCCCGGGGTGGCCGTGGTGTGCGCATTGATGATGTGCCGCCGACACCACGTCTCCCCAAGGATCTGGAAAAGGGTCTGGGTGGTGGCGGTGGTGACAGAGGACGGTCTAGCAAGCCAAACAAGTCAGGCATGAAGATTAAGCTCTCCAGCTTCGGTCAAAAGTGAAGTGGTGAAGGGTGGTAGCGAGGCGGAAATGGATGGCGATAAGAGTTGAAGGAGGCCAGCGTTGATAACGGCCGGCCACGGCTGATGAGTAGATAAAAGTGACTCTTGATGAGTTCACTCTTCCCCCATTGTAATATTAGATGTGTCCATAGCCTCGTGGTTCATTGTGTGTTTGTTTTGTTTCGTTCTGTTTTCGCCACTGTCCATAGTAAAATGCCAAAACCCTTTTTCCGGCTTCTTGCATCCGTCCCTTATTTCTTGAAGTTGCGGAACGTGTTGCCACTGGCACTTCTGCGCTCCCGGTTGTCGCGCTTCGGCGCCTCGCGCACTTCCTCCTCAGGCTTCTTCTTGGCCGACTCGGGTACAAATGTCACCGACCGCTCGCCGACAACCTTGCCCTTGCGGGTCTGGTTGAGGATGCCGTTGTTCTTGCTGTTGTTGGCGGCGATCTTCTGCGCGCGTGCACCAATCGTGCCACGCGAGCCAACCTGCGGCGCCGACGATGTCATACGCATAACAACACCATCGTCGCCAGCATCGCCACCAGAGCGAATGGGGGCCTCGTCTTCGTCCGAGTCGGAGCCGTTGAGGCCCTCGCGCATCGGCTGCCATGCCGGCTTGCCCTCGGGCTTTCCCTCCGCATCCACGCGTGTGCTCGGGTTGAGCGCGCGGAACTCGGCTGTCGTCTCATCGACTGCCAGCTGATCGTCCTCGAAGAAAGCACCGAGACGCTCGTCGCCCAGGATACCCGCCGAAGCATCCACCTTGTCGCGCTTCTCTTGTTTCTTAAGAAGAGCGTTGACTGTCTTCTGGTTGACCTTGACCTTCTTTGTCTCGCGGATGCGCGTCGCCCGCTCCTTCTCAATCTTCTCCTTGACACGCTTCATGCGCTCCTCCTCGTAGACGTGTGGGTTGGCAATCAGGCGAGCCTGGTCGTACAGCTTGCTGGCCACGAAGAAGCCGTGCATATAAGGACGGAGCAGGTTGGTCTTGCCGACAAGGTGTGACAGGCTCAGCGCGCGCAGCTCGGGCAACGTCAGGAACTTGTAGTTGTCGTAGGTCGTCGTGGAAACCTCCTCGGCCATCTCGTCCACCAGGCGTTCGAGGAATGTGCACCACTTGGGCGCAGGACCCAGCATGGGAATAAACCATGCGTGCTGCTGGCGGCCCTCGTTGGCGCTCAGAATCATACCCGAGTCGGGGCAGTGCGCCACCGAGTTGATGTCGACCTCGGGCTCAATCGTCGCCCACGGGTCGCCGTTGTTCACGTCAAAGATCTTGATGGCGCGCTTATCCGAAGCCAGCAGCATCTTCTCGTCCGATGACGTCGTCATGTGAATCAGGTTGTTGACGGGCGAGCCGAAGCCCAGGTCCTTGGTGAGCATCGGCGCTGGCCGACGCAAATCGTAGATCTGGACAATACCCGTGCTGGAGCCCGTGGCCAGCGACAGGCCTGAGCGGTTAAAGTCGAGCGCCGTAATCTCGCCATCGTGCGACTGGAGTGTCGCCACACGCGACCGACTCCGTGTGTCCCAAAATTCGACTGTGCCAACCGATGTACCAAAAGCCGACAGTCCGTGTGACTGCTCAGCGATCGCTGCGACGTTGACACAGCCGACGCCGATGCTGCCCTGCAGACCACGCTCCACACCATCGTCCGATCCGACATCGATTTGGTACGACTTTTGAAATCTTCCGAGTTCCTGTTATCAATGGTTAGGCAAAGTTGATTTCAATGACGGATCTGCACGCAAAGGCGAACTTACCAAGTTCAAACGGAACACCTCTCCCTGCCCATCACCGTCCAGGCCAGCCGCCGGCACCAGGACTTCTGTTGACCGGCGGTCGTAGACAATATCGCGACCGAACCGGGGAATGCGCACGTGGTAATGGCAGCCGTTGGGTGTGTGGAATTCGATTCTGCGGTCTTCTTGAAGGTGAACTAGAGAGAGAAATTGTCAGTGAGGGCAGCCTCATTAAAAAAGAGGCCGTTTTCCATCCAACTTACTCGACTTTGAGTAGTCTGTCGAGCACAAGACAAATTTGTTGTTGAGAGAGACTGTGTGGCGAGAGAAGGAGAGCGACATTTGGTACAGATTGTGCACGTGTATTTGAGGCTGAAGTATATTAGCACAATGCAACTGACAAGGGACGAGAAAATAGGGCAGAAACCACGTACCGGGAATGTTCCTGTAGACATAACCCATTCGCCGTCCTCCGAGACGCGGATGCAGCTGCTTGCGCCCGTAAACTCAAAGTCCTGCAGCAGCTCGACACGGTTGGCAAACTCGGGGTCGTTCTTGAGGCTTTGCTTCTTCTTCTTGGCCAGCCAGTCAGGCAGCGACCGCAACGACGGGCCGGACACCGTGTAGACCGGCGCCGTGCCGACGTTGGAGAGCTTCATCGTGCCCGATGGGGATGTGGTCGATATGGTAGAGAGGGTCTGATGTCGTGGGTTTTTAATCGCTTGACTAAAAAAGGATTGCCTTGTTCGTCTAGTCGTCTAGAGGATTCCGTCGAATGCAAAAAGAGCGTTGTTGGCGGGTATCGCGGGTGCGCAGGGAATTGTCGTTTTTCTGCCGTGCAAAAAGAATGGCAGGAGGCAGAATGAGGTCGTTCCTGCGCTAAGAAAAATGTTGGCGATACAGAAAAAAAAAAGTCCGATAAGATTGTCCTATCGTTTGGGTACTAGAGTGCCTTACATAATACTGTGGAGAGCCTGGCCGCTTGAGGCCAACCCCACACTGTGACAAAGGCAGCTCCTGCCCTCTTTGCCCCTCCAGGAACATTTAAACGTCCACCCTTCTTTTCCAGATATAAACAAAACCACCGTGTGACTCTACACTCGTTTCTTTCTCTCTTTAAGCATCATCTCCTCGTTTCCTCGCTTCCCTCATCTTCTGGCCAAAAACCATACACTCATTTGACTTCTATCTCTGTCATCAGCTTCATCTCACGCACAACGACACCCCTGCAAACTGCCCAACATGTCTCGACATCGGCTTGTGCGCAACTACGACTATGGCGCAGATCTCGACGAATTTGAGGAAGAGGAGTACGACGAAGAGACTTACGACGACGGCTTCTACGACGGTACAGAGGAGCCTGCCGCGGAGTATACCAAGGAAGAGGAGCGGGCGTTCCTGGAGCAGACTAAGGCGACCGTCGTGGCCATGCTAGGCGCCGAGAATGCAGCAAAAATCCCTGCGGGAAAAGTCGAGGAGTCAATATTATATTACGACTACGATGAGAGCAAAGCTGTCAGCTATCTTATGCGGACATTCGTCGAGCCGCCAGAACCGGCCGGGAAGAAGGCCAAGGCTGCACCCAAACAAGCACAAGGTACGTAATACTATTTTATACTCTGCCGCTTGTTTTTTTTTTTTGTACATCTCGTCCGTTCCCCCTTGTTTCATTTTCTTTTTTTAAATGTTCTCTGGCTACGGAAGCGCTCCAACACGTTCGTTGACGGTCGACCACGCAATAAAGGATGCCGGATATATCCACTCTATCCTCTACCGCCCACAACCACCCCTTCGCGGACCGACAGCGCCTCTCTCGCCGCTTTTTTCAGCGACATGCCCTGGCTGAATGTCCCTCAGTCGCGCATGGCCGTACTTGTGCCGCCGCTGCAGCGGCCGGGTGGACTTCTGGGCGGCTCCAGCAGTACAGCCGCACCCAAGATGTCTAAGCTGCAGGCACTCGCCGCACAACGCAAAAGAAAAGCCGAGGAGGCGAAGAAGTCCAAAGAGGCTGGCGGTGCTGGTGGTAGTGGAAGATTCGCAAACGGCGAGCAGGCAGATGAGGATGTGCGCGAGCTCCGGAACAAGGCAGCGAAGCTGGCCATCAACAGCCCCGCGCAGGGGTCACCGAGAGAGACGACGAGCACGGCCAGAAAAGCATGCCCAGAGGGCCCTCCAGCAATAAAGCCGAGCCCACCACCGCCCCCGTCCGCCGAACCTCTTGCAATGGACGATGTTCGTCAGGGGGTGTCTACACCAGCAAAGGCCGAACCCGCCATGATTGCTCAACCGTCTGCGTTTGCCCAGGCTCTGTTTGGACCGAAGAAGCAGAAGCATAAATCAAGACCGTCCCAAGACAATAACGAACCCGCTTATCTGGCTGTACCCTCATTGTCTCGTGCTCCGCCCTCTGCGTTTGACGCCTTCCTGGAACCCTCGCCCGATGACGTCGTGTTGGATGCTCAAGCCAAAGGTTGGCGCCGTGGCCAGACCAAGAAATAAGCGTGTCAGCTTTGTTTGCTCGCGCTTTTATCAAAATCAAAGTACCAATACACTAACATACTGCTTGCTTCTTTTTCTTCCTCCTCGCGCCGTCTACAGCATTTAAAAACAGCAGCAAGACTGCAACACCGAAGGGCACTCCCAGGAGTGCAACACCGAGGCAACAAGAGGCTCTCGCGGAAGGCGTCAAGGACCTGAAGCTTGATTTTGCACCCACAAAAAAGAGCAAAAAGCTGAACGTGCTGGAAGAGTTTGGCAAGGCCAATTTAAAGCGAAGCGCCAGCTTTGTTGTGGTTGGCCATGTCGACGCTGGCAAGAGTACGATGATGGCTCGCCTGCTGCTCGACCTCGACTACGTCGACAAGCGGACCGTGAGCAAGTACGAGAAGGAAGCCAAGATCATTGGCAAATCGTCGTTTGCTCTGGCTTGGGTGTTTGACGACAACGAGGACGAACGGACACACGGCGTTACCATCAACGTTACGGCACGGCACTTTGACACCGACCGGACTGCTTTCACAATTCTCGACGCACCAGGTCACCGCGACTTTGTGCCCAACATGATTGCAGGTTCTGCGCGTGCAGACTTTGCCGTTCTTGTCGTTGACGCCAAGACTGGCGCGTTTGAGTCCGGCCTCCGCGGGCAGACACACCAACACGCGTTGATCTTGCGCAGCATGGGCGTTATGCGCATTGTTGTGGCCGTCAACAAACTTGACACAGTCAACTGGTCGGAGGAGCGGTACAACCAGATTGTGGACCAGACCAAGGGCTTTTTGCGCGCCACGGGCTTCTACATGTCCCAAGTCACCTTCATCCCCGTTTCAGGAAAGGATGGCGACAATATGACGAAGCGCACGACAGCGCCGACGGCTTCGTGGTACAAGGGCAACTCCTTGGTCGAGGAGCTGGAGACATGCGAGCCTATGTCACGACCCATCGACAAGCCGCTGCGCCTGCCCATCTTTGACGCGTCCAAGTCGGCCGGCAGTGCGATTACTGTTTCTGGTCTGATTGAGGCTGGTTCTTTGCAGGTTGGCGATGCATTGCTCGCTCTTCCGGGCAATGCACGGGCATACGTCAAGAGCATCACGCGCAATGGTGAGCCGGCTGAATGGGCCGTGGCCGGTCAGAACGTCTCGGTTGACCTGACACACATTGACTCTCTCAATGTGCGGCCAGGCGTGCTGCTTTGTGACCCAGCCAAGCCAGCCCAAGTCATCGATTCCGCAATGATGAAGGTTATGGCGTTTGAGCCGCTGATCCCGCAGCCTCTCGAGGTGCACCGTGGTCGCCTTGAGAAAGCCGCCAAAATCAAAGAGCTAATGTCGATTATCGACCTGAAGACGGGGAAAGTCTTGCGGGAAAATCCTTTCGTGGTTACGGCATGCCGTGTTGCACGAATTAAGATTGACTTTGAAAAGAAGACTCCTCTCGAGGCAGGCCAGCGGGTGGTCCTGCGCGCCGAAGGCAAGATTATTGGTGCCGGTCTCTTGGAGTAGTCTGACGAGCACTTGGGCGGTCTACGAAATACGATGGACATTTCGACAAGCATCTTGTATTATTTACCTGTATTTGCTTTTGCACAGCATGCGCATGAACCACCAAACAATAAAACATCGAGATACACAATTCAATGATACCCATCATACCGCAACACTGCCGCCTTCAAACCGCCTTCAAACCGCCTTCAAACTCTTATAGTGGCACCGTCGAGTTCATGCGCCGAGGAATGTGCCTGGCAATGTCGCCGTGCTGTTCAGCGCGGCCTTGCCCAGAATACTGGTGCCACACGTCAGGCCTAGAACGAACGCACCCGCCATAACATCGGCCAGATACGGTGATGTATGTGTGTGGTCCTGCGGGTAATTCTTGAGCACAACCTCTGATCCGAGTGCCTTAAGCGCTTGCGCTGCATATGTACCGTGGGGCACAAAATAAACACCCGCCTTTGTGCCTTCGAGTTCCTCGGCTGCCAGCAATGTGTAGTATGCGAAACGGTCTGGGCCCCACGAATAGACGCCCTTGTCGCTCCAAACGTCGTCGAGTGTCGGGGTCGACAAAATGAGCTTGGCACCCGCCTTCAAAAACGCTGCACCGGCTTCCTTCAAGTATGTCGGATATGTTTCGACCGTCTCGGCTCTGCGGCCGTACGTCGTCTGGCACGCCTCGTTGCCGGCACCATATGCAGTCAGAATGACTATTGTCCTTGCTCCTGAGCCCTCCGCCATCGTTGTGGCCAAACTCGATCACAACCCAGTCTCCTTGCTGGACCAGCTTTAGCACGGCAGCAAAGCGGCCCTCGCGTGTAAATCTGGGCTGAACGGCCGGCAATAGCTGAATTGAGGACGGTGTAGCGGGCAGGGTCGAAGCTGTAGTGCAGGTATTGGCCCCAACCCTGGATAGCGCCGGTCATGCTGGCCATGGTACTGTCACCGCAGAGGTGGATGGTCGGAGTTGCTGCTGATGCAGTGGCAGCGGCCGCCATGGCCATTGTGGCCTGGGCGAGGGTAAGGGCTGGTGTGGTTTTTATGTTGATGGCCGTTGGTAGAGGCGATGATAACTACGAATGTAAACAACAAAGTACAGGAAAGACTAGATACAGAGAGAAGCCCTTTATATAAATTGTGCCTTTCTCCAGTTACATATGCTTCACGCCAAGTCGCTGTTCCATTCTTCGCTTCTGTACAAATCTGGAAAGACAGGAACTGCACTCCGCTCGAGTTAAATGTCAGCCGTTTCCGGGTAGATCTATTTGTGTGTATATGGGACATTCAATTTGTGTGCTGGCCATGGCCGGCTCCACGGGAAGCACTCCAAACAATGAGGATAATGTGCCGTCAGTCCACCAATGACTGAAGTTGTAACTGTGCTATGAGAAACTACTGTCAAGGATGGGAGAAGCATGTTTTCGTTTTGTTTCTTGTTTCTTGTTTCTTTTTTCTTTTTTCTTTTTTCTTTTTTCTTTTTTCTTTTTTCTTTTTTCTTTTTTCTTTTTTCTTTTTTCTTTTTCCATCTCTTTTTTCTCTTTTTCAAGAAAATAGTGAACATTTTGTATCAAATAAAGGCATATATTTCGTTTCATCCACACTCATCATATAGATCGTCGACTCGTCTACTCCATACAAAATAGATACGCCAACCCCATAGCAATGCTTCAATCGCCCACTCGCTTGTATACAAAATAAAAAATCCGCCGTCTTCCCTTGAATATAGGAACCCGACTAAGCTGAGCCAAAAACAACACAAGCTAAACCAAGCTTCTCCTAACATATTATCTATGCCTTGCTCTCCTTGGCCGCTGCGGCCTCGTCCTCTGGCGTGAACTTGATGCTCACGCTGTTGACACAGTGGCGCTCGTCGGTCGGCGTACTGTAGCCCTCGCCCTTGAAGACGTGGCCCAGGTGGCCGCCGCAGTTGGCGCAGACAATCTCAGTGCGCTCCATGCCCAGCGAGTTGTCAACATTGCGCTTGACAGCACCGGGAAGGCTGTCAAAGTAGGCGGGCCAGCCGCAGCCAGACTTGAACTTGTGCGTGGCCTTGTAGAGAGGTGCCTGGCAGCCGGCACAGCGGTAGACGCCGGCGTCGGCAAAGTGCTTGTCATACTCCCCGGAGAAGGGCCTCTCGGTACCCTGCTGACGCAGAATGCGGAATTGTTCTAACAACTGCATGTTAGTGACTGTTCATGGTGGCGTTTCATATTCTCACAGAAGCGAGGAGGGGTAAGATACATACCGGGATTCAGAATGGCACGCCATTCCGAGTCGGACCGCTGGTCGGGGAAAGACATGTCTTCTTTTTTTGTGGTAGCTGGAGAGGAGAATAAACTGCCGAGAAACGGGATAGAGGGCATAGCCCGAAGGACGGTGCGCGATGCGACTGAAGGTGGCGGCGGGGTGGGAAGAGGAAGATGGCGAAGGACGGACCGGCTAGATGCGACGGAGCGTGCAGAGATGGTGGAGAAGGTGCGTAAAAGTGTGGTAAAGCGTTGAGAGAGCATGGAGAGCAGAAACTATGTGTGTGTTTGTGATTGTCGACTTGGTGATGCTTATATAGAAAGTCACTGAGCTTCTTGAGGTGTACAGGGAAAGCGGTGGTCGGTGGCGATATGCATGTAGACAGCTTAGCTTAGCTCGTGATTTGAATTACAGCACCTGGACCCACCCATGTCGCGGATTGCCGATGTGGAATCACAGCTAAGCCCCCCAGCACCTTCCGTCGGAAACACAAATACTTGCCTAGGCGCCTATCCGCCTGGAATCAGCTCCCGATGACGCTGTCTGCAGAAGGAGCGGAAGCTTTTAGGGGCCCCGATAAACGCATACATCAAGAACGACGTAATGAAACACAGCGCGCGGCGACGTGATATTCTTCAGATGGTTTAGCTTTTCTTTATCTGGAATTTTGATTATCCATAATGTACGACGTAAGTTCTTACACTTTTCCCGCAGAATATTTTGGCTCGTGGCAGATCTGAATCAGGCAGCCTTGTCTCACGCCCGTGAGCGAGTGTTGTGTTGATGTTGTAATCAAAATTACTCCAAAGACACACCTATGCAACACTTGGTGTTTTCAACCGATGAATTGAGAACCTTCGGCCGGCATTTGTTCGCCGCACTCTAGAGCATGGTGAGTGCCAAAGAAGAAGAAGAAGAGAAGGAAAAAAGAAGAAAAAGAAAATATCATCATCAGAAATCAGCCTCTTTAAGCTGGCCCAACAGCTACAGTGTAAGCTCAAATATGGAATTTTCGGTCAGTTAAAGTATGCCACTCAATCATATTAAAGACTGGATGTTGAACAAACATCAACATATCATCATAGTCAAAAAGCCCATTTCATTGAATGTCGACAAATTCGAACGCTCGTCATCACTCAGCGATCAAGCAAATCCACGTGACCGAGTATGTCTTATCACCACGTGACCAAACTGGAGTCATACAGCTGTCGCCGTTTAACGGACGGAAAACGCGCTCCTTTCCTCCTTGGCTCCTTCCTTATCTCTTATCGACGTCGGGCCGGCAAAAAATCCAGCCCTCTCCTTTTGTGCCGTGACGCCAGGCTTTGGGGGAAGGAGCGAAAGCTGGGGCTGTTTCGGCCTCGCTCGCGCAAAACTCTCTGCATTTTCTGGCTTCATTTCCTCCCTCCGTTTCTTCCCCCACGCGACTGTGCATCTACGAGCGAAGATTGCATGCCGACCAACCCTACTCTGAGCACGCTTTCTTTTCCATTTTGACTTTTCATCTTTTGCTGTCCACTTCAGTCGCTGCCTCGCACGCTGCGTCGTCCGATTTATCGTTCGCAGCGCCGCGTCTCCCTTTGTCTTTCGATCGATCGTCTCGCCAGTCTCTCTGGTTGGCGACGACCATCGTGAGACGCCGACGATCGCGAGCTGGGCATCTATCGCGGCAAACGAAGGTCTGCAGACGAAAAGACAATTGAATTTCAGGTGCGTTGTTGCCCGAGCCCCCGTAGTCGACGAGTCGCACGCGGCTGGTTTGTCGCGACACCAAATTTGTCTGCGTCAGCAACGGGAGCTTCTCGATCTTGTTACCAAATACCCCCCCCTCCTACCTCTTTCTCTTATCCGAAGCTTTGCTAACGTTTCGCAATCCAGCAACGATCCAATTTCTCGACCATCCCTAAATGTATCCCTCCGCGCCCGTCTTCGGCAAGTTATGAACAACAGCCTCCTCTGACAACGAACGAGATCGAAGGAAACACGATCGAGAGCGACGAGCAGCTCAATTATCCACGACACCACCCCTTCCCCCAACTGCACAATAGCATAACAAACACACCCAGGCGATATGGCGCATCGTGATCGCGAGCGCGACCCTCGCGACATGCAGCGCGAGCCGTACCCGCCCCAACCGCCGCCGCCGCCGCAGCAACAGCAGGGCCAGCCCCAAGGCCAGCAGCCGCACCACAGCTCTGCTGGCTCGATTCCCATCCACCAGCCCGTGGCCTCGCGCATTTCAGGTGCAATCCACAGCCCTAATGGACTCCTGGCCAATCACGGTGCCGGTGCCGGCGGTGCGCCCCCTCCGCCCCAGCAGCAGCAACAGCAGCACGGCGGACCGCCCCCTCCCCAGTCAGGCTACGGCGGTCCTCCGGCGCCCATGCACAGCGCCGGCGGTGATCCTAATCGGTCACACCCGTCAGTCCAGGAGCAGAAGCAGCAACAGCAGCAGCAACAGTCCATGTACTACAGCTCTGGTCCTCCCCCGCCTAACGGCGCGCCGATGGGCCCTTCAGGTGGCCCGCCTCCTGGTTTTGGCGGCCCTCCCCAACCCGACAACCGCGGCGGCCAGCAGCCTCCTCCGTCGTACAGTGCTGGTGGTATGGGTCCTCCTGGTCCTGGTGGGCCGCCGCCGCCAGCTGGTCCTCCCGGCCCGCAAGGCCCCCAGAGCGCCCAGCAGCATGCGGGACCGGGCGTGGCCCAAGGTCAACAGCCGATTCTCAATGTACGTTTGCGTGGTTCTTTGTGACCTATCTGGTTTATGTGCTGCATGTGGCTTTAGTCGGCCGTTTTGGGGGTGGTATTGAAACTAACCCAATGCCTTTGCAGGATGCCTTGAGCTACCTGGACCAAGTCAAGGTGCAGTTCCACGAGATGCCCGATGTCTACAACCGATTCCTTGATATTATGAAGGACTTCAAAAGCCAGACGTGAGTAGAGCCCCACCATCCTCTTTCACTTTCTTCATTCACTACGTAGTCTCTAACACATTCTCTGCAGCATCGACACTCCCGGCGTCATCAACCGCGTGTCCGACCTCTTCTCAGGCCATCCCAATCTGATCCAGGGATTCAACACTTTCCTCCCACCCGGCTACCGTATCGAGTGTGGCCTTGAGAACAATCCCAACAGCATTCGCGTCACCACCCCGTCCGGCTCGACCATCCACTCCATTGGCCCCAGCCGCAATCAGCCTCAAGGCAACAATATGTTCCTCGGACCCCGCTCCTGGGCCCAGCCCCAGCAACAACAGCAGCAGCCTCCGCCGCCGCAACACGTTCAGCACAGCGTGGAGGGACCCGAGGGTCAGTACGGTGGACCGGGCCAGGGTGTCCCTCCCCAGGGACCTGGCCCCTACGGCCACGCCGATGCTGGTTCGGCCATGTACGACGGACCCCGTGGGCCCCAGAACGGCCCCGGTGGTCCTGGCGGCCCCAGCCAGGCGGCCGTACAGCCGCCTGTGCCGAGGAGCACACACACGCCCGCGCCGTCTGGAGCTGCCGCCAACGGCGCCGCTGCGCAGCAAGCAAGCGGCGAGAAGCGTGGCCCTGTCGAGTTTAACCACGCAATCTCTTACGTGAATAAGATCAAGGTATGCCTGAAGCTTCCCTCACTTTGTCGTCGCTTTTGTGAGGCATTGTCTATTGTTTATTTTGCCCATTGATTTCCTACCCCATATCCGTTTGCAATGTTTTCCAGTTTGAACATCCTGTCTTGTCTACAACTTTCTAACTTTTGACTTTTTTTCCTCTTTTAGAACCGATTCCAGGACAAACCCGAAATCTACAAGCAGTTCCTTGAAATCCTACAAACCTATCAGCGAGAACAGAAGCCGATCCAGGAGGTCTATGCGCAGGTGACTACGCTATTTAGTGGTGCCCCAGACTTGCTCGAGGACTTCAAGCAGTTCCTGCCCGAGTCCGCCGCTCACGCCAGACCGGCCGGTGGCCGTCCTAGCGAGGACGCTCCCACCGCAGCCGCAGCTGTCTTAGCCGCCCAGACCACGCCTCCTAACCAGACCGCACGCGACGGGCCCAAGATGCCTCCTGTCGGCAACTTTGCGCCGCCCTCGAGCACTACGAAGGAGAACAAGAAGCGCCCGCGCCAAGACAAGCAAGCGCCTGCCCCTGTGCCCCCTCCAGTCGAGCTTATGGCTGCCTCGACATCCGCCGTGCGCGGTCTGCCCACGGTGGCCACCAACAAGCGCGCCAAGCTTGCGCATAAGGGCGCTCTTGACAATGCTCCTCTCGTGGAGCCCACACTGACGCCCGTCATGCCCGGCCCACTTCCTCGTGTTGGCTATATCCAGGACACGCAGGACGGTCTCAACTTCTTTGAGCGCGTCAAGAAGTTCCTGCCTAACCGGACCACTATGAATGAGTTCCTCAAGCTGATCAACTTGTACCGCCTGGGCCTCATCGAACTCAACGTCCTCGTGGCCAAGAGCCACTCCTTCATTGGCGGCAACGCCGAGCTGTTCAACTGGTTCAAGAACTTTGTCGGCTACGTTGGCGAGGATGAGGTCATAGACAACCAGCCGGCACCGCCCTCGGGCAAGGTCTCCCTCAGCAACTGCCGGGGCTTTGGCCCTAGTTACCGTCTGCTTCCCCGCCGTGAGCGTCTCAAGCGCTGTAGTGGCCGTGACGAGCTGTGCAACTCCGTTCTCAACGACGAGTGGGCCTCCCACCCTACCTGGGCCTCGGAAGACTCTGGCTTTGTCGCCCATCGCAAGAACGGCTACGAGGAGGGTCTGCACCGTATCGAAGAGGAGCGCCACGACTACGACTTCTACATTGAGGCGAACCAGAAGTTCATCCAGCTCCTTGAGCCCCTGGCCCAGCAGATGCTCACTCTCGCCCCGGCGGAGCGCGAGAGCTTCCGTATGCCTCCCGGCCTTGGTGGCCAGAGTACCTCCATTTATAAGAGGGTCCTCAAGAAGGTCTACGGTGTGGACAAGGGTGCCGATGTGGCCAACGACATGTTTGCTCACCCCTTTGCAGCTGTACCTGTTATCATGACGCGCCTCAAGCAAAAGGACGAGGAGTGGCGTTTCTCCCAGCGTGAGTGGGAGAAGGTCTGGATGGCCCAGACAGAGGCCATGCACCTCAAGAGTCTCGACCACATGGGCATCCAGGTCAAGTCCGCAGATAAGCGCAACCTTTCGGCGAAGCACCTCGTGGACCTGATCAAGACGAAGCGCGAAGAGCAACGCCGCGCTGTGGCCACGGGCGATGGCAAGGCCGGTGTTCACCAGTACCTCTGGGACTTTGCCGACCGCGACGTGCTGTTGGACCTGTTGCGGTTCATGATCCTCTACGTCCTCAACAGCGGCCAGCACGGTGCCGCCGAGAAGGAGCGCATTACCGACTTCTTCGAGACCTTTATCCCGCAGTTCTTTGATCTGCCCGAGGACCTGGTGCTGCAGCGTCTCAGCGATATTGACCGGGAATCTGGGGACGAGGAGGGCGAGGATACTACACCGACAGAGCTGACAAACGGCCGCACGCGCCGCAGCGCTAAGAAATCGGATCTTCTGCGTGGTGTACTTGACCCTGGCCGGAATGGTAACTCCAAGTCGGGCTCCGCCTCGCGCCACACTAAGGAGGACACTGCTGGCTCTGGCTCCAAGGAGACCACCCCCGACGTCAACTCGGCTAACGAGGAGGAGATGCCGGATGCACCGCCAGCGGCCGACGAGCGCACATCCGCTTTGGAGCTGGCCAGTGACCATTGGCTCCCGGTTGCGCCCAAGCCCACTGTCGTCACAGGCGAGAACCCGCTGAATGTGGATAGCGACCTGAAGGCAGACAGCCTGTTCAAGCGCCAGTGGTACAACTTCTTCAGCAACCAGACCATCTTTGTCTTCTTCAGCGTGTTCCATACCCTCTACAAGCGTCTCAAGGACGTTAAGGAGAGTGGCCAGAGTGTGCTGCAGCAGCTCAGCCGCGAGAATGCCGAGAAGCCTGGTCGGTCGCTTGGCATGATGCAGGAGCCCATGAGCTTCTTCGATGCCAATCAGCCGGAGCAGTTCTGGCCTCGGACCGTCGAGCTTGTCGAGGACTTCCTCACGGGCGAGATCGAGGAGAGTCGCTACTTCGATGTGCTGCGCCACTACTACCTGAAGAAGGGCTGGACGCTCTACACCATCCAGGATCTCCTGAAGACGCTGTGCCGGCAGGCACTTGTGTGCAGTGGCTCTGATTCCCGCGAGAAGACTCCTGATCTCGTCCAGCAGTTCCTCACCAGCCGCCAGCAGGAGGAGACCAGCTACGAGATTGAGATCAGCGCACGCCGTTTTGCTGAGAAATGCATCAAGGACGGCGAGATGTTCCAGATCACCTGGTACCCGGCCAAGAACGAGGCCGCCGTTCGTTGGCTGCAGCGCGACGAGCCAACATTCAACGCAGACTCCATGGCCCTGCTGGAGCGCTGGCAGTACTACATCTCGACGTATATGCGTATTGAGCCTACAGAAGGTGTAGATAGGAACCGCATGCACAAGCCTGTGCTCGCGCGCAACCTGCCGAATTCTGGCGAGAACGACTCGGACAATGGCGAGAACCGTAAGGCAGTGGCATTTAATGAAGGGCTCTTTATGCGAGTCTGCCTGAACTCTTTCAAGGTTGTGTACGAGAAGGGCTCCAGCGAATTTTTCATCTACAACCATGATCACGACGTTGAGGAGATTGAGGACGACGACCAAGACGGCGAGGCGGCAGCGACCGACGGCGCCCAAGCCGAGGAGACTGCTGAGGACGAGAGCGGCGAGGCCAGCAAAGACAAGAAGGCCAAGAAGGCCAAGAAGGATGCCGATGGCAGTGACAAGGCCGAAGACACCAAGACCGAGTCGTCCAACAACGCCGACGGCTCTGCCGATGCCGGTGCCGATTCTGACGAGAAGGCCCTCCAGAAGAAGCTGGCCGCCCAGGCCGCCCGCCGTGCCGAGCACCGCCGTCTGCGTGTCAAGCAGAAAGAGGACCAGGCGCGCCGCCGCCAGCAGTACCGTGAGCAGCGCTTCCGCGAGAAATTTGTCATCAACAACGCGTGGATGAAGAACAAGACACAGGAGGAGGTCCGCAGCCAAACTGACAAGTTCCTGCGGTGGGTGTCCGAGGGTGCTCTGCCCAATGGCGACTCTGTCGCCCCGGCTGCCGCCACCGCTGGCTCGTCTAACGGCGTCTCCAGCTCGACTGGCGCTAATGCTGCTGCTTCGTCGACTGATGCGGGCAAGACTAAGGTCGAGCCCACCGACGGTGCCGCGGCAATGGATACAGCCGAGTAAATCACTTGGTTGTCTTGATACGATAGCATAAGGGGATACAAGCGTACGTCGACATTTTTGTGTGTTTCAACCGGGCGAAACGGAGGAGTGCTGGTACCAAAGGGAGGGGACATTCTTGGCTTTTGTTTTGTGTCTGCTTTTGTACTTGCCTTGCTCTTTTCTGATATTTTTTTTTCTTGTTTTTTCTTTCTTTTCTTTTTCTTTTCTTCTTCTTTTCTTTCTTTTTTCTTCTTCTTTCTTCTTATCTTTTTCTTGTTTCTTCTTCACCTGTTTCTTCGGTTTGTTCTTTATTTTCTATTTCCGCTATTCATCACTGTGCTGCTTTCGTTGTTTATGCCCGGTAATTGCTGCTGTCAGGACTTGAACGTCTAGCCCTTTGCCCCTCTCAAACTCTCTTTTATCGTATTTTGTTCGAGTTCCTTGCTTTCTTTATTGTTATTTATTTTATCAGGACTATTTTGGCAACAGTTTTCTTTCTTTTTAATGCTTTATCTCTGTTTGCAGTTTCTGTACAATCAAAATATCTATGCTCGAATCCAAGGTCCTATAATTCATAAAACATACGTTGCCTCCTTTCATATTTTAATTTCTGTAGTGCCTGATCCTCTTCTCTTATATGATGTCGCTTTGGATTAAAGATTGGGTCTTAGCTCAGTCTGCGTCGATGGTTGCGATCTATGAAATGCCATTGCTTTTAGATATGTCAAACATTTTAGAAGAAGAAAGTAACCGCAAGATAACAAACACCTTCCTGCTGTGGAGGAAAGCCCCCCATCATTAAATTGCCCTTTTCAGGTATTTTTTCTTCTTGTTTTCCAGACAAGTGTCGCCCTTGGCAGATTGTCTCATTTACCGTTCATGGCGTAGCATGCGGGATAATCATAATCCACTCTTTAAACTCCTGGCCAAGTTCTCTGTCTCAAATATGAGAACTATGGGCTCGGCCGCCCTATATAATCCTGCCCTCCCTCAAACGCGCCACGCAAAACAAGGGTAAAACTACTCACTGCAGGTTCTCAATGACAAGCGCCGAGGCACCACCACCGCCGTTGCAGATACCGGCCACACCGATCTTGGCCTTCTTCTCCTTGAGCACCGTCGTCAGGGTTGTCAGGATACGGGCACCGGAGCAGCCCAGGGGGTGGCCAATGGCGACGGAGCCACCAAAGACGTTGATCTTGTCGGCGTCAAGGCCCAGCAGCTCCATGTTGGCCAGGGCGACAACGGAGAAGGCCTCGTTGATCTCGTAGAAGTCGACATCGTCGGCGGTCAGGCCGGCGTGGGTCAGGGCCTTGGGGATGGCCAGGGCAGGAGCCGTGGTGAATTTCTCAGGCTCGTTGGCGGCGTCAGCCCAGCCGCGGATCTTGGCGAGGGGCTTCAGGTTCAGCTCCTTGAGCTTAGCCTCGGAGACGAGGACAACAGCAGCAGCGCCGTCGTTGATGGGAGCAGCGTTGGCAGCAGTGACAGTGCCGCCCTGAGGCTTGAAGGCCGGGCGGACGGCCTTGAGCTTGTCAATGTTGAGGTTCTTGACCTCGTCGTCGCGCTCGACACGGGTCGCGGGCTTGCCACGGGGGCCGGGGACCTCGATGGGAGCGATCTCAGTGAAGAGGCCGGCCTCAGTCGAAGCCTGGGCGCGCTGGTAGGTGGCAATGGCGTAGGCGTCCTGGGCCTCGCGAGAGATGCCGTGCGTGGTGCTGCACAGCTCAGCCTGCAGACCCATGTGCTCGTTGCTGTAGGCGTCGGTGAGACCGTCGATGAGGACACCGTCGACGAGCTGGGTGTTGCCGTACTTGGAGCCGGTGCGCAGGGTGGGGAGGTAGTGGGGGGTGTTGGACATGGACTCGGTGCCGCCGGCGACGACGATAGAGGCGTTACCGGTGATGATGGTCTGGGCGCCAAGGATGATGGCCTTAAGGCCCGAAGCGCAGACCTTGTTCACGCCCGTGCAGACGGTCTTGTTGGAGAGGCCGGCGTGGATGGCGCACTGGCGGGCAGGGGCCTGGCCGAGGCTGGAGAGAAAAAGGATGTGGTTAGCCCACTTGGTCGCATCGCACACTGCGCATGACACACAACAAAAGATATTCTCGCAACTTACTTGGCAGCCAGGACGTTGCCGAAGAAAACCTCCTCAACATCCTCAGGCTTGATCTCAGGAACACGCTCGACGGCAGCTGTACGATGTTAGTTAGCTGTGGGTGTATGGCGACCGGGGTATGGCGGGGGCAGGTAGGTCGGGAGAGTATAAACGCACACTTGATGGCGTGGGCGCCTAGCTGGATGGCCGTAAGGCTCGAGAGAGAGCTGTGACAGTAATGTTAGCAGTTCGAAAGTACACAGAAACGTCAATGGCTCAAAATGGCGGCGTGGCGATGGGGAGAGAGAGGTTATGGAGGGGCAGCATACCCAAGGAACGAGCCGACAGGGGTTCTGGCCGCAGCCACGATGTAGACGGGGGGAAGGCTAGACATTGTGAGGTTGTGTTGGAAAGACGTAAATATGGAAGATGCAGCGGAAATATCGAGAACGAAAAGGAGGGAAAAGGAGGTGAAAGAAGAAAGAAGTCGAGAGAATTAATAGGAGGCAATCGCGAGGAAGGAGAAAGCTCGCCGGACCGGTAGTACTTAATTACTTATCAAGGGGAAACCGGTCCGGCGCAACACTGGTTGCGAGCGGTCGCTGTGGTGGGAAGGTGTGCCCCACCAGAAAAAATATTGTTGAGGGTCCAACCTTCCCGCTGTCGCTCGTTTTCTTTGGTTCTTTGGCTTGGGTTTTGGCTTGCTGTGATGTTGCTGCCCCTCGTCGTTTCCAGTGGATCTTGCACAATGCGCTGCTCTTTCCTCAATGGCTCCATGGCGGCCGTTCAATGGCGTGTCTCAAAGTCACACCGCCCTTGCGCTTGCCCCTTTCCCTCTTTTTTCCCCTTTCAGGGCAGCCGCGTGCCATACCGCTCTAGGGAAGGTGTGGTAGGACTTGCTTGGCCCAGTCCATGTGGCCAGCCTCACGCAGAATGCAACGAACATCGCCCCCGTGGAAGGTGCGAACCGGGCGAGCTTCCCAACGCACCTAATTTCGCTGCCTTGCGCCCTTGCGCCTTCCCGACGGAGACGACTCTACTGGGGGTCAGACTCGGTCGTGGTTTCTAATCATCGCGAGGCTGGCTGCCGGCTCTTTCTCTTTCTTTTTGCTGCTGCCTTGTTGGTAATTTCAGCGAGCGTACGTCCCCCCCCCCCCCC